>JAUTXW010000827.1:600000-1167500 GCA_030620095.1 Kuschelorhynchus macadamiae
ATATGAAAAAGCATAATTTGCACTACAAGACGCTTATTTGGTTTTGAATTTTTGACTTTTGCTGGCGTCGCTAGATGGCGTTAACTGAATTAGTAGCATATTTTTTAGTTTTTTTCAAAAAAATCTAATGTAATGGTATATTCATTTTTACATATTTTAAAAGGGGATAAATTTCTCTATAATTTAATGAAAATAATTTATCATCTACCTTTTTTTGAACCGTTGATATTGACCAAAATATTATTTTATTTTATTAAAAAATAGCACGCTACTGCTAGGGAAATGGTCACTAAATATGAAAATGATATCATCGACATATTTTCATTAGGCAAAATTCTATAAAAACCCCATTTTTCTACTTGGTATTGGTTGTTACGCCCTCTAGCGGACGTTTGACAAACTCGAAAATAATTTTCAGCAGTTTCTCTTGGCGACTTTTATTAGGATTTTTTTTCTCTAATCAATACGACCAATATCTTATGAGATATGGCTGCTCGCTACCCTTAACTGATCACCCTGCACAGATAAAGGGAACGAAAAGGTAGAATATTTTTGCAAATAAAGGTATTTCGACTACTTTCTCGTGGATGTAAGTTAAAAAAATGGCACTCCACTGCTTTTTGTCAAAATAAAAATGATTTTCGTAATCACTTATTAGTTGCTAACAAAAAGAACCCCTTGACTTTTTTTCGTTAGACGAACGGTTTTGGATTGAAAAAATAAGATGTTTAACAATGAAAAATCTTAATAAAACTGCCCAACAACAACATCTTTTTTTTCAATCCAAAACCGTTCGTCTAACGAAAAAAAGTCAAGGGGTTCTTTTTGTTATCAACTACTAAGTGATTACGAAAATGATATTTATTTTGACAAAAAGCAGTGGCGTGCCATTTTTTAATAAAATAAAATATTATTTTGATCAATATCAACGGTTCAAAAAAAGGTAGATGATAAATTATTTTCATTAAATTATAGAGAAATTTATCCCCTTTTAAAATATGTAAAAATGAATATACCATTACATTTGATTTTTTTGAAAAAAAACTAAAAAATATGCTACTAATTCAGTTAACGCTATCTAGCGACGCCAGCAAAAGTCAAAAATTCAAAACCAAATAAGCGTTTTGTAGTGCAAATTATGCTCTTTCATATGAGCCTAAGTTTCCTAAAATCGGTCAGAAGAAACGGGAGACATCTTGGTTTGTTTGAAAAAACAATTGAACTTCCCCCACCGCTTTATTTTGATATATAGAACAAAACATTTTAGACAAAAAGTGTAGGGAAATGGTCACTAAATATGAAAATGATATCATCGATATATTTTCATTAGGCAAAATTCTATAAAAACCCCATTTTTCTACTTGGTATTGGTTGTTACGCCCTCTAGCGGACGTTTGACAAACTCGAAAATAATTTTCAGCAATTTCTCTTGGCGACTTTTATTACGATTTTTTTTCTCAAATCAATACGACCAATATCTTATGAGATATGGCTGCTCGCTACCCTTAACTGATCACCCTGCACAGATAAAGGGAACGAAAAGGTAGAATATTTTTGCAAATAAAGGTATTTCGACAACTTTCTCGTGGATGTAAGTTAAAAATTAGTCGTATAATTCTCTTTTGACTCAAAAAAACACGCTCGCTTGTATTTCCCGCTCCCTAAGAAATAACATTATTAGACATAAACCTATATGCTAAGGAATAATAAATTGTTAATAGACCGTCTTGATTAAGAACGGACTTTAATTTTAAAATCTCGAAAAACGCCGATTTAACTTAGAGCAAACATGGTCTACTTGATCCGAAAATGACAAAGAAGAATTCAATATAGTCCCAAAATCTTAGTATTTTTTGCAAATGTTAAGTCGTTTTGAAGCGCAAAGCATACAGGTATCAGTTTTCTATTATATAAATTCATACAGACTGTTTTTTTGGTCATTTAGTATTAAATCATTTGCTCTACACCACTTCTCCATATCGCTCCTGACTGCACGTATTTTTTCACTCAACTCTTACTCTTATGTGATAGCCTCTCTCATGCTCTGGCAAGTCGTTTGTATATAAAATAAACAATAACTGACCTCGGTTCAGAAAAATAACCACCGTATTCTATCACCAAATCTCTCTCAATCACGTAGGAATCAATCCAATTCAATAATAAACCTCGAATGCCCATGTTATAAAGCTTGGAAAGCAGAAATCGCCTATTCACTGTATCAAACGCGATTGATAAATCGAAAAACAGAGACACCACATACTTGCCCCGATCAATACTGTTGAGACTATAATTAAGAAAACTGAAAATTGCCGTCTCTAATGATCTACCTAGGAAAAATCCGTGTTGGCATGCATTAAGCACATTTAGCAAGCCTGCGAAATCAACCAATTTATTACAAACAACCTTTTGCAATACCTTTCAAAACACACTCAACAGCGATATCCGCCTATAGTTTTCGATATTATTAGGATCGTTTTTTTTATGAACGGGAACAACATTAGAAGTTTTCAATACCTTTGGGAATGTTCCTTTTTTAAGGCTATGATTTATAAGATCTGTTAAATACAATTGTATTAATACAATAACATATACAGGCAAAATTAGCTCTAAAATCAGTAAACATCTCATGAGAGCAGATTATAAAGTTGCCTTCTATTACAAATAATACATTAGGGAAATATATTAAAAATAATAAATCCAAGTCTGATAAATCTAAAAAATCAGGGGTATACGAATTAGAATGTGGTTCCTGTGATAAAGTTTACATTGGCCAATCATTTTGATCTTTCAATAATCGTATAAAAAAAACAAATCCTCATATAATAAAGCCAAAAAACAGACTCCAATTACGCTAAATATTTAATAGAAGCAAAGCATACATTTAAAAAGAATATAAAATTTTTTTTAGGGCTAATAAAAGCTACAAATTGAACCATTTTTTTTGTTTTTATATGAATTGATAAAATTTTAGTTTACATACGAATTACATACATATTTATCGGACTGTAGACAGATTTCACAGAGTACGGGGTGTCCAACACTGTGCTCGATTTTTGTGAAACTAAAGATGCTGTAAGCAAAAACAGCCCGATATTGTTTTATATGACACCATTAAGTTTTATCAAAAAGGTAAAAACTGCTTATTATGCAGTTTTTTACCTAGAATCCAATGGCGTAGCCAGTTTTATCACATACCATTTTTGAGTTATTTACCAATATTATGTTTTTTTAAATGGGACACTCTGTATATTGGTTGACAGTTCGATAGGGTTTTTTTTTAACTTTTTAAATATATAATTAGTGGTATTTATATGTATCCATTGGCCTAAAATTTACATTTTTAAATATTTTTTTCTAAAATATCCCCTGATAGCCATGAAAAACATTTGCTGTATCTATTCCACTACCTAGATCTACTTAAATAGATACCTTAAATTTGAATTTCAATTAAGATTTTATACTAAATTTTTAAGTAATATAAATATATTACCAAACATCAATAACAATTTTAAGAAAGCATCAAAAACAAGTAACAAGTATATAACACTTCAACAATTTAAAATTAACAATTTCAACAATTTAATCATCATAAAATAAACATCCGTTTAATTTATGGTGTCAGACGCACAAACAGGGTTTACCATAAATTGAGGGAATTAGGATGGCTTAAAATGGAGGATCGATGAATTCTACGTTCGGCCTGTTTTTTCTACACAATTATCAAATTTAAATGTCCACCCTACCTTCATGAAAAGCTTAGATATCGTACAGATGTTCATAGCTTGAATATTCGTAGACAGTTTTTGCTAACAATACCCTTTCACAATAAAGAATATTTCAAGAAAAGTTTTTCTTATCAGATTGCTTCTTTAATAAACAAGTATAAAATAACTGACATTTCGATAACAATAGCATCATTTAAAAGATATGTTGAGCTAAGGCTACTTTCAAAAGATGGTCCCAAGATATTTTGGTTAGGTATTTGGTATAAAAGTCATTAATGCAATAATATTATTGTCACCAAAAGTTTTTGGCTTTTTCGCGTGTTTAGAGTGTGAAACTATGTATGTATTTGATGTCTTTTTACTTGTGAAATTTGCTTATTTTAAATATATAAAAATTGTATCCAGTTCTTTTATAACAAGCAGTGAAACCCAGTTCATATTATTACTAATGACTAATATAAAATCCATATAAAAACTGCAACAATAAATCCATATAAAAACTGCAACAATAAACAAAAACGGATTACTCTTATCAGCAGTTTAAATTCCACAGAGGACTTTTTCATTTATTGGAATCCACTTTTTTTGTGCATTATTAAAATAAAACATCTTAAAGGGTCATTGAACCAAAACAAATAAGTAAACATTAGAAATAACTGTTCATGAGGTGTTAAATTTACAATATTTGTTTTATGAAGAAATAGGGTTGTACTGTGCGCCACTATTGTACCAAACTTAGTACAATTACCACCAGATCTCTTTCTGTACTAAACTTTACAAAGATGCTAAAACAATTCAAGTGCTGTAAGAACAAAGACTTCCAAACTTTATTTGTCTTGCCTGTTATGGCGTTTATCACCCTAGCTGCTTAGAGCGTCTCACCGAAACAATTAAAGTGGGTGGATATAAGATTTTCTGCTCATCAAGGTGCCAGAAACATTATGAAGAGAATGAAATTCGAGAGTGTGACTGTGCTAAAAAAATTGAGTCTCTACAAAAAGACATAAAGGATAAAGAGCGTCATTTTGAAAGAATTCGACGTAGTAGTCAGATCTTTGAGGAAGAAGTTACTAAAGCTGAAGAGAAGTTCTCATCACAATTGTTCAAAATAAGTGAACGCAATCTCTTATTGACTAAGGAAATTCAAGACCTAAAAAATAACGAAGCTGATTTAATAACACAAATAGACTCACTTAAAGTATCAAAACAAAACCTTGAGAAAAACATTACCAGTTTGACAGATATGAACCGAAACCTTATTACATCCATTAGAGGATTAGAGCAGGAATCTGAACATAACTCGAGTGAACTGAAAAAACTCCATCAACAACTATTTGAAGTACAAAATTCGCAAAGTGTTGCTCATATTGGCATACAAACTGAGGTTGAAGTAATTCCAGATACTGCGCCCACCGCTACTGCATCAAGTAGGCCCATAGTCGATATAAAAAGAAGAAGAAAGCTACTGATTGTGGTACGCACAACAGCTTTGACACCAACTGTCAATTTAATTCAGCTTCACTGTTTTCTGATATCGTCAAAGACTGTGAAGTGCTTGGAAGAGATTTTAATAAAGAAGATTACGATATTGTTTTTCTCCCCTTTAATGCTATACGTGGAATCAAAATTAACAAAGAGGATATTAATCAATTACTAGCTTGCACATCAAGAACTAACCTTATTATTGTGGGCTGCAGTTATCACATAAATAGACCTGTCCTAAATGATTTTATACATTAACAGAATGAATTCATGCTGTCCAATTTAGCTAAGGAAAATGCTTCCTTCATTCCGCTAATTTCAACAAACAGACAGGGAATCCTTAGCCGAGATACAAAAAAAGAATTAATAGCTTTTATTATAAAGAGCTACATAGCCGAAAAAGTTCAGCTTGATGGAAATTTTGTATTCCACCACAAATCAACCAATCAGCCCTAATGCATCAGATACTACCAAACGACGAATATTATCCAACTGGAGATCTACCAACCAATAACAGAGGAAAATCTTCACAAATATTACCAAATAAATACAAATACAAGAAAATAACGACGCGGAGACCCGCATAGTGAATACTAATGCTAGAAGTCTTAGGTTGAAAGCATCTCAAATGGACCTTTTTTTACACAAAGAAAACTACCCAGAAGTTGTGTGTGTATTACAGAGACGTGGCTGACCCAGAGTGAAGCATCTTGCTTTAATATTGCCAACTATGACCTGGTCACTCACTTCTGCAGAAAGGATGTTATTGGAGGTGGAACATCTGTGTTTGTGCATAGCGACTTTGGAAAGACTAACACACTGGAACTTGATGCTGTCCAAGGAATTGAAAAACAGTTTGAAGTATGTGCAGCAACGATTATTTTGGTCAGCAACTTAAAAATGATTATTTGCTCGATCTACCACGCTCCTGGAGCAGACTTCAAGTTGTTACATACAGGGAAACTCCCACACTCTAGTTGATAATGTGTTTACCAATGTTATTGTGATCCAAGCAATTAGCCTTGACATAACATTCTCTGACCACAGAGCACAGATTTTGAGTTTTGACATGGGCAGTTATACTAGGGATGCTCCTCCATCCAGGGTGGTGAAACGTGTCTTTTCTATAGAAAATAAAAACTATTTTAACCATCTGTTGTCGACAGAAAACTGAATGCGTAATTTGAAAGTTCTTCATGTCAGAGATAAATGTTCTTACTTTTTTTCAACCTTCTATAGTTTGTTTAACATGGCCTTCCCATACACCAGTTTAAAAAACAAGTCAAATAAGCACATAAAAAATCCATGGGTTACACCCGACCTTATAAATGAAGATGATAATCTTAGACAATTAAACAGGCTTGTTAAAACTACTAATTGCCAAGACTTACTAATAACATACAAAGAAAGGCTTAAAACCCATAAAAAATATATTGCACATGCTAAAAAGGATTACAATTCCAATAAGCTATTGACATCTAACAACATTACAAAAAGTGCATGGCAACTCATTAATTCAAATACAAAAATTAAACAAAATCTTAAATCCATCCCTGAACAGATTATTTTTGAGGGTAAAAACATCAATGACCCAAACAAAATGGCTAACCAATTTAATTCATATTTTACAAATTGTGTTTTAAGTCTTGTTGATAAAACACCAGTATCAACAGACGTTATTGTCCCCTGCAATGCGATTCCCCATACTATATTTTTGGTTCCACTGACTGAGGGTGAGGTTTTAGAACTAGTAAAGTCTGTCTCAACTAAAAGATCATGTGGTGAAGATGAGGTGCCATATTGCCTCCTGGGTGACTGTATTGCTTAGATTGTGACTCGATTAACTTTTTTGATAAATGCCTCCCTACAACATGAATATTTTCCCAAGGATCTAAAGAAGGCAGTAGTGGTTCCAATTCATAAAAGGGGCAGCACAACCGCCATCGAGAACTACAGGCCTGGTTGTTTTTTTTTAACCACTATCAGGTTCTTACTTATAGACAGTACGGTTTTCGGTTTGGCTGCTCTACGGAGGATGCCATACTGTCGCTATACCTAAAATTACTCGAAAACTTTAACACAAAATTTAAAACTCTTGGGATATTTTATGACTTCTCCAAGGCCTTCGACACCATAAATCATAACATTTTGCTGGAAAAATTAAGTCACTATGGAATAAGAGGAGCGGCGCTTGATTGGATAAGAACTTACTTAGCTGATAGGGTGCAGGCTGTAAAACTGGTAAACAAGGAAGGTGTCGCTGTTTCAGACTGGGTTAATATTAGGGTGGGTGTACCGCAGGGCAGTGTGTTAGGATCTATACTTTTTATAGCCTTTATAAATGACTTACCTCCATTCGTTAACGATAGTCATATAACCTTGTTTGCTGCTGATACACTCTACAGTATTGGGAGCAGTTGACTATGAAACACTTTGTGAAAAGGCAAACAGTTGTTTGTCTGACATTGCTGCGTGATGTAAAAAAAATGGACTCTACTTGAACCAGTCCAAAACCAGTCTTGTTGTATTTACCCCTCTGAGGGTGACTCAGGATAGAAGTTTTCTGGTGAGGAATAGTGGGTCAAGTCTCATACAACATGAATCTGTGAACTTTTTGGGGATCACTCTCGACCAGCACCTCAGTTGGGATAGCCAGGTTGAAGATATTTGCAAAAAACTATGCTCAAAAAATTATGCTATCCTTCAATTGAGGGATTCTGTGGATGCATTCACTCTGAAGACCTTCTTATGGCCTGATTGCTTGGGGAAACTTTAGTGGCATAAATCGTGTCCTCATAAGCCAGAAAAGGATTCTTCGAAATATGTTTCATATACCTTTTGGAGCCACTTGTCGGCCAACCTTTCAATCACAAAAAAATTTAACTGTCATAAACCTGTTCATTTTACAGTGTGCTTATCATATTTTTAAACATCGCCTTGAGTTCGTAACATGCGGGGAGATTAATCAATATATCACAAGAAACTGTGAGAAACTCTATGTCCCCTGTGCCCGCCTGACCCACGTACAAAATGGGCCTGAGATTATTTCTATTAAAATATTTAATCACTTGCCGCTTAATATGACTAGCACTACAAATATACATATTTTTAGGAAAACCTTAAAGACCATACTTGCCGATAACCCCTTTTATTCATTGTTTGAATTCTTTTCATATAGTTTTGAAGATTATTGAAATGATAATATTATTGTATACAATTTTTACTTATATTTCATTCACGGATTATTTTATGTAATATGACTGAATGTATTTAGTTAATATTTTATTCTATAATTGTTTGTTCTGAATTGGTCTNTGNATTGTCTACTATACATTGTCATATATAAGATGTTTGACCTGACTATATCTACCTATTTATATTTAGCATTTAGATTTAGTATTTTGCAATTTCTCTTTTCCTGTATTGACAATTCCTATAAATTGTAAATGTCTTTGGAAATATACTATTTGTATTTATATTTGTATATTTGTATATTTCTAGTTTTTATTATAGCTTCCTATTTAACTACATTATAAAAAATATTTTTTGTTCTTATGTTTTTTATTGGCACAGTCTTTCTATGCAGAAATAGTTTTCTCTATATATTAGATTTCTTTCATATATAACTTTATATTTTTTTTTCTTCTTTCTTTCTTCCTTCTTTTCTTATATTATTTTCCTTATCGTTTCATTATCTTTGTATTTTTTTCAATCCTATGTCTCTAGCAAGTTATATGTTCATTTAATTTTAATCTCTAGATCGAGCTCTTATTCTAGCTTCTCATTTTCATGTAATTACTAATTCACAGTTATATATTTATTCTGCACTGGCCTCAGCAGCACCTTCCATAGTGGAGGAAGCTGATTAGTGCTAACTATTCCAATTACTGTTTTGTAAACATAATTTATTGTAACTTGTAACCATGAATGTGATTTGGAATAATAAACATGTTTATTATTATTATTATTAGCATATAAACATTTTGCGATTATTCTCCAATGACATATATTTATTTAGATTAATGTTACAACGAAATGTGACGTTACAGTGTTGGGGGGGCATATTAAAGAAAAATAATAGACAAAATTAAACTATAGGGTAAGTTGCGACATCAGCAATCCCGCACTGATTGTTCATATTCCTGGCCATCTTGATATACCCCCGGTCACCCCACAATGTACCCCAGGAGTTTTTGACCAACCAGTAATCCATCCCTCGTTCGTTTCCGTATCCAACAACTAACATGGCGTGGTTTAAATTATGTCCACATTGAGGATTATTGTAAACTCCTTGAGCGTAGTGCTGGAAATATCGCCCTATCTCCACAGCCACGGTGATGGGTCCCACAGACGCGACCTTGGCTCTTAGGGCGCCTTCCCCCCTAAATTGTACCGCCCCAGATACCGTTGCGCCTCTGCTCTGTTTGCGGTAGTGACAGACTCCCATGCGCATTTGGTAAGGGTACGACCGTTCAGTATCGATGCCATGGTTATCTCTGATGTAATTGAAGGCTGGCTTCATCCAACCGCCACTGCATCCTCGGTTCCCGTATCTCCAGGTGCAGTCTATGAGATTTTGTTCGCTAAGAGAGACCAGTCTGTGCGTTTTTCTGAACCAGGCGGCCTCAATTGCTCCGGTCTAAAAAAAAAATGTCGTTTTTAAATGTGTTCAGATTATTTGTTGCGTTCAGAATTAAAAACAAAAATCTGTTTTGGCTTTTTCACAACTGAATAAAAATATCTAACTTTAAATTAATTGAAGTAAATATTTAATAAAATTGCATGCAGATGCCTCGAAAAATCGAAGGTGAAAAGTCGGATAGTAAATCCAATTTGACACGGTCTAATCTCAAGGACCATGGTTTTTTTATTTTAAAAAAGAAATACCCTAGATAAAATTTTGATGGAGCTTGGTCAAGATGGCAGCATTCCTTTGATAACTAGAAAATTCTTGTAGACAACTTTAAAAAATATGGATTTCTGCCTGGGAAAAGCGTAACCGAAAAATATTTTTACTGGAGAGCGATGAAATTGTTTACTGTCGATGAAAATACTTGAGAAACATAAAGCAGTACCGCAGGGAGCAACAGAAAATTTTTTATCTTGATGAAACGCCAAGCTTTTATCGAAACCTGTAAACGGATATTAAAGTGTCTTCGGGAAAAGGGAAGAGACTAATAATTGCACACATTGGAAACGAAGAGGACATTTTAAAAAAGGTTTGCTAACTTTTCAGTCGTGCCGGATGGCAGATTACAATGACGACATATATTGGGATGTTTTCGAAGACTATTTTCAAATAAACAAACAAAAGTATGCTTTATTGTCGCAGGAAAATATATCATATTTTTCGATAGGTCAACGCGAATACATAAATAGTAGTAGTAGTAGTAGTAGTAGTACTAGTTATGGGGAGGTCTAGAGACCTGACTGGTAGGCCTATAAGGCCCTTTCAGTCCACCCCAGCTCCTCCCTCAACCACCACCCGCCACCAGGTGTACATCCTTGAATCTACTTGTCCTTACTATGTAAATCTGCATATCCTTTCATGCAAGATCCTTAACTTCGTCCCTATGTAAGACCGTAGTGCCGAAAATATCTCGTCACAGTCTCGCTCGCGCTTCACATCTGCACAGGAAGTGAAGCGGAGTTTCCTCCTCTTCCTGACACTCCGTGCAGATGGAATCTTCCTCAATGCCTAACATAAAGAGGTGTCTCCCCAATCGACAGTGCCCCGATACTATTCCTACGATGGAATTTAGAGCTTTCATTTCTCGGGATAGTAACCACTCTGTTCGGCCCTTATCGGGCTTCACAATGAAGTCTTTAGCTTGCCTCCCGACCCCGGACTGGCTCCATTCACGTTGCAGTTCATGTTGTGCCCATTCGTCGAGTGCTGTCCTTATCTGCTGTCTAGTGATGCCTAAAGCTGGTTCTGGTCCTACATACGGGCTAGTGGCACCGAGTCTAGCAAACTCATCTGTCCCTCTGCCCTCGTGTCCTGGCCCCCAAACCAACTTCACTAATTTACGTCGCGTCAACTGCTCTAGCCTGTCACCGCATTCCTGAACCAAAACTGGTCCCGCCATGGGTGAGTCGAGCGCCTTAAGTGCTGCTTGACTGTCTGAGCATATGACAATCTCTCCCTCTGCCCCCTTTATGACTTCCTTCATCGTTATTGCCATTAGAATGGCATATACCTCAGCCTGAACACCGTTGAAAACTTCCCCAAAGGGAAGCTGGACCCGGTTTGTGTATCCTCAATATAAACTCCAGCAACAGAGGATTGCAACTGTGTCATGCGTAAACCATCCGTATAGCAAACAATTACCTCTTTGGAGAACTCCAGCCTGTTTCTCTCCCAGTCCTCTCTTTCAAGGATTAAGATACTATAACCCTTATGCCATCTTAGTTTGCCTGAGGGTCGTGCTAACCTGTAGGTAGATAAAGGGATCTCTTTCCACAATGTGGGAGATCCTTGCATGACCCACAACCTCACCTTTGGTATGCCAAGCTCCTGCGTCTCTCATTCGCAAGTGCGCTGCCATAGCCTCTTTCTTAATGAAAGTCGACAATAATGGCAGCTTTAGCAAGACATCCAATGCTGCTGACGGCGTCGTCCTCATTACTCCAGTTATCGCTAGGCTAGCCAGTCTCTGAACTTTTGCAAGACTGGAACGAATGGTTTTCCTCTCCACTGAGGGCCACTATAGTATTGAGCCGTATGATATCCTGGGTCTTATGACTGCTTGGTACAGCTAGTGCATGACCCTAGGATTTAGCCCCCAGGTTGTGCCTACCGCTCTACGCAGCTGCCACAAGGTCGCTATTGACTACCTTATCTGCCTATCGACATGAGTCTTCCAGCTCAGCTTTGCATCTACTGTGACCCCCAGGTATTTAACCTCTCTTGCCAAGGTCAGTTGTTGACCATACAATCTTGGGGGTCGAATATCTCCTAAATTCCTTCTCCTTGTAAAGAGGATCATCTCAGTCTTTCGCGGATTAACCGTGAGACCTACCTCATTACACCACGACTCCAATATATTACAGGCCATCTGCATTCTCTCGCAGATGATGCCCAAGTACTTGAATCAATCCATCATCCGCCTAAGCTTGTGCATAGAAGCCGGCCTCCATGAGTCTGTTGAGCAGACCGCCATGACTAGACACCATAGATGCTGGGGAGACATCTGCCTTGAGAGCATCCGCCTCGCACCCCGATGTTTATCTGGTACCCGCCCTGGCTCGCTTGGACGTCGCGCTCTTGCAGTGCACTTCTAACCCAATGCACCAGATTTGTTTTAACGTTCCTGGCTGCGAGCGAGTCGCAGATGACGTTTGTTCGGGCTCTATCAAATAAATAGTAAATATAACATTCGTTATATTAGTAACGAATGTCGTAAAGCGGTTAATTATTCCCGGTAGCCTTAACAAAAGGAAATAAACAATACATATGCGAGGCGAATAATTTCGATGACATTGAAATTAAAATTACGTGACCTTAAACTCTATTTTGTTATCGTTATACAAGCAAAATAAGAGTCGCAGATGACGGTTGTCCGGGCTCTATCAAATAAATAGTAAATATAACATTCGTTATATTAGTAACGAATGTCGTAAAGCGGTTAATTATTCCCGGTAGCCTTAACAAAAGGAAATAAACAATACATATGCGAGGCGAATAATTTCGATGACATTGAAATTAAAATTACGTGACCTTAAACTCTATTTTGTTATCGTTATACAAGCAAAATAAGTGAAGTTAAACAAAAAGTGTACTGAACTAATATAGTAATTAAAGTGTATTACAAAAAAATATATATAACTTTATACTAATAAGTAACAAATATAATTAATGTTAACGCACTATCAGACAGTTCGTTCCTTTTAAAATATTTTCAAATGCTTTGCTAGCAGCTGAAACATGCCACCCAAAAAGATTTAAGTAAACAAGCAAATAAAAAACATTTTAATGAGACTTATTCGTTATAAAAATCAATAACGCAGTAAAAAGTTTCTGTTAGGATATACGTGTTGTGGCTTTTCCAGGAATGTGTTTATAAGTTTTCTCTTCATACATACGGTTTCTAAAATAAATAATGCAGGAAGTGGAAATATTTTATGTTTTTTGAAATGGTATTATCAGTGAGCTCTATTATTTAGAGTAAATAAATAGCGAATTGCTCTCTTTTGAAGCTTAAAAATACTAAAAAATTGCTCGGTGGTACAGCAGCCTCAAAAGGATAGACCATATCAGAAGTGGGATTCGAAGAGAGAGAAATAAGTAAGTCTGGAAGAAGTCACGTACAGGGTGTCCGGATTTGGTTGCAAAAGCAGGGTATCTCGCTTATTTTTAAAAATAGAACTTTGCGGTTTTCACGAACCTGAGCTAATTTTTTGTGAAACTCATGAATCTCGGTTATCCTTTAACTTAACGCAAAGGGAAAAATTGCTGCTTATGCAGTTTTTTACGCTGGATTCAGTGGCGTAGTCATATTTTTCATCTGAGTTGTTATTTTTTTGGTATGACCCAAAGTTGTGTTTTTTTAAAAGGGACACCCTGTATATTTGTCCAGAAATTGATTTGTACTTTTAAAAGCTTCTCAAAAATATATAATAGTATGGGTCTATTTTAATAAACAACAACAAAAATCCTAATTTTTATAATTATCATCACAAATTTTGCAGTAGGCCATGCAAAACGATGCCGTTTTCTTTTGTTTTCTTGGAAGCAAATGACATTTCCCAATTTTGTACGTGTATATAAAATATAGCGCTAGTTTTTTGTATTTATTTATTGTGTAAAAATATATTTGTATTATTATGGAAGAAAACCAAACTTTCGAACATTATGAAAAGTACGATATGTTAGCTTGTTTTATATTAAGTAATGAAAATGTTGAAGCGGCTTCTGAGATGTATTTTAACAGGTAAATCCAGAAAGGAGGCAACCTAATATATCCACTTTTTATCGGATAAAAAAGAATTTACTTAATCACGGATCATTTATCAAACCTCGTACGAAAACATATAATAAAGGAAATCGGGAGGCTGAGGAAATTACGATTTTGGCTAATGCAGAAGCTTACCCTACAAACTCTTGTAGGGTCAGTGAAAAGAGCATAGGGATTCCAAAAACTAGAGTTCAAGAAATTCTAAAAAAGCACCAATACCACCCATACAAATTTAGGCTCGTGCAGCACTTACAGCCAGGGGATGCAGAGCGTCGGGTAGTCTTCTGCAATTGGTTTCGAGAAAGATGCGATATGGTTACAGATTTTGAAAGGAAGGTTATATGGTCAGACGAAGCACATTTCAGTAATTCTGGTATACTCAATAGGCACAATAGTATATTCTGGTCCCAGGAAAATCAACACCAAATATTTCCCAGAAGACAGCAGGGCAGGTTTGGTCTAAATGTGTCCTGCTTCATATTAGGAACACATATAAAATTTTATATATTTGAGGGAAATCTAACAGCCAATCGCTATATAGAAATTTTAGAGGCAGCTATACCTGAATTACTTGACGATGTTCCTCTAGCGCAAATTAACGAAATTTATTTTCAACAGGACGGTGCTCCTGTACACAATTCTGGAATGACGAGATTATTTCTGGACAACAATTTTACCAATCAATGGATCGGAACAAATGGACCTATAAGATGACCCCCTAGGTCCCCAGATGTGTCGATTTTAGATTTCTTTCTATGGGGATATCTGGAAAATAGAATTTACAAAAACCACACGATAATGTCCAAGATTTAGAAAAAATGAGAGAAAATTTTCGCTATTTACAAAATCATCCCGTTATTTTGCTTAATTCCCTAAAACGAATATGAAAATTGTGCGAAGCATGCATAGAACAAAATTGAAATCAGTTTGAACAGTTCTTTTGATTTCTTTGGTTACTGTAGTTCTTATACGACAGTTGATTTTTGCTAAAAGGCTTGTTACATAATGATTAATTTTGTTGTTGTGTTACATAAATTTAGGTAGGTGGTACTTTTTGGGTGCGAAATTATCAATACATATTTTGATAAATAGATTTAATTACATATTTATTTTGATTTATTATTAGGATGTAGATATTGTTAACGACTTTAAATAAAAGGCAGCATTGTTTTGCATGGCCTACTGCAAAATTTGGGATGATAATTATAAAAATTAGGATTTTTGTTGTTGTTTATTAAAATAGACTCATACTATCATATATTTTTGAGAAGCTTTTAAAAGGACAAATCAATTTCTGGACAAATATACAGGGTGTCCCATTTTAAAAAAAACACAACTTTGGGTCATATCTAAAAAATAACAACTCAAATGAAAAATATGACTAGGCCACTGGATGCAGCGTAAAAAACTGCATAGGCGGCAATTTTTCCCTTTGCGTTAAGTTAAAGGATAACCGAGTTACGAGGGGGGTCCCAAAATGCAAAATTTTCTATTTCGCCCTGTATCTCATAAACGAAGAAGGCTATGAAAATTTTGTTTACGGCTTCATGAGTTCAAGCCTTAATCACAACAAGGTCGTTGGAGATATTAGAATGCAAAATCACTTCATCTTATGCTTGTGTCTTCAGCAAAGAAAGAGATTTGTTCCTTTAATTTTTAGGTTGGTGATATCATTAATGTATAACAAAAAAAGAATAGGTCCCAACACCGAATTTTCGAGGACTCCACTTGTCATCAATTTACAATCAGAATCAGAACCTTTTGCTCTTTCAAATTGTTGTCCATTCCCGAGATAAGATTTAAACCAATTTAAAGAATTAACACGAATTCCATTCCAGCTTGCTTATCAAAATTTAATGATTAACTCAGTCAAAGGTTTTTGCATAGTCACAAAAAACTGAGGCGGTGGGGTGGTTGTTATTGAGAGATAAGTAGACGTCGCTAAGCAACGAAAACGTGGCGTCACTGGTGCACTTGTTGGGTAAAAATCCAAAATGATCCGGGGATTTCAGTGATTTTTGATAACATTGGTATTAGAACATTTGGCCGATAATTGCAAGAGTTAGGTTTTTCGCCCCCTTTATGAAGAGGAATAATTATAGCTGTTTTAAGGCATTCAGGAAATATACCTTTTATAAGGGAATATGTATTAGTTGCTGTAAGGGCCTATATGACTGGGAGCAGCTTGGTCAGGACTATTTTAATTGATAGGCCATCAGTGCTACACCAAGATTTACTTGTAATGTTATTCATTTCTTTCAATAGATCCATGCTGCTAACAACGTTTAAGAAAAGGCTATTAGCGACATTTTTCAATGGAAGGAGAAACGAAAGAGGGTCAAAACTTGGCGAGATTTTTGCTTACATTAATAAAATAATTGTTTAGGTCATTTGGCCTTGGCAAGAGTCACAGAGTTTGATTTGTTTCTAAGGTCATTGATAATAGACCAGGTCTCCTCTGAAACGTTTTTAGATTTTGTTAGACGTTTTTGATAGTACGTTGTTTTTTGCTGACTTGATTAGTTTAATACAGTTGGAGATATAGTCTTATTAGAATAGTCGGTGGGTGAATTTTTTTATATATAAGAGAGAAAGTATATTTTTTTGCAAAAATGCGTAGACCTTTCGTGGTCCACGGTTTATGACGCTTGGGTTTAATAGTTTTAAACGTGAAGGCCTTATTAAAAACACTTAGACTTTTATTTAAGAAGGCTCTAAAATTTGAAATGAGAAAATTCTGGTGAAATGATAAAATATCTTCGGGCTAATTCGGTAGTTGTTATGGATAACGCAAGCTATCATTCACGACGCATAGAGAAGACACAAACTTCATCTTGGAGAAACCAAGAAATTACCGACTTGTTAAGTACCAAAGGTATTGGGTTTGAACCCATCTTGATAAAGAACTATTAGCCACAGTAAATTTACACAAAAATCATTCAGAACTTATACGGGCGCAAATGAATGGATTTACAGTAAGACAAAACATGACATTTAAAACGAAAAATGTTAAGCTACTGTTTGATCAAGCCATTAAGGAAGTTATTCCAAAGAACTGGTGAAAAGCAGTCCAGCATATGATTAAATAGGAGGAGAAAATGTAAGATCTTGACAACTTGATGGATCAGACGGCCAACCATTTAATTATAAGGTCAAGAGGATAGCCAGTTTCTCAGATGACGAAAAATATACCGTATTATACACTGCGCAAAACAATTAACGCAACGCCTAAAATTTCGTCTAACTTTGAATGAAAATTTCTCGAGAATGGTTAATCCGATTTTGATGAAGTTTTTATTGAAATTTAGGTTAATTCCTCGTGAATATTCTTTTGATATTAAAATTTAGTGTTACTTTGTTCTAGGCAATAATACAGGGTGAAAAAGAAAGACATGTTTTATTTACCAATGTTTAAAACACCCTGTAGAATAAATCAGATGTATTCAAGAGATCTAACCAAAAGAATGTTATAGCCCAGTATGTTTCCAACACATCGTTTTTTTATTCGCTTCAATAGCATAATTTTTGCCTGAGTTACAGGACTTATTGAAAAGTACTGCATTTACTGTGTTTTAAATGAATTTACCAGTTCATTTTTGAATTGATTCTGTTGAAGACGTTTGTAATTTGTTTGTTGGTTGTGAAGTTTTTTTTTTGCACCAATATTAGTTTTGTAGACAAGAGAACACAATTATACCAGATTGACATTTATGCGTCGCCTTTCTACATTTTTTTAGTTTATACGAAAACGGATAACAAAGGCAAAAAGTTTAGAAATTAACCCAAAATTGTGGGAGTTAGAAAAACATGTTTTAATAGGTAAGAAAAATATTGCAACACGATCAATGTCAAAAAAAAAAAAGAAAACATAAGAACTAAAACGAACAAAAATAAACTTTATAACTATTGAACTAATATTTATTGGTTTCCCCCTCTGTTTCTTATGAGTCCTTTTATTCAAACCTAATATCAAATTTCGTGATTTATACAGCCCATTCCAAACAGGCTATAACTCTTCCACGTTATTTCCAAAAAAACTTGAAATACTATCTATCCTGCCCAATAAGTCCCAAACATGTTCGATTGGGTTCAGGTCCGGACTACGTGCAGGCCATTGCATGACATCGATCCCAACATTATTAACGTAATTTTGCACTACATTATGTTCAAATGGCCTCACGTGATTGTCCAGTATTTCGTTGATATATCGATCCGCATTCAAATTCCCATCCACAATAACTAACTCCGTACGACCAGGACCCCTCAAAGATACCCCTCCCCAAACCATTACTGATCCCCCACCAAACATTACGGTATTAACAAATTCCCCTGTACATAGTGTTCATTTGGTCTACGATACACACGGACCCGTCTATCGCAATTAAAAAGACAGAATCTCGATTCATCTGTCCACAGCACTCTCGACCAATCAGCTTCCACCCAGTTCAAACGTTCGTTAGCCCATTCTAGCCTGGCTCTCCGATGTGTTGCTGTTAACGCCTCGTGAGACACGTAAAAATTTCCTTCCCTCAAACGATTCCTACTGTTTGAGTGGTTACCAAGAACGCGTGTTGAATTTTGTCAGAAACCTTGCCGTCACGAAACGTTGTCGAAAAGCAGACAACCGCAGATACCGGTCTTCACGCTCACTTAACACGCTGTCAAGTTTGTCCAATCCCTGGAATGATCATTCATGTGTCTCTGTATCCTCATGTACAGTTGATTTTGAACATTCAATCGTTCCGCTATCCTGCTATAGCTCCAGCTTTCATCTCTTTTTCAATACATACTTGTCGCGGGTCAAATTTTTAGTTTGCCTTGGCATGACTGTACACAATAAGAAGAAAAATTTCTGAAACTGATAAATGTCAATCTGGTTATGTTCAATTCAAACATGAACTGGTAAATTCATTTAAAACACAGTAAATGCAGTGCTTTTCAATAAGTCCTGTAACTCAGGCAAAAATTGTGCTACTGAAGCGAATAAAAAAGCGATCTGTTGGAAACATACTGGGCTACAAGATTCTTTTGGTTAGATCTCTTGAATTCATCTGATTTATTCTACAGGGTGTTTTAAACTTTGGTAAATAAAACATGTCTTTCTTTTTCAGTGTATTATTGCCTAGAACAAAGTAACATTGAATTTTAATATCAAAAGAATATTCACGAGGAATTAACCTAAATTTCGATAAAAACTTCATCAAAATGGGATCAACCATTCTCGACAAATTTCCATTACAAAGTTAAACGAAATTTTAAATTGCGTTATATATGGAAAAATTTAAGTAAATTTATATAAAAATTTATTTTAATTATTTATATATAAGCATTTTGTTGAAAAAAATGTAATATTTAAATTGCTTTGAACAATCAAATTTGTATCATGTTATATTTTACGGAAAAAATAAAAACATAAATAACCCAAAACCTTGTGGTACTACCTGCACTTGATGAATAGAAAAAATATTGCAATGAGATCAATGTCAAACTATGGAAGTGGCTTAAGTTATTGGTTGATCAGCCTGTAGTCCTTTTACAAACCTAATGAGGGTTTAGTACTTTATACATTTCTGAAACAGGCTATAACAAGAGGCCAAAAAAACTTGAAATACTATCTATCTCTAGCGAAGAGAGAATAAAAAATACTCACAGCGCTAAAACTCCAGCAAGAACCGCATTGTCCCTGGTTTTTAACTGGAGTAACAGCACCCATTTGTCTCCAGTCTATTTTTCCTGGCAAGTTTTCCAGTTCCACTTCATCGCTATCCTCATCAGTATTTTGATACCAGTCTTCCGAACTTTTTTCATATTCGGTACTGTCATAATCTGAATCAGTACCGGTTATGTTCCAATTTGGTGATTTAGCTGCCAACTCAGGCATTTCCACGGTGTAGTACTTTAAAAATTCGTCTCCTGTTAGGTCTGAAAACTGGTTAAGGCCCATTTTGTATGTAGTTAAGCCCGTTTCATACAGTCTGTTATGTTCGGTGATGTCGTGGAGGTTCTTCAGAAAAATGTCCTGTCTCTTTTGTATTTTATATTTGGTAAAACTTAAATTAAATTGGCAAATAAATCAGTTATATATGGAAAAATTAGTAAATTTATTAAAAAAGTTAATTTTGAATATAGCAATGGAACAATGTAATATTAGTTGCTTTGAACAATCAAATTTGTTTATATTTTACAAAAAATAAAACACATATCAATTGTCTCGCCGACTAGATGTTTAATCTCAAATAAAAGTGTAACACAAACTGCAGTTTTTAAAAACCTGAATCCGTTTTGCTTATATTATACATATAAAAGGTTCTAGATTTTCCGTTACAGTCTGATAAAAATTTAACAACGGGGAACTATTTAGGTCCAACTGATCGTTTAATAATATGTTGTTATTTCCATACTTTCTAGCAAATTATGTCTTTTATTTCTTCGTTTTATACGTTAAATTTGAAACTTTTCTGTAACTAATTATAAGCTCATTAATTATTTTTTTAAATGTTCTGCCAGTTTATTCAATTTAAAATTTTGAACAGGTTCCATAATTTAACTTAATTTAATTAAACACCAACTAACATCTGATTAAGCCACGTTGTTGACAAAATAATTATCATGTATTTTATATTTTCTAAAATAAATTAAATGGAAATTTTTTCTTAGTAAAATATCTGAACGGCCTAAATTTAAAATGCATTTTAAATGCTCATGCATGAGATTATCATCAAATTGATGTCCAAGCAAATAGCAATGTTGCCATGTTAACTTGGAATTAGTTGAAACCTTCTCCAAAATTAAACATTTTAAAACTGAAAATATCATCACAATGTCCTTTAATAGCAATGTTGCCATGTTAACTTGGAATTAGTTGAAACCTTCTCCAAAATTAAACATTTTAAAATTAAATATCTCAAAATTAAAATCGCTCATACTTTCTTATGATAAAATATTTGTAGTCAAATCCCTAACACCCTGTATTTTAATACAACTTAAAAACGTTGCCCCTTACCTGAGACTAATCAAACATAGACGACGCAACCCATTCATGAATAGTAAAAACTAACAATGCTAAATCTTCTGGCCTTGCCTTAATAAATAGAATTTATCAATGAAAAGAGGATGATTGGTCCCAGCCATAAAGAACACAGGCGTAGCGTGTAGGGAGTCATACATTAGCAGATCTCAATTTAGTATTAAAAAATATGAAACCACTTATTAGTATGTAGTATTAGTTAAACAGAGTTACATTTCGTCAACTTTGTTAAATAAAACAAAGATTACCTTACTGAATGAGTAAAGAATATTGCAATGTATATTTCTAGAACCATCTTAAATTTCGTTGTTTGAGGCACACACAAATTTAAAATTCATCAAAAAGTATAAACTGGGTTTAGTAATTATTAGAAATATGATTAATATTTACTACACATCAGAGCGACATTTAAATACACAAATAAATTATTTGTCATAGCCAAAGTAAACAAATTCCTTTTTTTTACCACCACAGGACGTAATATAACATTTATCTCGGCGACTGAGTGCGTAAAATTAAACATTTGGGCTTTTTAGTTAATACATCTCAGTCTAAATGTACGTGCACGCATTTTTTTATACTTGACGCACACGTTCTGTTAAAAAAATTAACCACGTAGAGGCAAAGGGTAAAACTGTTACAGCACGTAATATCTCGGTATTTTTAAAGAGTTTTTAATATTTTTTTTTACTTAATAACAATTTTTCTGAAAGAGCTCTTTTTTCTTCCCTTAGTTACGAAACATATCAACCTAAACTTTAGTTTCGCTATACATGAGCTGTATACTACAGTTTCTAGCTAAAATTGAACTAAATATTTTTAGATGAATAATAGATATACCTACGCGGTAATCTGTTATAAAATAAAACTTTAAATAATACTTTCAACTTAATACATTCCTCCATAGTATCGTCAAAAGCAATGTTATCGTGCGGGTCATATGATTTATCAGCGACAAACTTTTTACGTTTGTTTTTCTTTTATTATGTGTAATCATATCCTCCGCATAAAATCCGGAAGATGAATTAGATAGACCTATGATATTTTCATATGAAAAAGAAGACAAACATATAAATACCAGCAGTTGCAAAAATCTTTGAGCGATGCCACTTCAAAGTCAGATTGACTAGTCAGTGACAAAATGAGCAATAGAAAACAATTTTCGGGTTTTTTGCATCCACAAGCGAAAAAAATATTACTAAATCTAATTAAATATTGCGAAAATAAAAATTCACCGGCCAATATCCAGGAGACAGTAGCAAGAGCTGGGAATCGGTATAAGGACTGTGCAGAAAATTGTGCATGAAAAAAGGCATAATTTACTACCGAAGAAGATTAAGAAATGTACACGAAAAAAGCCAAAGACAGAAGACTTAAGTGACAATGTAAAACACTAATATAACCCTGCAAGTTTTAAAAGAAGCTTTAAAAAATCGGCGTATTGGAAATTGGACTAAAATCGTTGTCAAAATTAATAAAAACGTTGGGTTTTCGATATAAAAAGGACTGTAATCGAATATTTTTATGCGAGTTGGTACATATAGCAAGTCAGCGTATCCAGTTTTTAAAGAAATACACGGAAAATGTTAATTCAAAATTTCGAAAAGTCGTATTTTTAGACGAGACTTGGATATTTTCTAATAGAAGTGGTTCGAAGTCTTGGCAGGACGAGGCTGTAAAAAGTGTCAAGAGAAAAAGGGCATGTGGGACGGGAAAACGGTTTATCATTTTGCATGCAGGTTCTTCAACAGGATTTGTCCCAGGTGCAAGTTTACTGTTTTCTTCAACATCCAAAAGTATGGACTACCATGTTAATATGAACTGTGAACTGTTTGAAAAGTGGTTGAAAGAACAACTGATTCCAAATTCAGATACTCCATCTTTAATCATTCTGGACAATGCATCTTATCATTCAAGAATATTAAATAAACAACCTACTTCATCCTGGAAGAAAAGTGATATTTATGACTGGCTAATAAAACAAAAACAAAATCCTTTACCCAATACGCTGAAACTAGAACTTCTTTTAATGGCAAAATCTATTAAAAAACCAACAATATATGTCGTAGATGAAGTATTACGGGAAAATGGATATGAGGTTTTACGACTGACGCCATACCATTGCCAATTTACCGCAATAGAATTAATATGGGCTGGGGAAAAATCCTATTACCAAAAACACGTAAACGATGGTCTTACATCAGATGAAGTGCAAATTGTTTGGCAAGATTCAATCAATTATATTACGCCGGAGTACTGAAAAAAATCTGTGGAACATACGGAAAAATTAATATGAGATTTGTGGAATCGAAAACGAGTTCTAGATGTCGAAATAGCACCAATGATCATTGCGTCATTCGAGGACGACTCAGAAGATGAGGACTTTTTAAGTGATGATGATGTTTTTTAGTCCATAATATTTAAAAGTTTCTGAAGGATTATATTAGTCTTTGACATGTATAAATCATAAATTGCATTATGAGAAATTATATTTTTTTTCATGCACAAGTTTTTTTACATTTCTTATATATATATATATATATAGTCGCCTGTATTTTTCGCATGCATGGCCCTTAATTTTAGACTGAAATTTGAAGAAATCGGATTAGTAGTTTTTTAGCTATGCCGCGAACAGACAGACTGACGGACAGACATACCTTCAGACAGACGGAATTGAGAAAACACGTTTTTCGGCATCTAGGGACTGTGAAACGAAAGATCTGAAAAAATCTCACGAGGGAAGTAATAACTAATTATCTAGTGTTTTTAACAAAAGTGTATAATATTCTTGCAAAATAAAATTTTTTTGTTATCACAATACAAAAGAAAACAAGTTTTTTTTGCACAGAGGTGGCTCGCATTTAAATAAACGACACTGTATAAGTGATTAGATTTTTAGGTCAAGCGGGGCTCATAATTTTTGCTGATTGATAAAAAAATCTCACTTTCATTAAGTGGCTGTATAAACAGAACATATCCTAATTGTTCCACTGATTCGAACCGACTTCCTACTTTATTAAGGCGCTTTCCATTTTGCGTATTTTTGTTTTTGACAACCAAAAAATTTTGACCAAATACATATTTAGCGAATTTTCTTATTTAGTCCCTCGGCATTTAATATATAAAATAATATTAAGTGGCTATCTTAATAATATTGCGTAATTTAATAAAAAAACTATTTTCTTTCTCCTTGTATATTTGTAAATAGCCCATCGAGATTTAATAGCTCGATAAAAGAATCACACAACATTTTGGTATTCACTGTGTTTTCTGATTTGATTCATAATGTTGGTGACCTTTGGACCCGCACTATAAGACCGCATTCGACTATAGTTATATTTGTTAATTAGAACATGTTTAATGTGTTAAGAATTACTAAAATTATCAGAAAATGTAAACAGACAATTTAATTAAAAGGATATTCAACGTGTTCAAAATTGGGTGTGTAAATCGTTATTCGTAGTTAATATTATAAAGTTACGCAAAACATATCGCTGTTCAATAACTACAAATAAATTTTAATTTTTTTTTTCACAAACATTAATATTTAAAAGAGATTTTATAATAATTTTACATATGATTAACATTAAATTTTGTTTAGGTTGGGTTAAAAAGTTTTCAAATCCTAAATCAAAAAAGTATATTCTTCGTTGTTAAAAATTAAAAACGTTCCAAGTAACCTAAACTCAAATTTTTTCTGTAAAATCGCACATATCTTTAAGTCTGTGTTTTAAAATAGAAGTGTTATAAATAATAAAAATGTAGCAGAAAAAATGTAGTGTCCCTTCTTAGTTTTGATCTGTTCATGTAATGAAAAAATAGGTAAATTTCTTTTACCTGAAACATCCCTCCTTATAAATCTTGGCTTTTATTGGAACAGTGAATTGTGACCGAATATAATTTCCATAGGAATTTATTATTTTATTAACATTTAAATACTGTCACTAGAAATATTATTATAATTATATATATTATTCCACCAAACTGGATTCTTCTTTCACATTCTAAGGCCCTTACAGCCTGTTGAAAATATAAAAATATTGACGTTTAGATCCTCATGAAAAATCTAACATTGCACATAGAATTATAATTAAGAATAATATATTATTTGTATTTTGATATCTGTAACTTTTAATCATTTATTATAAGTTATAATAGTAAAGGAAAAAACAGCATACCTTGTAATTCTGCCATTGTTCATTCAGTAAAGTTTGATATGATAAGGCTTGGGTAGAAGCTACTATTAACAAAACCCTTAAGAAATTCAACATTTTGATTTGCAGATAAATATTCAATGACAAAACTCTGAGGAAGGCATCTATTTATATTAAAATATTTTTGACAAAAAAACCACAAGATAAATACATTGGTTATAAGATATTACTATCTGTGAATAATTTTATTGATTTCCCCAAAAATTAAACGTAAATTTTGATGTTAGTGTAAATTATTTCTTTTCTAGATCGTTGTAATAAAAAAGTTTCTTGGCTCGTGTTAAAAAAAATACGGTAAATTTCCTTTACTTATTCATCCCTCATTATGAATATTTCCTTTTATTGTGAAGGGTGAATCAAGTTAGTTCAGTACATATTCAATTAGGACACATAGATACTGTCTTTTCAAACATTTTTATTGGGCGGCATTTTGTTCCACCATATCGAAATCATATCAATATCAAATCAAATGTTCTTAGTCGTTTGTTCAAAACTCTAGAAGGGACATTTTGCACGTATTTGGTGTTTTGTGGTGATTTCAATATAAATTTATCTATTGATAATATTCCAAAAAACAATTATTGGACCTATTCACCTCTTTTAATTTAAATATTACAACATCTGAACCTACCAGAATAGGCACAATTTTAAATGGCCATACAAGTTCGTCCATTATCGACTATGTGGCTACAAATATTTCTAGTGATTTATGTCATTGCACTGTTTTTAACCCACATATTAGTGATCATCTGGCTCATAGGTTTGTAGCTGACTTATCGGGCGAAATGTGTATCGCTGATGGGGCCCCAGAGACCAAATGGTTTTCTAGGGACCTTTCAGATGGCAATATTAAGTTTTTCTCAAACATGGTGATGTCCTTAAATTGGTGCCATACGCTGACTCCTTTTACGAGTTGTGATGATCTATGGATGCAGTTTATGGAAGATATCATATACTGTCTAAATGTTTGCTGTCCACATAAATATCGTAAAATTAAAAGGAATCAACGTATTGAGGGTTGGTATAATGAAGATTTATCAAACATAAAAAATAATTTAGATAGACTATTCTGGATATATCGCGATAGTAAAGACAATAACTAATAGAACTAAAACTATATGGACTATTGTCAATGATAAATTAAATAAACATAACAATAAACAAAGTGAAATTAAACTCTTTATCAACAATGAGACTGTTTCGGATGCTAAAGACGTGGCGAATGAGTTTGTAGCATACTTCAGTACTGTGTCTGTCAAAAAAAGACTTCAATCACTGTACAATTCCACTATTTGTTTTTAATAGTATAGTGGTTAGTCCTGTAAGCAGTGATGAAATTATCCAGATTGTCAAACAGTTAGAAAACAAGAACTCTGCAGGTTTTGACGACCTTAACGTAAAAATAATTAAAAATATTATAAATCATATTTTGCAACCCCTCACTTTCCTGATTAACCATAGCCTTTCTGAAGGTGTTTTTCCTAAAGTACTTAAAACTGCGAATGTAGTACCTATTCATAAGAAAAGTGCTCGTGATAACATTGAGAATTTCCGTCTAATATCCTTACTTAGTGTATTTTCAAAAATATTTGAACGTCTAGCTTATAACAAAATCATAAATTATATTGACAGATATAATTTGCAAAATTCCGCACAACATGGCTTCCTATCGGACAAATCTATAGAATCGGCCTCGTATCAGTGTCTAAACCAGATTTACGAGAGTATAGATGCAGGTAAACTGGTGGTCACGATATTTTTTGACCTGTCAATAGCGTTTGACACAATAAATAAATACTTCCTCATTAGTAAATTATATAATACGGGAATTCGCGGAACACTTCTACAGTGGATTGAATCATACTTGTCTGAAAGGGAGATTGTAGTTAAGTACGGCGGTATAAAGTCTAGGGCGTGTCCAGTAAATATTGGTGTAACGCAGGTCTCAGTTTTGGGTCCACTGCTTTTTATTCTATATGCAAATGATCTGCCGCTATATATTAATCAGGGAAATGTGACGATGTATGCTGATGATACTACTATTGTGGTTGAAGCCAAAAATGTGGACGACTTGAGTGGAAAGATCTTGAATGTCTGTAAAAGTATGGAAGCGTGGTGCCAAGGAAATACACTAATATTAAATATAGAAAAAACTGTGTATATGAATATGATTAATAGAAAGTCGTACTCGGCTTTGTTTTTTAGATTGGCTTCTTCAATATTTATTTTATTTCTAGCCGCACCGTTTTTTGTGTTTACTTGTTTGTTATGTTAAATATTAGTACTTTGTTTATTTTAATGTTATTTTATTTTATGTAATAAATACAGTAACGTTTGTTTATGCATACAGTATACGATTTTTATATTTTATATAATTCTTTTATATTTTATATAATTCTGTTTTTTGTGATTTTTTTTAAAATCTTTGTTTATTTTAATGTTATTTTATTTATTTTATTTTATGTTTTTTTATCTCGGCATTGTATTAAAGTTTTGACGAATACAGTAACGTTTGTTTATACATACAGTATGATTTTAATATTTTATATAATTCTTTTATATTTTATATAATTTTGATTTTTTTTTAAATCTATATTTTTGGTAATATATTATTCTATTCTATTCTATTCTATTCCAGTTTGGCCAATATCATGGTATTGTGAGGGGGAAGAAATTACTGGTTCAAACAACTTAGCTAATGCTCTTGCTGCTCACTTTCAGGCCTGCTCTTCTAAACACTCAAACATAGACCTTAGTGAAGTCTAAAGTCTAAGCGGGCCCATAAGTTCTTCTGAAAGATCACTATGCATCCATCGTTTTACAGAGGCGGAGATCAGTGATAAAATAAAGGCACTAGCTATTTCCAAGAGGACTGGTCCAGATGGAATACCTGCCATTCTTTTGGTAAGATGCTGTCAGTCGTTGTCTGGGCCTCTCTGTAAAATGTTTCAAATGTCCTTTAGTCTTGGTTCTTTTTCAGAAATTTGGAAGTTTTCTACTTTTATGGCAGTATTTAAATCCGGTGAGGTATTTCTTTGCTTTCACACATATCAAAGTTGTTCGAGGCAATTGCCACCGATGAAATTTTTGAACCACTGGAACAATATATCTCGGGGGAACAACATGGTTTTTATCGCGGTCGCTTAACGGCTACAAATCTGGTGGTATTTCAAAATTACCTAATAACATCAGTTGAGATTGATCAACAGATTGATGTTATCTATACAGATATGTCCAAGGCGTTTGATAATGTCTGCCATCATATTCTAATAGCTATATTGCATCAAATTGGTTTTTTCTGGAAACTATATTGATTGGATCAACTTATAGTTATTTAATCGACGTCAATAAGTCAACGTATGTGATTCAATTTCCAATCAGGTTGTTGTATCGTCGTAAAATATCTTTTATATGCAGACGACTTGCAATGATTTTCACCACCTTCGACTCCAATCAACTGCAGCCTGACATTGATAGACTTGTCGAATGGTGCAACACCAATTGCCTGCTTCTTAACATAACTAAATATAAAGTGCTCCGATTTTATAGGTGCAATAATCCCATTAACTCCACTTACTTTATAAATGATTTAAGTCTAGAAGTTGTTACTTCCTTCAATGATTTGGGTGTTATTTTTGATGAAAAACTGACTTTTAATTTGCACATTGATAACATAGTACTTAAAGGTTTCAGATTGCTAGGCGTTATTAAACGATATAATGTCACTGATATTAAAGCTATTGTTTGTCTCTATAACTCCCTGGTTCAGAGTGTTCTGAACTACTGTTCTACTAAACTAGAAATAAGACACAAAGTCTCGGTCTCAGTCAAAAAGAGTATAATGCGGTTACACGTGTTTCGCCTTTTCAGGCATCATCAGACCAACAATTAATATAACAATATAAACTATCACTATAAATATACAAAATTCAAACAGACTTTCGACATTAACTAAAATCACAAGAACAAATCAAACAACTATAACGTCACATGTTAAAATACACACTGAGATGAGGTTAAGAAACTAAGGTATTGACACGCGCAGATAAAAGTTGAATCAAATAAAAGACAAAAAAATATATAAATAAAAAATATAAAAAAAGGTCATTGATATACCCAGGAATTGAACCCGAGCCTCCGGCGTGACACACCGAGATACTGACCACCACTCTTCCAGCAGGTCCAATGAAAAGTTTATACATTATCTTCCTGCCGATTAATATTAGTGCCCAGATTAAAAATTAGTTGAGGTTCGAAATTGAAGACATCATTAACACAATGTAAAACTGGGCTTCTTTTAGCCCTTGTAATTTCCATCTTCTCTAACAAATCCAGTTTTTTACTCTTTGGACACCCGTATAGTATCTTTACATTGTTTGGTATAGAAAAATGGTGTCCAGTTGTTAACAAGTGGTTAGCAAAAGCCAACTTTGTCTCAGTGATATCAGTGTTTTTATATTTATCGAAAAGGCTAAAATGTTCCCGGACCCTAGTGGAAATCCTTCTCCCTGATTGTCCGATATATACAGCAGAACAATCTCCACAGCCCAATGAGTACATCCCTGATTTTGAGAGATGTTCAGTCTCATCTTTGGTCATTACTAGATGTCTCTTAACTGAGTTCACTGTTTTAAAAGCAATTGAGACATCTAAATGTTTGAAAAACTTCGCCACCTGCATTGAAATATTACCAAAAAATGTTAAACCTTTGAAGCATTTTTTAAGTGTTAGTTTAGAGTGAATAATATTAAAGGAAAGTTTGTATTTATTGAAAAACTTAAAATAAAGTCTATTGATGGAGTGGATAGGAAAACCGTTGTTGAAAGCAATTTATTTTATAATCTGCAATTCCTGATTAAAAGCTTCCCTGGAAACAGGTATTTTGAACAACAGATAGAAAAATGAGTTGAAGGCTGCAAACTTGTGTGAGTGAGGAGAAATGGAACTAAATTGAATAACATTATCTGTAGACGATTTTTTTCTGTATATTTCAAATTCTATTTTGGTATTGTTCCTGATTAACATTAAATCTAAGAAAGGTAATCTACCCTCATTCTCCATCTCTAGAGTAAAATCTATTTTGTTATGAAGGGAGTTAACAAAATTCAAAAAATCAGTCAACTCCTGATTGTTTCCTTTCCACACGATACATATATCATCTACGTACCTCTTGTAAGCTAATAGATGGTTGGCAAAACGGCTTTTCATAATCTTTGCCTCCAAATCACTCATAAAAATCTCACTAAGAAAAGGGGAAAGGCAGGAACCCATCGCTAGACCCGTTAACTGTCTAAAAAATAAGCCATTAAATTTGAAAAAATTTTGGTTCAGTACGGTGGAGAGCAGAGAAACGAGATTCTCCTTTACTAGTGCTTGTAGGGCAGTTTTGTCTAATAAACTCTTTACTGTTCTACTATATGGAGTCCTTCATATCAGTGTTACATTGACAGAATTGAAAAAGTTCAAAATAAATTTGCAAAATATCTTTTATTTAAATTTAATTTTCCATACCAAGGTTTGTCTTATAATGCAAGAGCTCTTCTTTGTGGCCTACAAATCCTTGAGTTTCGGAGAAAAATGGCGCTTCTAGTTTTCTTGCACAAGTTATTAAACGGATGATAGGATGAAAGATATCACCATACAAATTATGGGTTTAGTGCATTTGTTGATCGACTAGTATACAATTACAATCGATACTTTCCTCGAATATGACCTTTTCAGACTCAACATTTTATAGTTAAAAGGGCAATTAAGAGGATTGGTTATGTGATTATGTCTGATATTTTTTTACTGATTAAATTGTATTATCGTGTAAAATGTTCTCTCTTTTTTATTTTATTATTTGACATACATTTTTTTTAGTCTTATTTCACTCTTATGATTATCTTTTTTGTCTCTTGCGAATTCGTACCGTTTAGAATGTTTAGCATTCTGTAGTGTACGTTTCAGAAGGGCCACTTACCCGATGCTTGCATCGGCTACGTCCTTACATTAATTAATTAATTAAACATATTTTTACCAGTTTCCACCTATGTCACACTTATTTTTGAGCAAAATTTAAAATGAATTGATTTTTCTTTACACTGATTCTTTAAGACCGCCATTTTGTATCGTCATTTTGAATTTTAAAGACATTAAATCAGTTGAATAGGAAGATTTTTTGTATAGATTTGCATGAAGTTATTACTTCTTTTAATGGTTTGGGTGTTATTTTTGATGAAAAACTGACTTTTAATTTGCACATTGATAATATAATACTTAAAGGTTTCAGATTGCTAGGCGTTATTAAACGATATAATGTCACTGATATTAAAGCTATTGTTTGTCTCTATAACTCCCTGGTTCGGAGTCTTCTGGACTACTGTTCTACTATATAGAGTCCTTCATATCAATGTTACATTGACAGAATTGAAAAAGTTCAAAATAAATTTGCAAAATATCTTTTATTTAAATTTAATTTTCCATACCAAGGTTTGTCTTATAATGCAACAGCTCTTCTTTGTGGCCTACAAATCCTTGAGTTTCGGAGAAAAATGGCGCTTCTAGTTTTCTTGCACAAGTTATTAAACGGATGATAGGATGAAAGATATCACCGTACAAATTATGGGTTTAGTGCATTTGTTGATCGACTAGTATACAATTACAATCGATACTTTCCCTGAATATGACCTTTTCAGACTCAACATTTTACAGTTAAAAAGGCAATTAAGAGGATTGGTTATGTGATTATGTCTGATATTTGTTTGCTCATTAAATTATATTATCGTGTAAAATGTTGACATATTCTCTCTATTTTATTTTATTATTTGATATACATTTTTTTTAGACTTATTTCACTCTTATGATTATCTTTTTTGTCTCTTGCGAATTCGTACCGTTTAGAATGTTTAGCATTCTGTAGTGTACGTTTCAGAAGGGCCACTTGCCCGATGCTTGCATCGGCTACGTCCTTACATTAATTTATTAATTAAACATATTTTACCAGTTTCCACTTATATCACGCTTATTTTTGAGCAAAATTTAAAATGAATTGATTTTTCTTTACACTGATTCTTTAAGACCGCCATTTTGTATCGTCATTTTGAATTTTGAAGATATTAAATCAGTTGAATAGGAAGATTTTTTGCAAAGATTTGCATGAAGTTGTTATTTCTTTTAATGATTTGGGTGTTATTTCTGATGAAAAACTGACTTTTAATTTGCACATTGATAACATTGTACTTAAAGGTTTCAGATTGCTAGGCGTTATTAAACGATATAATGTCACTGATATTAAAGCTATTGTTTGTCTCTATAACTCCCTGGTTCGGAGTCTTCTGGACTACTGTTCTACAATATGGAGTCCTTCATATCAGTGTTACATTGACAGAATTGAAAAAGTTCAAAATAAATTTGCAAAATATCTTTTATTTAAATTTAATTTTCCATACCAAGGTTTGTCTTATAATGCAAGAGCTCTTCTTTGTGGCCTACAAATCCTTGAGTTTCGGAGAAAAATGGCGCTTCTAGTTTTCTTGCACAAGTTATTAAACGGATGATAGGATGAAAGATATCACCGTACAAATTATGGGTTTAGTGCATTTGTTGATCGACTAGTATACAATTACAATCGATACTTTCCTCGAATATGACCTTTTCAGACTCAACATTTTACAGTTAAAAGGCAATTAAGAGGATTGGTTATGTGATCATGTCTGATATTTGTTTACTCATTTAATTGTATTATCGTGTAAAATGTTGACATATTCTCTCTTTTTTATTTTATTATTTGATATACATTTTTTTTAGTCTTATTTCACTCTTATGATTATCTTTTTTGTCTCTTGCGAATTCGTACCGTTTAGAATGTTTAGCATTCTGTAGTGTACGTTTCAGAAGGGCCACTTGCCCGATGCTTGCATCGGCTACGTCCTTACATTAATTAATTAATTAAACATATTTTACCAGTTTCCACCTATGTCACGCTTATTTTTGAGCAAAATTTAAAATGAATTGATTTTTCTTTACACTGATTCTTTAAGACCGCCATTTTGTATCGTCATTTTGAATTTTGAAGATATTAAATCAGTTGAATAGGAAGATTTTTTGCAAAGATTTGCATGAAGTTGTTACTTCTTTTAATGGTTTGGGTGTTATTTTTGATGAAAAACTGACTTTTAATTTGCACATTGATAACACAGTACTTAAAGGTTTCAGATTGCTAGGCTTTATTAAACGATATAATGTCACTGATATTAAAGCTATTGTGTGTCTCTATAACTCCCTGGTTCGGAGTGTTCTGGACTACTGTTCTACTATATGGAGTCCTTCATATCAATGGTACATTGACAGAATTGAAAAAGCTCAAAATAAATTTGCAAAATATCTTTTATTTAAATTTAATTTTCCATACCAAGGTTTGTCTTATAATGCAAGAGCTCTTCTTTGTGGCCTACAAATCCTTGAGTTTCGGAGAAAAATGGCGCTTCTAGTTTTCTTGCACAAGTTATTAACGGATGATAGGATGAAAGATATCACCATACAAATTATGGGTTTAGTGCATTTGTTGATCGACTAGTATACAATTACAATCGATACTTTCCCGAATATGGCCTTTTCAGACTCAACATTTTATAGTTAAAAGGGCAATTAAGAGGATTGGTTATGTGATTATGTCTGATATTTTTTTACTCATTAAATTGTATTATCGTGTAAAATGTTCTCTTTTTTTTATTTTATTATTTGACATACATTTGTTTTACATTTTGATTATCTTTTTTGTCTCTTAAAAAGAATGTTAACATTCTGTAGTGTACGTTTCAGAAGGGCCACTTGCCCGATGCTTGCATCGGCTACGTCCTTACATTAATTAATTTTTTACATATTTTACCAGTTTCCACCTATGTCACTCTTATTTTTGAGCAAAATTTAAAATGAATTGATTTTTCTTTACACTGATTCTTTAAGACCGCCATTTTGTATCGTCATTTTGAATTTTAAAGACATTAAAACAGTTGAATAGGAAGATTTTTTGCATAGATTTGCATGAAGTTGTTACTTCTTTTAATGGTTTGGGTGTTATTTTTGATGAAAAACTGACTTTTAATTTGCACATTGATAACACAGTACTTAAAGGTTTCAGATTGCTAAGCATTATTAGACGATATAATGTCACTGATATTAAAGCTATTGTTTGTCTCTATAACTCCCTGGTTCGGAGTGTTCTGGACTACTGTTCTACTATATGGAGTCCTTCATATCAGTGTCACATTGATAGAATTGAAAAAGTTCAAAATAAATTGGCAAAATATCTTTTATTTAAATTTAATTTTCCATACCAAGGTTTGTCTTATAATGCAAGAGCTCTTCTTTGTGGCCTACAAATCCTTGAGTTTCGGAGAAAAATGACGCTTCTAGTTTTCTTGCACAAGTTATTAAACGGATGATAGGATGAAAGATATCACCATACAAATTATGGGTTTAGAGCATTTGTTGATCGACTAGTATACAACTACAATCGATACTTTCCCGAATATTATGTTTTCAGACTCGACATTTTACAGTTAAAAAGGCAATTAAGAGGATTGGTTATGTGATTATGTCTGATATTTGTTTACTCATTAAATTGTATTATCGTGTAAAATGTTGTCATATTCTCTCTTTTTTATTTTATTATTTGACATACATTTGTTTTAGTCTTACTTCACTCTTATGATTATCTTTTTTGTCTCTTGCGAATTCATACCGTTTAGAATGTTTAGCATTCTGTAGTATACGTTTCAGCTGATGCTTGCATCAGCTACGTCCTTACATTAATTAATTAATTAAAAATATTTTACCAATTTCTACCTATGTCACATTTAGTTTTGGGCATTTTGTATTGTCATTTTGAATTCGTTTCAGCTACTCCCTGTATCGCTTTCAATTCTGTTGCAAGATACTAAATCAATTGAATACGAAGATTTTTTGCATTGTATTTTTAGGCATTTCATTTGGCCTCCACTTTGTTTCCCCGACTTGAATTCGTACCAGAATTTTACCAGTTTATCTCTATATCATATTATTTATTATTGTACTACTTTATTGAGTTACGAAACAGCCAAAAAAGAAAAAAGTGCATTTTTTACTAACCAAGTTCCTAGAACTTACTCTGACATAAAACTATCAAATTAATATAATTTTTAAAATATCTATAAAATTATCGCCAAATAAATATGTAAAAGCAAATCTTTTTCTTAAAATTTAATTCTCGTCATTATTCATTTTGTATATATTTTCTATCGTTTTTACTACATTTTTATTTTGCAAAACAAAAACAAAATACCATTTTTAAATTCTGTTTCTATTTGTTCTTAATCTATTTTTATTTTAATATTTCTATTACTCGTGTTTATTTACATAATCTATAAAAAACTCAATAAAGATGATTATTATTCCCTTTCCAAAAATGAGTGATGTGTCTATACTTGGATCGGTAGTTTTTGAGCTATGCGACTTTAAAATTCCCTGTTAAGTAAAATTCAACATATAATCTAGTTAATTTAGATGAAATCGTGTCTAAGGTGTTTTGATGATAATGTAAAAAATTATTAATATGATTTTTACTATCAACAACAAATACTAAATGAAAATTTATAAAATAAAAGAAAAAATGACAAAAAAAAATAAGAACGATAAATTCTAGTTATCCACATGTCTTCTTTGGTTGGCGAAGCACCTCTGAATATTTTGTAACAATTTGAGATGAATGCAAGTACAAATAAAATCAGAGTGATTTTTCGTTTAATCTTGCAATTTCTTCCCAAATTCTCTGTTCCAATACAGCTATATTTTCCGGTCTATTGTAGTAAATTTTGTTTGTTAGATAACCCCATGGAAAGACGTCAAGCGATGTCAGGTCTGGACTGTTTGCTGGCCATCTTATATGTCCACAGATCATAGTTCCGATTCAAAAATTGAGTTGCATGAATGTAAATCTCTGATTTAAAGGAATGTTATCTAACTGCTATTTTATATCATTTTCCAGATATTGGAGATATCTGACATCAGTAAAACTTTCATGGAGGAAGATTAGGCCAATAACCTCATTTTTTAAAACGTCACACTAAACATTTAAGCTTTGTCGTCCTTGAATCTTGACTATTTGAATTTGATGAGGATTGTTTATCGCCCAGAAATGTTTATTGTGACAATTAAACATATCATTAGTAGTAAATGTAGTTTCTTCGGTACGACCGCCTGTCAACAAAGACTAGTACTAGTACTACCAAAACTTTATTTATTAAACTTAAATACCAATACTTTTATCACGCTCTATATAGTCCCCCTGTAATGCAATAACCTTATCCCAACAGTGCTGCCATTGTCCAGAAACATGGTGGAAGCCATTGTTTGAAAGCTTCTTCAAAACCGCCTCTAAACCCTTAACAGCATCCCATTCTGTTTGAAATCGTCGTCTTTTGAGGTCTTTTTTTGCTTGAGGAAACAGATAGAAGTCGCATGGGACTAAGTCAGGACTATATGGAGGACGCGGTACTGATTTGATATTTTTAGTATTCAAAAACTCTGTCACCATATTCGCTACGTAAGGGCGAGCGTTATCATGATGAATTTTCCACTTCCCAATCAGCTTAAGTCATTTTTTGGGGATGTGATCCTTCATCAACTGGAACAAAACTTGTTTATAATAACTGGCAGTTTTTGTACTACCATGTGGGACACTTGGTAGTACAGTGTGCTTTTTTTGGAGGTGGTCCTCCTTTTTCTACCCTACTGCATACTCTGTTGATTCGTCTTCGGATCATGACGATACACCTAAGTTTCGTCTGCTGTGATCCACCATTCCTCGCCTTCTTCTTCAACGCATTGTTTCCAGTATTCACAAACCGCTACCCTATTCGCTTTTTGATATTTTTAAACGCTTATGTAAAAGAGTAAAAACACTTCCAACAGTTATTTTAAGAAATATATGCAGCGGCGGCTCCTCACTCGCTTTCCTATAAATATACATTTTTATTTTCAAAATTAATTCTTTCCCAAGTTGATACATTATTCTCAAAAAATGGTTTCAAATACTATGAAAATTTCATCAAATATGCATAAATCATAAATAAACACTTTACTTTACTAACCAACAGTACAATGTCCAATAACTGCAATATCATTTCTTTTTTGTTCGACTTTACCTATACGCGGCGATGCGAATTGCGCCTCGGACTCTTGAATGGTATTTGGATTTTTAATAAGTCTAAGGTCGTGTTGCATATGTAGACTCATTCCATCTCTTTTTATTGCATTTGAGGCGATGAAAACTTCGTTTAATGATTGAGACGTTGCCATTTAATATTAGCACAGATTGAATAAAAATGGAAATAATTATTATTTATCGGTAAATGACAATCGCGCATCCGGCTGCCAAATGCAAGCCGTTTTTGTTTTTGTTGATATTTGCGTGGGCGTGTGGGGTATTCGTATTTGACTGTTACCGGTAGATTGAGCGGGAAGTGGGTGGATAGTGAGATTATTCGGCAATAATTTGGTGTTTGTTTTATAGTATTATTTGGTGAATGTCGCGCGTTTAGTCTGTGTCGAGTGTTACTCTATCTAAAGTATTTTTGACGTTGCGTTAGTTTAATTATTGAGTAGATAGACTGATAGAGTAGTTTATATGAATTAGTGATCAAAATTTAAAATAAACGAAACGTGTGAACTATGAATCCAGTCCACGATATCGTTATGTCACTATTGACAACGGCATTTTCCAGGCGTCCCGAGGATGAGAAAAAAGAAATTCTTCGCGGAGATAAACCCATGCCGAAGATAAGTACCTTAAGTAGTGATAAAAAAGACGGTTGACAATATAAACGATCATTCCAAACGTCATGGTATCAAACACACACTTGGATTTGTGGAAGTGTTTTTAAGCAGGGTTTATATTGTTGGCCTTGCTTAATACTGGTAAAAACAAAACCAGTATGGACTTCTGATGGATACGTTGATATTAAAAATTTTTCTAGAGTGGTTACAATGCATGTAGGGTCTAAAGACCATATTCAAAATACCTTAGGTTTTGTACGTTTGTCTCAAAATATGACTACAATTAAAGATGCACTAATCGAAAATGCTCGTTTATCTAAATTATTGTACAATGAAAATGTTAGGAAAAACCGCTTGCTTTTGACCCTATAGATACGATTATATTACTGGGAAAACAAGAACTGGCTTTTAGGGGGCATGACGAATCCGAACCTTCTTTTAACAGAGAGAATTTTAAGGAAGTTTTTAATTGTTTAATTAAACGTAACACCGAACTTGTAAAGCATTTAGAAGAGAAAAGTGTGTTTACGGGACAATCGAAAACTATTCAAAATGAATTAATATTTTGTATTGGCGAACATATGAGAGACTTTATTAAACAAGAAATATCGGAGACTACATTTTTCTCATTAATTGTAGATGATACGACGGATATAGTTTCAAAAGCCCAATGTTGTGTAACTGTTAGGTATGTAAATAAATTAGCCGAAATGAAAGAACGTTTTTTAGGCTTTTTTGATATAAGTGAGGATTCTAGAGTTAATGCACTCTATAACTCAATTGTAAGAATCTTGGAACCTTTAAATTTTTAAACGGAAATTAGCACAATGTTATGATGGAGCTGCGGTTATGGCCGGAGAATTGAGCGGTCTACAATTACGAATAAGATCAGATGCCCCACAAGCAATGTACACTCATTGTGCTGCTCATCGTCTCAATTTAATTTTACAATAGGGTTCAAATTACATTAAGGAATGCAGAATCTTTTTCGCAACTTTGAAAAGTTTGCCTGTTTTTTTCCATAAATCGTACAAACGCACATCTATATTGGACAAAATAATAAAAAAACGAGTTCCGCAAGCAAGTGATACAAGGTGGTATTCTGGATCAAAAATTCTAATTTTTGTTGCAAATAATTTGGAAGGACTAACCTTAGTTTTTCAGGACATGATTGAAAATCCAGAATTAGACTCAGATACTATATATATGGCCAAGGGGTATCTAAAAGACCTTTACGATTTTGAATTTGCTTTTTTAACTTTTGCATTTAAAGAAATTTTTTTTGTTACTGATATCCTGTTTCAAGTTTTTCAGTTCAGTAACCTAGAAATTGATTTCTGCATTTCACAATTGAACATTGCCGTCAAACGATTAAATGGGCTGCGCGCTGAAAATTTCCTTCAATCCATTATTGAAAAAGCAAAATCACTTATCGGATTGTCATGTAGTAGACAAACCCGTAGCATGAGCGAATCAGATTTAATGGAAAAATATAAAAATCTGTTTTATGAAATTTTAGACTGTATAGTTTTTCAACTTAACATCAGGTTTGAAGATTTACACAAATTGGAATTTGTGAAACTTCTTAATACATCAAAATACAAAGACTTTGACACAGAATTCCCTATTAGTCTATTAAATTCGTTAGAAAAAACGTATCCAAAAATGTTTGACAAAGACCGCCTCAAAAATGAGTTAAGCATAATTTACCGAGATGAACAATTTTATAAAGTCAATATTCAAGAACTCCTTAAACAAATTAATAGTTTAGAATGAATTTCAGTATTTTGTGAAGTATATCGACTTGCGACATTAATTTTGACAATCCCCTTAACAAGTGTACAGGCTGAAAGAGATTTTTCGTGCTTAAAGCGAATAAAGACCTACATACGAAATAGTATATCTCAAGATAGGCTCTCAGCCCTGTCGATCATGGCAATAGAAAAAGAGTTATTAGTTAAACTTTCTGAATGTAATGGTGATTTTTATGACAAAATTATTGAGAAATTTGCTTCTTTAAAAGACAGGCGCATTAATTTAATTTACAAAAAGTGACTTAACTGCACCATCCACATACCTATTTGCCTAAACAGTTTTGGCTTTTTATAAAAAAATTACTGTCCACACCATATTAGATTATTACAGGTTTATTACACTTTAAACTCGATTCTGACTATTTTGATTAAGTATTTTAAATATTTTTTATAAAAAAATCCAATGATGAAAAATGTGTATATTATATATCTTTGAGAAGAGTATATAAACTGATCGAAAAAAGTTAAGGATATTGTGTTTTCGCTATGAAAAACTATTTTTAGAAAAAATGTGGTATAGCTATTAATACCTATGTCGTTTGCGTTAGAAAAAAATGTTGTTTGTAAACATATGAAATTGTACCCAAACAGATAAAAAAACATTATCACCAAAAATGATGATTTGATTTTTATACAGTTTAGTTTTGTTTGTGTGTTGCTAAGTGCCGGTCACGATATTGTGAGTTTTCAGTCATCGACAATATGAATAGACGTCATTTAACAGTAGAGCAAGCAAATCAAGCTATTGGGTTGCTTCTTGGAGGTTCACGACAGATCGATGTGGCTGCTCAGTTTAATGTCTCTCAAAGTGTAATTTCCCGACTTAATAACCGGTATAATGAGACTGGATCTGTCATCAATAGGCATAGAGAGGGTAGACCAAGATCGACAGATGCTAGGGAGGACCGAAGATTAGTTAGAGGAGCTAGGATGGATCCTACAACAAACTGCACGGTACTCAGCCAGGACCTTTTTGCTGTCATCAAAATTCGTATTACTCCACGGACGGTTTTAAATCGATTAAATGAAGCAGGTTTACATTGCTACAGGCCTATAAGACGCCCGCCATTGACCGGAAACCACAGAGCTCAACGTTTACTTTGGTGTAATGAAAGATTCAACTGGAATGATGAGTGGCGTACTGTGATGTTCACCGATGAAAGCCGCTTTTGTCTTCGTGCTGATAGACGTTCAGTTCGTGTCTGGAGACCAAGAAATTTAAGAGTTAATGACCGATTTGTTCAAGAAGTACATCCATTTGGAGGTGGAGGTGTAATGGTCTGGGGTGGAATTTTCTACGGAGGTCGAACGGAGTTGTATGTTTGTGAAGGTACAATGACAGGTGAAATGTATGCTCACGACATCATTGATAACATGGTCAATGATTATCGTTGGAATTTGGAGCCCAATTTCAGATTTCTAGATGATAACGCTCGCCCGCACAGGGCCAGGGTAGTACAAGAACGGCTAGCATTCAATGAAATTAATCATCTGCCATTACCCCCGCTGTCTCCAGATTTAAACTGCATCGAGCATGCTTGGGACATGCTCGGAAGGGCACTAATTGCCCATCAACCTCCTGTTCAGGGTGTCAGGTCACTAAGGGAAGTTCTTCCAGATTTATGGGATAACCTGGATCAAAATGATTTGGATAATTTAATTTTAAGTATGCCTCGCCGAGTTGAAGCAGTAATAGCCAATAGAGGTGGAATTACACGTTATTAATACAGTTTTTCTGTTTGTTAATTATCTGCTTTGTTACATTGTTAGAAAAAAGTTGCCTGTAAATTCTAATAAAAACATTTTTTCAGTTAAACATATGTGTTTAATTTCTAAAAGAGATGGGACTAAATGTACGTAATACAATTTTTTCCGAAAAAAATTTTTTTCTATGATTATTTACAATATCCTTAACTTTTTTCGATCAGTTTATGTACATATATCTGAGGATAAAACGAACTACATGAATATTTTCTGATTTTTGGCGGTTATATTATAATTATAACGATAAAAAGTTTGTTGAATTTTGCCAAATGTTTTCTGCAATAAAATGAACCAGATATAGTCCTAAGTTTAGAACCCAACAACAATGATTTACCGGTAAAGAATAGCAACATGCTTAAGTCAAAGTTTTCGTTTGAAGTTGCAGTTCTTCTTCTTCCATTTAGACTTTTGGTATCTCAAAATTTGTTTACTATACAGGGTGCCCCAAACTCGTTGGTACGTTAGCCGTAATTCCAGATGCAGCCGTGGAATTTTATTCAAATTCGGAACGGAGATAAGAGAATATTTTGACATTTCTGTTATTTCCGGTTTGAGCGGAAGTGACGTCACCTTTGTTATCTTAAATGGGACACCCTGTATTTATTAATTAATTTTGTTTCGTTGTTTAATTCTGAATATTTTTTTATAACATACTTGTACCTTTATCTTTAACCGTTTTTGAGATAATTGAGATTAAATAAAAAATTGGAAGAAAAGATGGCACTAATTAAATGGGAATTTTTTAGAAACTACTAAACATAAAGAGACAGAAATTTGGTGGGTTGAAATATTAATATGACCCAACAAGATAAATGTTATATTATACATTTATTTTATACAGGGTGGCTAAAAATCGTATCATGTTAACACATTTTCTTTTTGCAATAACTATGATTTTTTAAATGGAACACCCCGTATATTTTCTAAGTAATGTTTTCTCTGTAGAATGCTTATTTCAAAAAGTTATAAGGTTCCTATACCCATCTTCAACGGTTTTTTAGATATTCAGGTTTTTATACTGGAACGTACTAAATATCTTAAAATTTGTGAAATTTAGTAGCTGGCTATGATATGACAGGTTTTAGCAAAACAAACTATCGTTGACTGTCAGAAGAGCAACTTAGTCAACTACAAAATTTTACAAAACGTTTCGAGTTTTGCTTTCGTTATGATCAGTTTATGAAAGTAGACATTACTTTATTACCAAAGGTGAATAAAGGGTATTGAAAATTCAGAAGATTTGCGTTAATAAAAAAGACCTATAATTACTCACGTTCTGATATTCTAAATCTGTTTATTATTCATAAAAAATACAATCGAATAGAAGCAAGAACATATACAACATTTAACTAACAATATCCCTATCTACCATCACTAAACGAAAGAAAATTCAGAAAAGTTGAAGTTAATTTAAAATGCTGACGGTTTTAAACAAACAAATTTAGGTTAGTTTAAAAAGAGAATGAAAAGGTTAAAGTTAGATACAATATTAACATAAAAACGGGTTTGGCGGCAATAAGTATTACGGACAAAAGCCTTAAAACTAATACATCCATTAAAACAATAACAAAAATAAATATTATTCCAAACACTTTCTTAAACATCAATATGAATAATGATGAAAATAATGTTACTTATCGAAAATTTGCCGCTAAACATTTCAAAGTAGATGTTTCAACATGCTGAGTGGTAGCTCTTCTAACTTCTTCACCGTCTAGGTTTCGAAAAGCTACGCGTACCCTATTTATTAAATCATCCTTGGAAGTAACTGGCGTTTGATAAATCCTTTCCTTGATGGTGCCCCACAGATAAAAATCTAATGGTGTAAGATCAGGTGACCGAGGTGGCCATAACCAAGGACCCATTCGTCTAAACCACCTGTCATCGAATAAGTTATACAACAAAGTTGAAATTTGTTGAGTGCAATGTGCCGGTGCACCATCTAATTGATACTAGCAGGATGACCTTACGTCAGAGGTTAAAGTATTTAAAAATGGCCCTAAAGTATTGTTAAGAATATCTGAATACTTTTCTGAATTAAGAATTTCATCGTAGATGCAATACTGAAACTTATTGTCCATTAGTATACAAAAAACCTTGAAGCCAAATTTGTCTTGAAATCCTCTTTCCTTTATAAAATGTGGGTTTTCTTTTGCCCAAAAATGAGAGTTCCTTCTGTTAAAAATTCCTTCTCGTATAAATTTTGACTCGTCCGACCAAATAACTTTTTGTACAAAACTGGGATCTTCCTGCATTTTTATTAAAAACATCTCGCAAAACTCAATGCGCTGAATAGCATCTCCCTCTCTTAAAAATTGCGCTGTTTCAAACTTATAATTGTGCATTCCGTTTTTGTTTAAAATTCTTTCAATAGACGAATAGGAAATTCCCAAATCACTTTCTGCACTGTAAATCGAAGCGTGAGGGTAAGCTTCAAAATATCCTAAAACATTAATGGTATTGTCTTCATCTCCAGTAATCGGACTAACCTGAATCCGTTCGGTTTTAATATCGCCATGGTTTTTAAAATTGACCTCAAATTTTCTAAATTTTCTTTCGTTTATTGGTGGTAGTTGGGGATATCTTTCGTTAAATGTTCTACATGTTCTTGCCACTATTCGATTACATTCTCCGTGAATAATAAACAGATTAAGAATATCAGAATGTGAATAATTATTTGCCACTTTTGAAATTAGGAGAAGAAAAGGTCAAAGCTTGTTACTGTTCTGACAGTCAACTGCACTTTTCTTTTTCCAGAACCTGTCATATCATGCATAGCCAACTACTAAATTTTACAAATTTTAGGATATTTAGTACGTTCCAGTATAAAAACCTGAATATCTAAAAAACCGTTGAAGATGGGTATAGTAACATGATAACTTTTTGAAATAAGCATTCTACAGAGAAAACATTACTTAGAAAATATACAGGGTGTTCCGTTTGAAAAATCATAGTTATTGCAAAAAGAAAATGTGTTAACATGATACGATTTTTGAGCCACCCTGTATAAAATAAATGTATAATATGACATTTATCTTGTTGGGGCACATTAATATTTTAACCCACCAAATTTTTTTCTCTTTATGTTTAGTAGTTTCTAAAAAATTGCCATTTAATTAGAACCATCTTTCCTTCCAATTTTTTATTTAATCTCAATTATCTCAAAAACGGTTAAAGATAAAGGTACAAACAAAATTAATTAATAAGTAACAGAAATGTCAAAATATTTTGCTTCGAGAGTTCAGTTGACCTCTTATCTCCGTGCCAAATTTGAATTAAATTCAAAGACTACATCTGGATTTACGGCTAACGTGCCAACGAGTTTGGGGCACCCTGTATATCTTTTTGTGCTTCATGTTGGGACGGTTCTACCGGAAAATTGCCTATGATACTCATTTTGAATGTGAGTAGGGTTTCTATTATTGACATAATATAAGCGTATTATATTTAATTTGATTTCAGTGGAATAGCCCATTGTTTTGGGCAAAACTAACACGGACAAGTTAAATGATAGTGATAATCTGACAATTTTAGTACCAGCAAGACACCTTAGACACGATTTCACATAAATTAACTAAGATTATTGACAAAGCATTCAAACGTCATTTTACCTTGATCACCTATACCAACCTATCGTATATTTTAGGTGAAGCTAAAATTTTAGTTTGTAAAACAATAAAATGTAATATAAACAGCTATCGCAAAATCAAATCTTTTAATCAGAACGGACATAAAAAAAATCACTCTTTCCAAAAATCGTATAAAAAACGATACATTCCATTTTGATGCATGCTAACTCTTTTGTTTCTGGTTCAAATATTTTTTCGTTGATATTTTTGGATTCTACAAGAAAAAATACATCGATTGGCTATTTTGAATTTTTCCAAAATACAAGGAAGGTCGAAAATAGGTCCCTGTTCAGTCCTCGCTGGAACACACTGTCATATTAAGAAATAACAACGTGCTGACCTGAGGAGTAAAGGTTCGGTTAAGTCAAAATATCAAGATGTAGTAAAACGTTATTTTATAATTTTTGGTATGTTTTTAAATTGGGTTTTATTTTTTTTATATAAAAAAAATTAATGAATGTATTGGTGAATATTTTAAATTCTATAATTGACAATAGATTCAAAAAGACCTGGTCAATCGGATCTATTTATGGCATCTATAACGCAAGTTTAAATTAAATTAACTTTAATTCATAAATGCGTCACTTACATATGAAATCAGGCAAACCAAAATAAATAATCGGCGGAAAATACGTTCATACGAAAACCACAATCAATCCTAAAAATAATAACTTTGATTTCGTGTCTAATACATAAATAGTTTAATTTAAATACAGCCATTAATATAAAAAATCGGCAAATTTCCTTTACCCGGAACTTCCCTCGTATGATGTTTTACCTATTTGTTAGGAATACTGAAGCGTGAACCAGTTTAGTTCAGTACATAGTTTTTCATAAGCACATATACCCGGTGGCCACGAAACTGCTAACAAGGCTATAACTTTTTTAAGATAAGTACTATAACATGAAATTTTACAGTGATATATAGTTACTAGTTTCCAATCATAAAGGATACCTAAAAGGAGAAACCCGGACTCTTTTATAAAACTGATATAGTAGTATAAATTTTTAACTAAAACAATAAAATATAAATTAACGTAGCTTATTTATTTCAAAAGTAAAATTAAATAAACATTTATTATTATATATTGGTACCACCTAATAAATCATATCTCAAACATTGATTTTAAGATTTTCAGTCAAAAAAGTCAGCTGAAAATTCAAATCTATGGCCACATGGCGTAGTAGAAAATGCCGAACTTAAAAATCATAATGCTTTTGTAAAACTATTATTCAGTTCACTGGTTGTCTCCTCTCCAATTTCTCAAAAATAAAACAAAAATTGCTGCCTGCAAAGCAGATGTCTTGTTGAGCGAAATATAAATGATGAACCTATTTATAGTGTCCCCCAACAGGGTGTACCAAAAAAGTTCTGATAACCGATGTCTAGACTAAGAGAACCAGCCATTTTAAAGGCCTTCAAGTTATATCTCGACCTTCCTTGCCAATTCACTTTGAAGGGTTTAAAAATACAAAATAGCCAATTCGATACACAAGATATATTTCGATTTTTTTTCGGATTTAACGCAGCAGAAGATCTTGCATATGGATCCTACATAAAGATGTCATCAGAGAAAAAATATTTGAACCAAAAACAAAAGAGTTACGCTATGCATCAGTTGTTTTTTAAATGGAATGTATCGTTTTTAAAATGACGATTTTTGGAAAGAGTGATTTTCAATTATGTCCGTTCTGACCCTTTTAAAAGATTTGATTTTGCGATAGCTGTTTATATTACATTTTAATGTTTTACAAACTTTTGAATTTCTATAGTATATAATCAAAACCTATTTAAAATATAGATCACCAAAGATGTACAATCATTTTTAAATTGGTATAGGTGATAAAGGTAAAAAAAATGCGGAGACTTTAATATTGACTATGCTTTGTCAATAAAAATTGACATTATTTTAATTATTGTCGAAGTCTTCACCTAAAAAATATATATTTGACTCTGATTTTTCTCGAAATGCAATACTCTATAACTCAGGTCTTTCCGATCAGAGGCGGTAACAGATTGTTATGCTATTTTACCAAGATCTCGCCATCAAGCAAATTTCTCAGTATTTCATAATATTTGCTTTAACACCAATTGGAATTTTGAATCTGATAATGTCAACACAAACTTCAGAACTTTTTTAAATAAAACTTTAAGTGCTTTTAACAAGGCCTTCCCGCTTAAGAATATCAAACCTAAGCGGCATAAACCGTGGAACGAAAGGAATACGAATTTCTGCTAAAAATATCTCGCTCTCATATATAAAAAAATTCAAATCCTTTTATTCTCTATATCTCTAACGGATCTACACTACTCTTATTAAAAAAAAATTACACTACCGAAAACGTCTAACAAACTCTAATAACGTTTCAAAAGAAACCTGGTCCATCATCAATAACCTCAGAAACAAATCAAACCCTGTGACTCAGAACTTGCCAGGGGCTAATGATCTAAATGATTATTTTATTAATGTCAAAAATGTTACCTCTAGTATCTAGTTTTTTTCGTTTCTCCCTCCTTCAAAAAATTTTTAGCTTTTTCTTAAGTCCCGTTAGCAACACTGAACTATTGAAGGTAATACATAAAAAAAGTAAATCTTCGTGTAGCACTGATGGCCTATCAATTAGAATATTCCTGAACTTTCCCAGTCATAGAGGCCCTTACAACATTAATAAATGAGTCCTTTATAAAAGGTGTATTCCCTGATTGCCTTAAAACAGCTATAATTATTCCACTTCATAAAGGCGGCGAAAAAACTAACTCTTGCAATTATCGCCCAATTGCACTACTACCAGTGCTATCAAAAATCATCGAAAGGCTACAGAACAACCGTCTTATGCCATTTCTCCTGAAACATCAGATAATACGTGCAGTTGATTTCTACCCAACAAGTGCACCAGTGACGCCATGTTCAAGTTCAAAATATCATCTCTCAATAACAGCAAACTGCCGTTATTTTATAGCCTTTTTGTGTTAGTCATGAAATTCTGATAAACAAACTACATTTTTATGGAATTCGGGTACTTCTTTAAATTTTTTTATATAAAAAAAACTTTAATGGTTCCGATTCTGATTGTAAGTTGATTTGGTTCCTGAATATTTTACCTATTCTTTTTTTGTTATACATTAACATATCACGAACCTTAAAATTAAAAGACCTTTTTGCTGATGACACAAGCATAACATGGAGTGATTTTGATACAACGTCTTTACACTCTAGTATCTCCAAAGACTTGGTTATAATTAATTCCGATTCCAATATGCTTTGTTTTAACGTCATAAAACGGTGGCGTTATCTTTAAGGGAACTTTATGAACCACTTCAGGTACATAACAGCAATATTGAATACGTAATCGGTTAAATTCCTGGGTTTAAATATAAATAGCAACCTAAAATGGTCTAATCATATTGACACCTTAACTAAAAAAACCGCCTGCTTCGCCATTCGATCAGTTTCAAAAGAACTAGACGTTCCTTCTGCCAGACTTACTTATTTCTCTTTATTTGAATCCCACCTCCGCTATGGATTTTGCTGCTGTACCACCGAGCAATTTCGTAGTATTTTTATGCTTCAAAAGAGAGCCATTCGTTATTTGTTTGGTTAAAAATAGAGCTCACTGCCAATACTATTTCAAAAAACATAAATATTAACACTTCCTGCATTATTTATTTTGGAAACGGTATGTTTGCTGAGAAAACATATAAACACCCTCCCAGAAAGGCCACAACATGTATACCCTACCAGAAACTCTAGGCATGATATTTATCTTCCCATTCCTTCCACAGAATTAATAAAAAAATCAATTATTTACAACGCCATAAAACTTTACAACAATCTTAGTACATTTAAAATCTATCCCTATGCTTGCACAATTTCGAAAAAACACCAAAGCATACCTCATTGAGAGACCACTTTACAGCGTTAATGATTTTTTTTTTCAGTGAGTAAGTCTCTTTAAATTGTCACTAAACTCGCTTGTTTACTTAAATCTTTTGTGAGTCATGCCCTAACTCATAGCATAGAATTTTGTAAATCATTATATAGGGAAAAGAACTGTCGAACATTAACATAAAACTTAATTATTTTTGTTAGGTATTGGATTAAAAACAATTTAATTCTTTTTGTATACTACATTCTGCACTAGTTCAATATACCTTCTGTTTAACATCACAATTATTTGTATAACTATAATAACATAGAGTTTAAGGTCGCATAGTTGCAATTTTGATTTCAATGTCATCGAAATTATTCACCTCGTACATGTGTGTTTGTTTACTTTTATAAGGTTATCATGATTCATTTACTGTTTGCAATGTTATGCTATATTCTAACGTGTGTTTTTTGGTAAATTGATAATTTACATTTTAAAAATAAAAGCACTGACTTGTCGAAATTATTTTCGATTAATGTTTTGATATGTCTTATTTTTAGGTATATTTTGCTTTGTCCATAAAATTGTAGAATTTTTCTGCGGCAATAAAGCATACTTTTGTTGTTTGTTGTTGTTGTTATTAAAAAAAAGACGGAACAAAAATAGGAACAAAAGATAGAACAGCGCAAAACATAGGAACAAAAAAAAATGATTTCATAAAAAAAGGTGCCAAATTTCCTTATTTTATTTGATACTTTTCAGATTTCTGAATTTGATTTAGGACAGACATATTTTCAGGTGACAAAATAAAATCATAAAATTCACTGCAGGTCATATCATAATTAAAAATTGTCAATATAATCCCTTTTATTGAATCAAGGGTTAGCCTATTGCGTTCCTTTGTCCACTGGGCAGCAATTAATGAAAATATACGCTCAACATTTGCATTGTGTGCCGTGATGGAGAAAAAAAATTCGCATAGATTTAATGGTTCCGAAAATACTTCAATTGATACACAACTTTGAAAGTAAATAACCCACTTTTTATGAGCTGACAAATCATGCTGCTCTTCAGAAAAACTGTTAGTTATAAATTGTTTTAAGGAAAAGTATTGGTCAAAAAACTTTGCATCGTCAATGTTGACGCCTTTTTCTAAAAGATAGTTTATGGATGGTAAAATGTCCACCTCCCAGTCTTTTGCCTCCAAATTATTTAAGTTCATCCACTTAAAACATTTAAACTGTTCAAGAGGTTTTATCCAAATTTTGACATAATCGATAGCTTTTTCATACATACAAAATATATTTTTTCTAAATATATCGCACTCTGTTTCAAAACCTTCTTCTGAAGCTTTTTTTAAAATGTCACGGACTTTTAGTGGGATAAACCTAGTTTTTAATCTGTTAGTTAGGTTCTCAATAACATTTTCAAGAATGACTAGTACCTCGACAACGGAATTATCAGCGCGTTCAATACGTTCAATATTTTGGTGAAACACTGACATCAAAGAATGAACAAAATATAAATAAGCTTCAGAAAATAAATTTTCGAAAAATGATTTAATAATAAAGGGTGAAGTTTTTTCAGACAAAAAATACGACTTCAAAGCGTCAAACATCTTGAGCACTCTTTCAATAGCCGGAAATAATGAAAGCCACCTAGTTTTGGAATGGTATAACAATTGCATGTAATTTGTGTCAATAAAATCACAAAATTGTTTTAAAGAGGTCACTCTAACTGTAAAAATGTGAAAATAATTAAACAGCTTTAAAACTATACTTTCTATGTCAATTGGCAAGATGTCACAACTGGTCTGAACCGCATTATTTATGATATGAGCCGGACATCCAATGCCGATTAGATTATTATTTATTTTAGATTTTAATCTGCTAAAAATATTATTTTAACCAGCCCTGTTAATTCCACCAAAGTTGGTGTTACAATTATCACCAGAAAATGAAATGCACTTTGTAGTAAGTTTAAGTTTTTCCAGTACGGAATATAAAAGGTCTGTAACAGTCTCCGATGTTTCGTTGTCTGAGCTACATATATCAACTAGTTTAATCTGTATTCCCCTTTTTTAAAATCAAAATATTGAATTAATATAGGAAACATCTTAATTGCATTATGGTTACTGGCATCTGTAGAAATTCCAATAAACGAAATACCACTAATCTGATTTGTGATAGCTTTTACTGTTGACGGTCCGAGTACTCCATTTACTATGGCTTCAACTTTCGTATGGCCGCAAGTCACTGATTTTAAAATTGATGAGTCCTGATACATCTTCTTGTGGATCTTAGTTGTACAATCCATTGAATTAAATGACTGGTGATGTTTGACTGTATGATATGCTAGTGTTGCTTCAGCTGCCTTAACAAGTTTTTCATTATCTTTACTTGTTGCCTTAACAAAAACGTCTAGTTTGCATGTGCCTAAAATTATAATAAATATAATTTAGATTTTCTAACACCGTTAACTAGTTTTTTTTTTACTGACCTGCCTGACTTTTCAAGTTCTTTTTATGTTTTTCAGTAGCTATATGGTCCTCGATGTCTTTTTTGCCTTTGTGTGCAATGCTAAGATTTACACTGCTTATCTTACACATTACTTCAAAAGTCGACTTTCCCTTTTTAAAAGAAGGAAATGTATTAAGCATTTCATCCGAAACAACGCACTTTCGTTTTGGCATAATTAACTCTCAAAATAATATATTGATGTACTATGTAAAAGCACAAAACACAAACCACAAAAAACCAAATGCACAGAATGCACTGATTGGTCAAAACAAAACCGTTCGAGCCGTTCGGTTATAAAGGGGAATCCCCGAGTAAAATACAAACCAAAAACACTCGCATAGAGATGGGCGAAACGAAACGAAAACGCGCTTTGTAGAACTTCGTTGATATAGCGGATTTGGCCAATCTGTAATGTTGGTTGCGCGCCATCACGAGTTGTCGAAGGTCGAGTTAGTTGAGATTATATAAATTTATGAACTTTGCTGATGTAATGTTATACCTATTATTAAAACTATGATTTTCAACATTAAACCGGACATTTTTTGGAAATCCGCCCGGACGTCCCCTGACGCCTTAGAAACCTAAACATGTCCGGGCAAATCCGGGGAGATGGAAACCCTACTTATGAGGAAGATTTCGGTTTAATCGGAAATGCTATCAACTTTAATATTTTAAAAGGAACACCCTGTATATTGATTTATTATTAAATTCTACACTAAATTCTAAATATAAAACATGTTTCATATCCTATGTCAATTCCTGATAGATTACGAGAAAATGGCGAATGAAACTTTAAAAATTTCAATGAATAATTTCGTTTTTTGGAAAAACAAATGAAGATAGTTCGAATTTAATAGTGTAAATAGTGTTTCTCATGCAACTCATTGCATCTAATGTGACAATTAGGATACTTCCGGTTTACCCGGAAACGTAGTGAAAAATCACTTTCAAACGATATTTTCTTGTTTTATTTTAATGGGACCTACTTACTCAACATCTAAATCTTCAAACAATTTTAAATACTTTTGTGTATCATACCCTATACCTATATCAAGTACTTTTCGAGATATTTCCAATTGCCCTGTGCAATTACCTTTTTAAACCAAACCTGTGAAATAAAGAAACACGACAGCTGCCATTCTTTTATTCACCTTCTAATTTCACTGTCCGACAAGATTTTTCTAACACAGGCCAGCTCATTATTTTCACAATGGAAATACCCACCCAATAATAAAAAAAATATTCGGAAAGCCCTAATACGTACCATTTTTAATGGCCTAATTAGAACCTTTCATATTGGCAGGTAAACAATTTTATTGTGGGGCGGCTAAAATGGGTCCATTTTACAACGGAAAAATTACCTAGACTGAGTTGTTTATAACATTAGACATAAAATAAACGTTAAACATCACTCTTCTGTTGAGTTTCGAATTGAATGGTTCTTTGTGTATCGATAAGCAAGTGTATGTGAAGACAAGAATTTCGAGTCAAACGCGCCGAAGTTGCAAAATTTCTCCTGACAAATTTTGTTATATTTGTGGAGAATTTCTGGTGAAATTACAAGCCAGGCCATTTTCCGAATATGTAAAAAAAACCTACATTAAATATTTTGGTGTGTTAATTGGGGATGAAGATAAGCGGTGGGCTCCCCATATGTGCTGTGTTAGTTGTAGTGTATCATTAGTGCAGTGGATGAAGGGAAAGAGAAAAACTATGCCTTTTGCAGCTCCAATGGTATGGCGAGAACCCACCAATCATTCTGACTATTGTTATTTTTGCTTGACAAAGACTGAAGATTATTCCAAAAAGAGAAAGCACAATATAGAATATCCAAATTTGCAATCTGCCATACGACCTGTTGAAATAAAGAAACACGACAGCTGCCATTCTTTTATTTACCTTCTAATTTCACTGTCCGACAAGATTTTTCTAACACAGGCCAGCTCATTATTTTCACAATGGAAATACCCACCCAATAATAAAAAAAATATTCGGAAAGCCCTAATACGTACCATTTTTAATGGCCTAATTAGAACCTTTTATATTGGCAGGTAAACAATTTTATTGTGGGGCGGCTAAAATGGGTCCATTTTACAACGGAAAAATTACCTAGACTGAGTTGTTTATAACATTAGACATAAAATAAACGTTAAACATCACTCTTCTGTTGAGTTTCGAATTGAATGGTTCTTTGTGTATCGATAAGCAAGTGTATGTGAAGACAAGAATTTCGAGTCAAACGCGCCGAAGTTGCAAAATTTCTCCTGACAAATTTTGTTATATTTCTGGAGAATTTCTGGTGAAATTACAAGCCAGGCCATTTTCCGAATATGTAAAAAAAACCTACATTAAATATTTTGGTGTGTTAATTGGGGATGAAGATAAGCGGTGGGCTCCCCATATGTGCTGTGTTAGTTGTAGTGTATCATTAGTGCAGTGGATGAAGGGAAAGAGAAAAACTATGCCTTTTGCAGCTCCAATGGTATGGCGAGAACCCACCAATCATTCTGACTATTGTTATTTTTGCTTGACAAAGACTGAAGATTATTCCAAAAAGAGAAAGCACAATATAGAATATCCAAATTTGCAATCTGCCATACGACCTGTTCCTCATAATGCAAATTTGTCAGTGCCGATTGCGCCTTTAAATTGGCAAGCTGTTGATTTAGGAGATAATGGAGATAACATACCATCAGGCTGCTCAAAAGAACAGTGCACCGATCCCACTTTTACCACAGGTCCCAGTTCCGGCGAGCCACATTTGATTGTTCAAAGTGAATTAAATGATTTAGTACGTAATTTGGGGTTATCCAAGCAACAGTCAGAACTTCTGGGTTCCCGTCTTAAGGAATGGAACCTATTGGCCAAAGAAACAAAAATTACAAATTTCAGAAAAGAAATGCTATGTTTTCTGAATTCTACAGTATGAAAAATTCGTTGTGCGCGTATACTGATATAGACAGTTTAATGCAGGAACTTGATATTGAACATTCTCCCCGTTTATTTATAGACTCATCTAAATATAGCTTAAAAGCTGCTTTATTGCATAATGGAAATTTGAAACTATCTGTACCAGTTGCAATGAAAGAAAATTATGAAAATATGCGCACGGTTTTGGATAAAATATACTACAATAGGTATAAATGGCAGATATGTGGGGACTTAAGAGTTATAGCGATTTTAGTGGGACTTCAGAGGTGATATACAAAATATTGCTGTTTTCTTTGTTTATGGGACAGTTGTGCAATAAATCAGCATTATGTAACAAAAATTTGGTCAGAGAGAAGCGAATTTCAACCGGGATCACAAAATGTTAAATTTATACCTCTTGTTGATCCCAAAAATATCTTTTGCCTCCTCTTTACATTAAACTTGAACTGATGAAAAACTTTGTGAAGGCTTTGAATAAAGATGGTGATTATTTAAATACCTAAGACAAGTCTTTCGCCAGTTAAATGGTGCCAAATTAAAAGAAGGCATTGTTATTGGGCCACAAATCAGAAAATTGCTTAACGATGTAAATTTTACGGAAAAGCTTACCAGGCAGGAACTCAGAGCATGGAATTCATTTGTTAATGTAGTAAGGGAATTTTTAGGCAACAATATGGATAAAAATTATGAGCAATTAGTTAATGAACTCTTAGATGCCTATAAAGCGCTTGGTGCCAGAATATCATTAAAAATTCACTACCTCCATTCCCATCTGTCATTTTTTCCTAAAAATTTGGGAGCTGTTAGTGACGAGCAGGGTGAAAGGTTTCACCAAGATATCAGAATAATGGAAATTCGGTAGGAGGACGGGGGGATCCAGCCATGATGGGTGACTACTGTTGGTTTTTTAAGAAAGATGATAAGACACCATAAACATAGTCAATAAACAGGGTTAAGAATTTTCTGAAATCATTTTTTTATAAATATTAAGTATCGTAACATTCGATATGGTTCTGGAAGTTTATTTTCAGTGGACAACAGCGATGTATGCGAAAGTCTCTCCTTGCCCGGTTGAATTTCTCACGGAATTTTTTATACGTTTAAGTGTTGAAAAATTGCCTTCTACTGATGAACTTCTGGCAGGTATTGTCAATACTAATTCACACAATTTCGAACCTTCGGTGTAGGCATCTTTCAGCTCCTTGTCTTTTAAAAATTGCATAGTTCCTTAGCGTTATTTTTTTGCGCTAATGTCATCAGTTTCGTGAATCACTTTTAGTTCAGATTGCAGTAACACTCGGTCGAAGAACTGGCCATAATGAAGAAGAAGAGATTTATTTACGCATCTTCTGGAAAAGTTTTTCCTTTAAAGGCATCAACATTGCAGAGCTCGAGGAATTTAAAATCGTTTAAACCGTTAAATCTATAGTTTATTTGTTGCTGAATTTGATCGATTATTTCCTTCCTTGTCTGTTTGAAGAGGCTTGGCTTGTGGCTCTACATTTGGCGTCATCGTTTACTTCCAAAATAAGTCAAAGTAATCTCTTTTTTGGCTTAACATGGACCTAAAATCATCCACTTTTTTTAGGCAAAAAGCAATATCATTTGTTTTAGCTGGTAATATATTAAAAACATTGTCCGAGAATGGAAATATTTCTGAAAATATGTTCAACAAATAATTAAAATTAAAATCTCGTTTCAAACAGTCCAAAAACCCCCTCGAACTATTTATTGCTTCTCAGTCCAGCATTTCATTATTTTGTATTATATTTTCATATAGTTCAATCAGTGATTCACGATTTTCAGATACTGTTAACACATGTCTTCCATTATAGCTCCACTTAGTAGGAGGTACTTTGGGCAATAGTTTGTAGACAATGGAGTCCAAAGCTTGTGTACGTTTTGTTGACTTGGAAAAAAAGCAGCACTTAGAGTAACGAAAAATACTTTACACTCTTTAATGTGATTGATGGACTGGGATAAAACTAAATTTAATTTATGAGCAAAACAATGGACAAACACAACACTTGGGAAAGTTTCTCGAACTCTAGCGTGCAGACCCCCTAATTGTCCTGCCATCACTGCAGCTCCATCATAGCTTTGAGCAACAAATTAATTTCTTTCTCAGCTGTACGATTTTCGGACACATTCTTAAAACCTAAAAATCGCGAAGAAACACTTGTTTCGTCATGACCTCTAAATCCCAATTCCTGCTGTCCGAGAAAACAAACAACATCGATAAGTCTTCTTAATATTTGCCTATTTTTATCGACTACTTCATTGTGTTGGCGGTGACTAATTTCCAACTGTTTATTAAGGGCGTGTTCAATTCGGGTTTTACAGAAGACTTTTTCTTTTATGACGGCCTGTAAATGCGCTTTGGACATAATGTTAAAAATTATTTACTTATATTTTCACACCCTGTTAGCCATTTAAATTGTTCGTATTGCTTTTTCGGATAAAAATATCTAATACAGTTTTTCATTTTTGTGGTTAAATTTTTCATAGGCGGTTTTGCCCTTCCTTTGGAAATTATTTGAAGCTTATCAGCGAAGTTTAATGTTGAAAATCGCTTTATTATTAAGACACACACCACATATTCACACACACTCTTCTTACTAAATTCTCCAACATTTTCAACGTTATTACCGACAGCCGAAGTTGACGGTATTTGCCTATCCACGTCCGTATTATTGTCTTCCATATCGCACCATGCACGACGCGACGTACGTATCACACAACACACGGATAGCCGTTCAAACAAAGAACCTACTCCAAAGATAGCTTCCGCCACCACTCAAAGCACGCGACTGAAATGCAAAAACTTCAAATAGCCGGTGGAAAGTTCAATAACCTCTGGTTCGATTCACAGGAAATCAAGCATACAGGACTTGGCTGCAGAGAAGCTAGCGGCCCGCATACGTTTTATGGATATTCTGTTGTGGCTGGGTCGGAGTCAAGGTCGCATTTATTATGGGCTTGATAATTAAGATAATATTTTAGCATTTTTAATATAAACTAAATTAATAGTTTCCTATTTCAAAAATTACATTTTAGAAGATGTTTTGTTATCCCGATATGAGCCTTAATTTTTCTTCGAAATTTAAAGTCAATCTGATGAGTAGTTTTTTAGCTATGCCGCGAAAGGCAGACCGACAGACAGACAGACCAACGGAATTGAGAAAACATGTTTTTCGTCATCTAAGGACCTTGATACGTAAAGATCTGAAAAAAATCTCGGAGGGTGATCCTTTCATGATTACAATACTTCTCTTTTTGAAGGGAAGTAAAAAGCATAGGCATTTAATTGTTTAGCTCTTGTTACTTCTTGCTGAAATATAATAATTTTGACCAAAAAGGCTTTACATTAAATCTAATGCCTCAAAACGCCTATCGTGAATTCTATTTTATTTTGTATACCTGGATAGTACAAATTAATCCAAAAAGGCGAAATTAATAAATCATTTTTAGTAGGGAGACTACACATAAGATTTTTCTACACATAAATGAATTTTCGTAATTTTTGAATATGGTGTTTTACAGATCTAGATAAGATGCTGAACCATTTTTATATCAATACAATGTTGGTAAAAAAATTAAAATGAAATCATTAAATTGGACTATACATAGGACTTTGGCACGAATTAGAGCCATCTCAGCTATATAGAGTCCAATTGAAAAAAAATCGATGAAAACTACTAAAGTTATTAAACCATACGATAATTTTAACGGTTCAAATACCGATTATTTGATATTCAATTTTGAACTGGTATCGAATTGAGAGCTGATAATGGCTAACATGGATTTAGCGGCATTTGATTATAATTTTTTTTGGGATTAGAGAGTTTTGATTGTTTTGAAATTAAACTTTAAATTTTCAGCCTTACTTTAAGTGTTTATAGCGGTATTTGAAAAATAATATTTACGCAGAGAAATTCCTTGGAAAAAATTCTATTGGTGCCGTTAAAAATGTCAAAATGAACAAAAAAAATGGACTAAGCGGAGTTGTAATCCTATTTGCCTCATTTACCACCCTATATAATTAACCGTAACGATTTTTATATAAAAACTTTTAGGTCTTGACTTAAGTGACACAATAATTTCAAACGCCCAACATTCTATAGGCGTTTAAGACAATGCCGGCAATGTGTTTATTAAAATTTATCTCATTGTCAAAAACAACACTCAATTCACTTGTTGTGTCCACTGATTCCAAAATATAATTTCCAATACAATAGTCAATATTATTGGACCCTTACATCTTTAAAAACGCATCATTTTTCATTTGTTAATACTAAGATTCAAAATTTTTTCCTCCGGCTAAACGGAAACAAAGTTTCCGTAACTGTTGACAACAAACATCTACAATAAAAATAATATTTTACCAAAATATTACCAGTTTCTCTCCATGTGTCTCTTAACTTTTGGCCAAAACTAGAAGTCAGTCGGGTTAAGTACCTCTGTAACTATGCAACCAACAGACAGACCGACAGTAAAAAGTTTCGTATAAGATAAAAGGGCCTCTAAAAGAATCGTTATTCAAGTAGCCTACTTAAATCCATTTTCAGGCTAAAGGCACTTCCGTCCCTTAACTGCAAATAGTATAAACAAACCTGCGTTTCCCCGGGTTGTTTCCCCGTTTCCTTTCCTAATTGTTTCGGGCCTTTGCCCACCTTATAATAAACCGGCGCTTTTCTGTATTCAAAGTGTTATTGCCCCCCTTTTATTGTGGTTTGTACTGTGTTAAAATATAAGTTACGACAGACAAACAGAAATGTTTCGGGTTTAAAAACGCTATTGCCCCAGGTTGTATAATATGGCCCAGTGAGTATCTAAAACAAAGCTAAGGAAAGCTCTAATAATAGGATATATGATCATGTTTGAAGTGTAATTTAAATTAATAGATAACTGTTAGTTAAGAATGCAAACCGTTTAAAACTCTTCTAAGTGCACAGCTTTATCAATTAAGAAATCATGGTTGTTGGGATTAGACCGTGTCAAAATGGAATCACTTTCCGACGTTTCGCCTTCGATTGCACGGGGCATCTTCAGGGATCTTCACTTTACGAGATCGGAGCACTGAATGAGCTAGGAGATACCTAGACGGGCTATTTATAGCCGACCTATGTTTACCGAAGCGTGACTCGCTGTAACGATCGGTTTCCACGTATGATGTAGACTGAAGCTCGTATCTCTATTAAAATTGTTAGGATGCTTATAAATTTCAATAGATTCTCTAATTTTGCGTTTATAGAGTCCCCGTGTTGAAGATTGTACGTATGTTGGACCGGCGAAGTAACCTTGCAATCTTGTCTGTGGTTCCGTGAATAAATGGAAGAACTACATTTCCTATCGGTAACTCCTTATTAGTATCATTTCATGGAGTGGGATTATTATATTTTCTAATTGATCGTCTAATATCATCAGTGCAATATCCATTCCATATTAAAACTTGAGTCAGTTTCTCTATTTCCGATTGTAAAGAATTTTGGTCACAAATCGCGAGGGCTCTGTAAACCAATGAATTAATGTCTGATTGGTTTTGTGCCGGATGATGATGGGAATTTGCATTTAAGTACCTGCTCGTATGCGTTGGTTTTCTATATACAGAGTGTCCTAAAGCACCATTCCTTTTCCTTTGTACAAGAACATCTAGAAAAGGAATCGTGCCTTCTGATTCAATTTCCATTGTAAATGTTATGTTAGCATGTTGTTGATTTAGATGATCAAGAAACCCAGGGAGGTTTTCTGGACCATGTGGCCATATTACAAAAGTGTCGTCTACATAAGCTTCCTCCTCAAAAGCTTTCATGAAGATATTGGCTACCACCGGTGACAGCGGAGATCCCATGGCTGCTCCTGAGGTTTGTTCATAGAAAGTTCCTTGAAAGACAAAATACGTTGATGTAAGACAGGCTTCAATTAAAGCTAAAAGTGAGTTGTCAATACTATTATGGTGAAATAAGTCTGGTATTATGGAAATTGAATCATTTATAGGCACATTCGTATACAGCGATTCTACATCGAAAATGACTAAGATATCTTTGGGATCTAATTGGATTGATTTAAGTGTTTTTACAAAATGCGTAGAGTTTCTAGTATATGAATGTGTTTTTCCTGTAAAATTATTAAGAATATTTGAAAGATATTTTGTAAGTAGGATATCCTATTGCAATGACGATAGGTCGAAATGGTACATTAACCTTATGTATTTTAGGTAGTCCGTAGAACCGCGGGGCGCTTAAGCTGCTTGGCCTTAACATCTTCTTTTCCTCTGTTGGTAGATTGGATGCATTTATAACGTTGGTTATCCGTCTTTCAATTTTGTTGGTCGGGAGTGCTTGGATCACTCTGTAGATGTTGTCGTCCAAAAGTAGTTTTATTTTCTTCACATAATCTGTTTTGTCCATGACGACAGTGGCATTTCCCTTGTCCGCTGGAAGGACCAAAATGTCTGTATTGTTGTTTAATGTTTTTATTGTTTTTATTGTCGTTCGGGTTCTAATTTTTTGATCTTCGCTGTTTCACTATATCTTCTTCGGATATTGTGCTTCTGATGATTTGGTGTAATGGCAAAGTTTTGACCTTTAGATAGGACGGATTGTTCTGCTTCAGTAAGGATTTTGGAAGATAAATTTATAACGGTGTTCTGTGGCGGTTTTAGTGGTCTTCGGCTGTCTAGCAGTCCCTCGAACTTTTTCTGTTGCTTAATTGTAACTGCTTGATGTATCCTTTCTGCTTGCGCATTGGTAATGCTACCGAGAGTTCTAAATATTTGATATTCAAGTATAAAAGCTAATTTTAAATGAATATTTAATAACTTACGAGCGTTTATATCCAAATCACGCCGAGTAGCTTGTATCCTTTCTTTTACCAATACCATACTGGCTGGTTTGTAGATGTTCCTTGCACTTTTTGATGTGGTGTTTCATCTGTAGAGATTTTGGTACTACGTCTTCATCTCGACGTCTAAGATCTGAGATCGTCAAAAGTTTTGGCATCCTTCTTGATTTTCTCCCCATAGAGGTTAGCTAACATCGAATGAAAGCTTTCACGACTGTGGTCAATTGAGAAATCATGGTTCTTGGGATTAGACCGTGTCGAAATGGAATTACTTTCCGACGTTTCGCCTTCGATTGTACGAGGCATCTTCAGGGATCTTCACTTCACGAGATGTATACTTGGCAACAGGTAAAAGATGATGTAGGTTCTGGCAGACCTAAAAGCACAACAGATGGTGATAAAGCTCTGAATGTTTTAATAAGTTTAAAAGAAAATCCGCACCTTTCTAGCAGAACATTTAAAACGGAAAATGACGTTTCACACATGTAGGTAGATTGACTTCTAAATACCGAAAAGTTTCATCCATACAAAATAACGTTGATGCAAGAACTCTCTGAGGATGATCACTAAAGATACTTGGAATTTTGTGAAATCATGATGAAACGTTGTAGTACTAGTCTGAATTATGTCAATCTCATTATTTTTTTCTGATGAAGTAAGTTTCTTTTTAAATGGAAAAGTTAACAGGCATAATTGTCGAGATTGGGCCAGAGAAAATCCACATTGCGTACGTGAAATTCATACCCAATTTCCTCAAAAGATAAATGGTTGGTGTGGTGTAAAGAGTACAAAAATAATTAGTCCCTTCTTTACGGAAGACACATTAACTGGAGAAAAATATTTTATTATTTTAAGGACCTAAATTGTTCCAGCTATTGCAGAACTATTTGCAAATAACCGTATATTACTTTTTTTAACTGCTGTATTAAGTATATCAACTTGATTTTTTAGGTAATAATACACCTAATGATGAAATATGGTTTCAGCAGGATGGTGCTCCATCGCATTATGCTCCAAATATTCAGGAATATTTAGACAATGTCTTTTTTTGGAATAGAGTGGCCACCTCGGTCTTCAGACTTGACGTCCCTTGACTACTCTTTGTAAATACAGCTTAAGGACGAGGATTTAAAGAACTGAATTGAAATCGAACGTAGATAAATCGACGAGACTGGCTTTTTAATGTATTAAATGTTTTCCCACAATATTTGTCATACTGTCAGGAAGCAAATGGACAACATTCTAAACACCTTACTTAGTTTCATTATTTGTTGTATTACTAATATCTTTTTTATATTGTATTATTTCCGTTGTTTTTTACAACCTACTTCTAAAGCTGTCTTCTCTTGCTAGTGTTTTGGTAGCGAGATGTGGAATTATTGTGTTTTCCGGTCCATCTTTTACCTTTCCACTTTTCACGATTTTTTTTGTTACGGTAGATTTAGTTGTTGAATTTCTGTTATGATAACTGTTGACTTTCATAAAAATTGCTTTAAATAAAAAGTATTGAGAATTTTACGCAGATTTTAAAAAAGTATCATAATATAGGGTGTTCCATTTAAAAAGATCCACTTATAACAGAAAAACGGTAAAGCTCAATGGAACCCGCCATTGATTCCGGCATAATTTTTAGGTGTAGAAATTTTCGTTAAATTCACGTAAGTGGTAAGATATTTCACCATTTCCCTAAATTTTGTAGGAAAAGTTATACGAAACGAAAGAACTAAAGGTAAGGAACTTTACTCCTTCACCATTGTGTGGAGAAACGACCAAAACATGAAGCTATGTTTGTTTCAGGACCAAGGAGCCATTCTGCTACCATGGTATCTGCCCCGGCAAGGCTCATCAGGCAGTTTCCTTGAGGTGTATTAGTATTAAAACCGAAATACCCAACTACTGAAACAAACAAGGTGTCATGTCATTCGACTTTGAAAGTCGATTAGGGAAATAGGCAAACAGTGGCGTCATCTGTAGGTACTATGGTGCAACAAATCGCTTTAGATGCAACTTACTTTGGAGCATACGACGACACATTGTGCAAAAATGAAAGAAAACAGAAACATCAATTTATATATATATATATATATATATATATATATATATATATATATATATATATATATATATATATATATATATATATATATATATATATATATATATATATATATATATATATATATATATATATATATATATATATATATATATATATATATATATATATATAGATAAAAGTTTTGCATCACCTTGTGTTAATGCGAAAGAATTTTTCTGAGAAAACAATTTTTTGTGGGCTTGTTGGTCAATGTTTATCATTATAAATCATCGCATATTTGTATGCCAAAAAATTTTTTTACTCCAAGAATATCCGATATAGTCTTTTTAGTGCTAATATCCTAATGGCTGGTATGTCGTCAACCAATAAGAGTAGCGATACTAAAGCCTGAGCACAGAAGGCTGCAGAACATGCAGGCTTACCCGAAGAATTTTCGTGTTTCTTTCGGTGAATGACAGCCATCGTATGGAGGGAGCCAAGGAGAACTGCTCAGCTTCTACATGCTCGCCCCGTGCCACCCTTCGCAGGAGGAAGTGCGATGTTTTGGGCCGTTAATATGTCCGGTGGCCGCACAGAATTAATCCATATTGACGGGACAATTACTGGTGACAGATACATACGAGAGATTTTTCATCCTCACGTAAAGCTGTTGCGAGGAGCTGTCGGAGATCAATCGGGATCAATTGTTTCAAATGGCCTGACCTATGTCCAGACATAAACTCTATAGAACATGCTTGGGACATGCTTCACAGGGCAATTTCAGCATGTAGAAATCCACCCAGGAATCTACAAGAGCTTGTTGATGCTGCTCAGAAAAAATGGCGGAATATCCCTCAACAGCATATTATCAGTTTGGTAAAGAGCCTGGTTAAGCGTCTCCAAGCTTATATTACCACACATGATGGAAATACCCTTTATTAGAGATTTGCAGTTTACTGTTTATAAAAAATATTGTGCAAATTACTTTACTTTATAATACTTTTTATGTTTATATATAAAATAAAAGCAAGTTTTTTTTTATTAAAAATTTTTATGTGATGAAATGAAGTTTAAGAAAATTCAAGCAAAACTTAATATATATATATATATATATATATATATATATATATATATATATATATATATATATATATATATATATAATATATATATATATATATATATATATATATATATATATATATATATATAATAACTCCCGGTTAGGATTACGAAAGAAAAAGGAAGTCGGAATATCGAATGGCATGACGCCTTGTTTTGTGTTTCTGTTTCTCTTATATATATATATATATATATATATATATATATATATATATATATATATATATATATATATATATATATATACAAACTTTGCCGGGGAAAAATTCCTAACAAATGGAAACTTTTTTATTTTTCATTTTATGAAAACTGTTACTCTTCATAAAAAGTTTTGCTTCCTCCGAAAATATTATTGAAGTTATAAAATAATGTATATGACGGCAAAAACTAAAATTGCCTGAAAAGAAAACTATCCATAAGTTTAGTTTTAGAGCAAAATTCCATAAGAGAATTATTCTAAGTATCCCGAAGTGTGTACTTTTCTAGCAGCAGTAATGTTTTGCCCTTACGCTAATTACTAAAAAAACCGAGTAAGCTGAAAAAAATTGAACATGCTGTTGTTACGGAAACATAATCTTGCATTTTATTGATAGTAGACAATTTTTTGACAAAGGAATTTTTCAAATCGCTGGATAGGAAGATAATCTGCAATCCCGTGGCCTGCCAGGTCTCCTCACTTAACCCCGTTGGACTTTTTCCTTTGGGGACTGTTAAAAGAAAAGATTTATCTTCACAGGCAATTCCAAAACGTCGATCACCTGGAAACAGTCATCAGGCAGTATGAACAAGAAATTACGCCAGTAGAAGAAACATAATTTCTATGGAATGGGATAGCGCCCACGCAGCAGCATAATTTGTTCATTTTTATTCTTGGTATGATATTTTTATACGATATTGTTAAATAAAACTTTTTGTATACCCCGCACATTGCATTCAGATTTGAATTTCTTTATGGGATTTAGTATTTTATCACACCTCGGAATACTCAGAATAATTCTCTTATGGCAACTAAACTTATGGGTACTTTTCTCTTCAGGCACTTTTAGATTTTCTAAGTTTTTGGCAACCTTGTACAATATTTTTTAAGTCTTAGTAGGTATATAACATCAGACTAATTTCATTGCCGTCAACACAAAATGGCAGCATTCCATTTCTTAACTCACATGTTAGTCAATTTTCCATTAAGTAAAGGACGTTTTAACAATGAAATGAATCGGATTAAAAATATAGCTAAAAGTAATGGATATAATGGTAATTTTGTGCATAAATTAGTAAATAGACATAAGCATAAGAAAATGTTAAAAGATGCCACTACTCTTCAATCATCTGAGGCTCCCAATAAGTTCATAGTGATCCCATATGATCACAGATATACGAGAGATCTAGAAAAAGAATTTAAAAACGTAGGTTTTAGAGTAGCCTACAAAACGAGGAACAGTTTGAAAAATCTCCTTGGAAACCACGACGACTTGAGGGAGAGGAGTGGCATCTATGAAATTAGCTGTAATGACTGCGATCTGAAATATGTTGGGCAAACTAAAAGCTCCATAATCATTCATTTTATAGAACACATGGAACATTTAAGATACGGAAGAACAGAAAAATCAAGCGTTGACTAACATGCTTTGGAAAACAATCACCGAATAGGAATAAATAATCTTAAGTTGATTAATTATCTAATAATAGATTATTGGATGCATTTGAGAGTATAGAAATAGTTAAACGTGGTAAGAAAGCACTAAATAAAGACAAAGGGCCTATTCCCTATAGTCCTGTCTATTGTTTACTTGACAACGGTGAAGTCGGGTGCAACCAAGTGTGACCACATTAACCTATAAATAGGCTCGGTTAGGATAAGTTGCTTTAGTTTATATCATCTGCTGACGATGCTAACTTGGTTAGCCAAACACGCGTCCAGAACGTAACAAGTTGTGGTTAGAACTCTTGTATTTTGAAATATTTTTTAAGTTTCATAATTCCAATATTATTTTCGGAGGAAGCAGAACTTTTCATAAAGAGTAACATTTTTTATAAAGTGCAAAATAAAAAAGTTTTCCATTTGTTAAGAAGTTTTCGCTATATACAGGGTGTTTCTTAATTGAGTGTCAATATTCAAGGAGGTGATTTTCGGGTCCATTTTAAGAAGAAAACTTAACATAAACATATGTCTAAAACGGTGTAAATTTTGAGATACAGGGTGTTAAACTCTCAATAATTTCATAATTTTTCGATAATATTTCGAATACCACTCTAGATATTGTCATGAAATTTGGTATAGAGGTACTATGCATCCAGTGGAATTTTTTGATGTAGAACATTTTTTTAATTTCCACCAGTGGCGTCCATACGGAATCCGACCTGCATATTTTCCCAGACATTGATGGTACGCCACTAATTTTTTTTTAAATAAAAATTATTTTTGAAATTCCTATTCATTTTTGAGCAAGTTTGATCCCCTGGTAATTTTGGGTTGGACGCACGGTTTTCGTTTTAAAAAATAAAAACCGTTTATCTGCATGGTCCAAACAATCCTGGTCATAAGACGGATATCACCGTGCATGTAGAGGAATATTATTGTATTAAACTCGATAAATCAAATCTTGTCGAAAATAAATACTAAGAGTTTTCAAAAACAAACAAATGAATCAATAAAAATGCTTTATTTTAGAAAAATCAGTGGCGTGAAAGTAATTACTATGTCCATTCTTATTAAAATCAGAAATCGCTTTATCTTAGTGAGAGATATTTGTAGATAATAGTATGTAGTCTTCAGCCACCAATCTAGGACCACCATGTCAATGTTTTTCAGAAGTCTGTTCCTTCATAAATACTTTTTATAAATTTTATTAAAATAATATGACATTCTTCAACAATAACAAGTTATTTACAAAACTATACTAATACAACTAGGTACATAATTAATAATTTCAACAAAAATAATTAGGTTTTAACAAATTGACAGCACACTTTGTGAAACAAAATAGAAGAAAAAAATTAGATAAGTTGTTGAAAATGCCCATGGCCCCCCACCTTGGAGAATACACGCTTCAGCCCTTTCCCTCATGTTGTCGCGAACTCTTTGAAGGATATCCTCGGTGTTTCTGATAATATCGTAAGAATCTCTTATACGATCCTTCATCTCCTCTACAGTGTTTACTGGGGTGCGGTAAACTAAAGATTTAAGATGTCCCTATAGAAAAAAATCCAAACTATTTAGGACTGGGGACTTAGGGGGCCATGGTTGGGGTCCGCCACGACCTACCCATCTGTCGTTAAATGTGTGGTTCAAATATTCTCTGGCTTCAATACTAAACTGAGCAGGCGCGCCATCGTGCATTCTGTTTCAAATCAGAATTGGTATATCTTCTAACAATATCGGCAAATCGTTCTCAAGAAACCGGCGATAAATATGGCCATTTAGTCTTTCTGGCAGGAAAAAAGGTCCAATTAGGTGATTTTCGATAATGCCGGACCAAAAATTTACAGAGAATTGCTCTTGATGATGATGTTCTACAATGGCATGGGGGTTCTCGTCGGCCCAGATATGATTATTGTGGAAGTTTCTGATAGCGTTCCTGGAGAAGTTCGCTTCATCTGTGAACGGTGAAAGGAAGATCTCGGAGAAGTAAGGCTTGCACTCGTTGAATGTGATATGGGTATAAAAAAAATCATGTAAAATTCTCCAAACTAGGATGTGCGAAATATTTAGGTTAATTCCAATTTTTCTAGTACTCAGTTCAGGATTTTCATCTATGGAATTTAATACTGCCTCTTCAATTTCTGGAGCTCTTACAGTCCGATGGGCCACTTTTAATTGATTATTTGGCTTGAATGTGCCTGTTTCAGTCAACCTTCTATGCAAATTTGCAAATATTCGCCTATCTGGTATGACTCTACCAGGAAAGCGCTCTTGATATAATCGCCTAGCTTCCGGTGAACTGCACTCAGCCAAACCATACATGTAATGCTTGTCTGCCAACTCTTCATTGGTAAACTCAACCATTTCTTTTCACAAATATATCAGATATTTAGAACACAAAATTAATTAAACCCGACTGAATCTGAAAGCTGAACTGTCAAATTAAGTTACAAAAGAAGTATAATTACAATAATAATTATTATTAGTAATCTTTCTTTATTGATGAACTAATAGTATTTTATAGTTTCGTGTTAAAAAATTATAAGCTCAAATAATAATTTTGAAATCTTTGGGTATTAGTTATTTATAAGCAAATTTGATTTCTTGAATTTCAGTCAAAAAAAAATTCCTTGCATGCCATGGCGATTGGTGTTGTCATATTAGCGATATTGTTAATACTCTGCAGAGAAACGGTTTTTATTTTTTAAAACGAAAACCGTGCGTTCAACTCAAAATTACCAAGAGATCAAACTTGCTCAAAATGAATGGGAATTTCAAAAATAATTTTTATTTAAAAAAAAATCAGTGGCGTACCATCAATGTCTGCGAAAATATGCAGGTCGGATTCCGTACGGACTCCACTGGTGGAAATAAAAAAAAATTTCTACATCAAAAAATTCTACTAGATGCATAGTACCTCTGTACCAAATTTCATTACAATACCTAGAGTGGTATTCGAGATATTATCGAAAAATTATGAAATTATTGAAAGTTTAATACCCTATATCTCAAAATTTACACCGTTTAGGACATATGTTTATATGAAGTTTTCTTTTTAAAATAGACCCAAAAATCACCTCCTTAAATATTGACACTCAATTAAAAAACACGCTGTATATACATACATGGCAAACTGTGAAAAATCGTACTTTTATTAGCGTATTTAACAGTCCTGTCCTCTGAATCCGTATATGCGTTTTTAGAATCTCTTAATTTACACCTAAATGAACCATTAATTCATAAAACTTCCTATTTCTAATTGTGTAATGATTCACGTCCCTGAGAACTGACTTTCCTGTAAATTACCTATAACAGATCCAATTGCAACGGTGAAATCAATCGCACGATTGAACTGGGATTGGCTGACGTTGCGCAAAATTATTCCGTTATCAGTTTTCAAGATGATACCCAAACAACTAGACAGAGTTGGCCATTAGTGAAATTACCGCTAAGGAAAATTGAATTTGATGGTCCATTACCGGGGCCGTTCTACGCGTTAGTCGCCCTTTCCTGTGTCGAGTGACCTGTCAATATCCATATAAGCTCCGTGTATACGCCAGAATTATTAATTCGCTTCGACTAGTCGATCGTTTGCAATCGTATTTCAACCAAAGTTAAATTATGTGCTAAATACTGTCACAAAACAAACCTTACTAGTTGTTAGTAGTAGTGATTCTTGAGGTCATTTTAAGAGAACAACTTGACTTGAACATATGTCCTAAAACTCATAACTTTTGAGATACAGAAATTTTTTTTTATAATATTTGCGAGACCATTTTAGATAGAATGAAATTAGATACACATTTTCTACCGCCTTAAGACACATTTTCCGGTATACAACACTTTTTTATATTTCTACCAGTGGCGTCCGTACGGGATTTGGATTGCATATTTTTGAAGGAAAAAATGGTACGCCACTGACATTTTCTTATTTGGATATTTTTTTTGGACAGCCTAGACATTTTTACATAAAAATGACCTCATGCATTTTTCTCGTCAGATGTACCGTTTAATAATTACACTGGTCGACAAGATTTTTCTAACACAGGCCAGCTCATTATTTTCACAATGGAAATACCCTTCCAAGGCAGGTAAACAATTTTATTGTGGAGTGGCTAAAATGGGTCCATTTTACAACGGAAAAATTACCTAGACTGGGTTGTTTACAACATTAGACATAAAATAAACGTTAAACATCACTCTTCTGTTGAGTTTCTAATTGAGCGGTTCTCTGTGTATCGATAAACAAGTGTATGTGAGGACGAGAATGTCGAGTCAAACGCGCCGAAGTTGCACAATTTCTCCTGACAAGCCAGACCATTTTCCGAAAATGTAAAAAGAGCCTACTTTAAATATTTTGGTGTGTTAATTGGGGAGGGAGAGCGAAAAAATATGCCTTTTGCAATTCCAATGGTATGGCGAGAAACCACCAATCATTCTGATGATTGTTATTTTTGCCTGACAAAGACTGAAGGTTATTCCAAAAAGGGAAAGCATAATAAACAGAATATCCAAATTTGCAGCTTTTTCTTAAGTCCCATTAGCAACACTGAACTATTGAAGGTAATAAATAATATTAAAAGTAAATCTTCGTGTAGCACTGATGGCCTATCAATTAGAATATTCCTGAACTTGCCACTCCCAGTCATAGAGGCCCTTACAACATTAATAAATGAGTCCTTTATAAAAGGTGTATTCCCTGATTGCCTTAAAACAGCTATAATTATTCCACTTCATAAAGGCGGCGAAAAAACTAACTCTTGCAATTATCGCCCAATTGCACTACTACCAGTGCTATCAAAAATCATCGAAAGGCTACTGAAGAACCGTCTTATGCCATTTCTCCTGAAACATCAGATAATATCCCTGGAGCAGTTCGGATTTCTACCCAACAAGTGCACCAGTGACGCCATCTTCACGTTGCTTAGAGGCGTCTACTTATCTCTCAATAACAACCACCCAACTGCCTCAGTTTTTTGTGACTATGCGAAAGCCTTTGATTGTGTTAGTCATGAAATTCTGATAAACAAACTAAATTTTTATGGAATTCGTGGTACTTCTTTAAATTGGTTCAAATCTTATCTTGGGAAAAGGCAACAACTTGTAAGGGCTAATGGTTCCGATTCTGATTGTAAGTTGATTACAAGTGGAGTCCTCAAGGTTCAGTCTTGGGACCTATTCTTTTTTTGTTATACATTAATGATATCACGAACCTTAAAATTAATGGAAGAATCTCCCTTTTTGCTGATGACACAAGCATAACATGGAGTGATTTTGATACAACGTCTTTACACTCTAGTATCTCCAAAGACTTGGTTATAATTAAGGCTTGGTCTGATTCCAATATGCTTTGTTTTAACGTCGATAAAACGGTGGCGTTATCTTATAAGGGAACTTTACAACCACTTCAGGTACATAACAGCAATATTGAATACGTAGAGTCGGTTAAATTCCTGGGTTTAAATATAAATAACAACCTAAAATGGTCTAATCATATTGACACCTTAACTAAAAAACTTTCTACCGCCTGCTTCGCCATTCGATCAGTTTCAAAAGAACTAGACGTTCCTTCTGCCAGACTTACTTATTTCTCTTTATTTGAATCCCACCTCCGCTATGGCCTTTCCTTTTAGGGCTGCTGTACCACCGAGCAATTTCGTAGTATTTTTATGCTTCAAAAGAGAGCCATTCGTTATTTGTTTGGTCTAAATAATAGAGCTCACTGCCAATACTATTTCAAAAAACATGAAATATTAACACTTCCTGCATTATTTATTTTGGAAACGGTATGTTTGCTGAGAAAACATATAAACACCCTCCCAGAAAGGCCACAACATGTATACCCTACCAGAAACTCTAGGCATGATATTTATCTTCCCATTCCTTCCACAGAATTAATAAAAAAATCAATTATTTACAACGCCATAAAACTTTACAACAATCTGCCAGTACATTTAAAATCTATCCCTATGCTTGCACAATTTCGAAAAAACACCAAAGCATACCTCATTGAGAGACCATTTTGCAGCGTTAATGATTTTTTTTTTAGTAAGTCTCTTTAAATTGTCACTAAACTCGCTTGTTTACTTAAATCTTTTGTGAGTCATGTCCTAACTCGTAGCATAGAATTTTGTAAATCATTATATAGGGAAAAGAACTGTCGAACATTCACTTAAAACTTAATTATTTTTGTTAGGTATTGGATTAAAAACAATTTAATTCTTTTTGTATACTACATTCTACACTAGTTCAATATATCTTCTGTTTAACATCACAATTATTTGTATAACTATAATAACATAGAGTTTAAGGTCGCATAGTTGCAATTTTGATTTCAATGTCATCGAAATTATTCACCTCGTACATGTGTGTTTGTTTACTTTTATAAGGTTATCATGATTCATTTACTGTTTGCAATGTTATGTTATATTCTAACGTGTGTTTTACGATTTGGTAAATTGATAATTTACATTTTTAAAAAAAAAGCACTGACCTGTCGAAATTATTTTCGATTAATGTTTTGATATGTCTTATTTTTAGGTATATTTTGCTTTGTCCATAAATTTGTAAAATTTTTCTGCGGCAATAAAGCATACTTTTGTTTGTTGTTGTTTGTTGTTGAAATCTGCCATTTGCATTATGAGGAACAGCATAATGCAAATTTGCCAGTGCCGATTGCGCCTTTAAATTGGCCAGCTATTGATTTGGGAGATAATGGAGAAAACACATCATCAGGCAGCTCAGAACAACAGTGCACCAATCCCACTTTTACCACAGGTCCCAGTGAATTAAATGATTTAGTACGTGATTTCGGGTTATCCAAGCAACAGTCAGAACTTCTGGGTTCCCGTCTTAAGGAATGGAACCTATTGGCTAAAGAAACAAAAATTACGAATCTCAGAAAAAGACATTCGTTGTGCGCGTGTACTGATATAGACAGTTTAATGCAGGAACTTGATATTGAACATTCTCCCCGTGAGTGGCGCTTATTCATAGACTCATCTAAATATAGCTTAAAAGCTGTGTTATTGCATAATGAAAATTTAAAACCTTCTATACTAGTTACTAGTTAAGTTGCAGTGAAAGAAAATTATGAAAATATGCGCACGATTTTGGATAAAATAAACTACAATAGGTTGTCACCCTGGATTTTCTCAAAACCAAGGTGCAAGATTGCTGCTCTTATTTAATAACTATTATTAGTTTAATTTAAAATTAGATCACAAAATGGTATCAAGATTACAGCTCGTGGTCAACAGAGCATATGTAGATGCCCTAGCTCAATTAACCCGGAGAGTAGGGCGTGGGAAAACGTAAGATGTCTTAGAGAAAGAAAAAAGAAAAAAAAAGAAATGAGCGCCACCAATTTATAACGACTTAAATTGGAAAGCCCCTTGTTCTTCGCGGCACTTGCTTCCTCTTGATACTTTAAAAGAAAAAGAGTGAGCTAAATAAAACACACACATGAAGTTAAGAAAAAAAATCTATTTATCTGTTACTGTATAAAAGAAAAAAAAATATATAAACAATAAGTATGTTATCAGTTACGGTATAAAGAAAAAAAGTAAACAATAAGTGTCACCAAATCCAGCAGCACCTAGCGCTCCTAACTTCAAACTAGGCCCGTGACATGTGATTAGTCCCGAGTCTTGAAGTTAAGTTTGTGGCTTGAAATTGTCTGTGACTTTCAGTTGCAAATAGCCCCTGACTGAAATTAGGACTGTGACTTTCAGTTGGCCCCTGACTTGAAATTAGGACCGTGACTAACAGTTGGACCCTGACTTGAAATTAGGACCGTGACTAACAGTTGGCCCCTGACTTGAACCCTATGAAAACAAAAATTTTCTAGAATTTTTCATAGTGATTCAAAGTTTATAACGAAAACCCAAATAATTTTAATTAATTTAAAAAAAATCCCCAAAAGGTTTCTACTGATTCAAAATGAACTGAACAGTCAGAACAATAATTTAATTTTAAAAATTTAGTCCTACCGAGAAGTATAAAAAAATATTTAATTAATTTCAAGACACTAATCAGAACTTTTCTGTAAATAAATTAAAACCGCAAGCAACAAAATAAAAAAAATACAATTAAATAATTTAAAATGAAGTCACTAGGATACCATCAATAAGCACAAAATGCCCTGATGGGTATCGAAAATTCAGTCTAAACGTTGTCGATAAATCCAACAAATCCACAAATACAAACTAAGACCGGAAAGGAAAATTCTAAAAATTTACTTTATCAAATACAATCTCAATAACCAGCGTTAACACTAAAATAAATACAAGGTTTCGACTGAATCCGAATGATTTAAATTAGAAATACATAATAAAGTAAAAATAATTCTAATACTTAAAAAAAATAGGCCCTGATGATGACCTAAAATTAATCGAAACGTTGGGTAAGAAAAATATAAGCACATTATTATAACTCACTCCAATAACTAAATTCAATTTACAATAAATAAATTTGTAACAAAATCGATTACTATAACAATTTCCCGTATAAAATAAATAGAAAATTTAGACTGACCTCGGCCAATCTAAATAGAAATGAGAATAAAATGAAAAAAAAATAGCAAAATCTTAACAAAAGAAGGTATGTATAGACCTGAAGAATAGCAAATATTTAAGCGAAACGTTGTGAGAATACTTAACAAAAAATATAGATATAATAAGGCAGCAATAAGAAAAATCAAAAGGCACAAATATATTTAAATTATAATATAACCAGCTTAAAAAAGGGGTTTTATTTAACTAATTATTTTCCAGCCGCAAATCAAAATGCAAAAAAAAACCATAAACTAAAAGAAAATCAATTTACGTCATACTTAATTGTTACTGAAAACCTCTGCAAGCCATTTATTAATCTGTTTATTATCTATTAAAAAGAACGAATGCAGTAATCAAATCACACTATGCAAGCTGCTTAAATATTGTGGTTTTATTTTAAAATAAAATAGAGCCAATTTACGATCCATAAAATATGGTTAATATAATAGGAAAATGAATCAAATTACTGAGGTAAAAGATGTTCGACGAAATACAAACTAAAAATTATATTCGCATGAATTCGTTACACTTGCATTTAATTTTTAAGATTTCAAAAAAAAAATATATAAAAACTAGCCCCTGTTGCATCAAAAAAATAATCGTCTCACCCGAGCAAAAGTTAATTTCAAAAAAAAAAAAAAAATGAGAGAATTACCAAATTACGAATAGCAAAATTTAAGAAAAAAGATACCCTTTTCGGGATAAATGATATTAAAGCAAATTACCTATCCAATAGGGTCACTCAGTTCTAGTCAAAAAGTGGTTTCACGTGCCAAGTACAAGGGCATGGAAAATGGCGGTCTGGTCCAATCTTCAGCTCAAATCCTCTCTTAGAGAGATTTTCTAGCACGAAAAATAACACTCACAGTGCAAACTATAATGTGCCCGAAAAACTAATGCGGTTTTGAGGAAAAATCCTGCTAACGGATTTCCAAGATTTTCCTAGATTATTTCCTCAGACCCAGTGGTTTATCTGCAGGTGACCAGAAAAGTGAAAAATGTGTTCCCCCAGCTTTCTTTCCATCTAGAACTTTGGTTAACTAAGGTGGCGGAATACCATTGGCTAGAGTATGTCAGGTGCTAACAACCTTGCCAAAAGACCACATAGACGGAATAAAACAAGGATATGATTAACATGTTAGACAAGAAAAACGACTCTCCATTGGTTGAGAAAGATACAGGAAATAATGCAGGAATACACTTGGCAACAGCGAAAAAGAAACCTGCGCTCTGGATATGAGGAAGTACCGGATGGAGGGTTCCGAGAATAAGTTAATATGGAAGTCTTAGCCGAATAGATCCGAAAAGTTCCGAGACGACGCAATAATAACATTGACAGAAACAACTAACCTGAAATTTAAAAGCAACGCCAAGGCGAAATGGAAATGTAAATAAACAAATAATATTTAATTAATTACTCTAGTACTAATGGAAAAGGACCACATAGAATATTAGCGTAACGGCCGCTACGTGGCGCGAGTGGGAGGGGTAAGGGGATCAGAAAAGTAATATCAAATATTAGCATTTCAAAAATTTAAAAAGGAATTATTAAAGTATTTGAAAGAGTAGCTCGCCATCCGGATATCCTACGATAACGCCAAAAAAAATGATGTGCTAATGCAGGAGTAGTTAAATGTCATAAAAATGAAACGTCAAAAAAAAAGTTGTTAAAGTCATAAAATTAATTTAATTTAAGAATTTTCCCAACTGTATAAACTCATTATTTAACCATAAAATAGGAATTTATTCACACAATTATTAACTATTTTAGGAAATGCATCAGACGCAGACGTAACGAAATTTCAGTTTATATTAGGCTTCAAGTAATTATGCAACTATGGACAAAAGTCGATCTGAATTTCGGAACATCAAACATTGATAGAAATTATAAGAAGGCTGTAGTTTATATAGTCTTAGAAAAAAAAAGGTAAGAATATTAATATTGAATCGAGAAGTACCTTTGGTTTATTTATGTCTAACTTAAATGAAAATACCTTTATATGTTACATATTCACAGCAAAAGGAAACACGAATAATAAAATGTAGATTTAAGAGAAAGTATGAAGTGGTGTATATATAGTATCTATAGTCTAAAAATAATCCTATGTATATCTGAAAAGAAATATTTATTAAGGCAACCTTTTTTTATACAAGTATTTACAGTTCAATATTAATACATAATATCGACTTTATATCAAAGAATTTATTGGGGTACTAATGATTTGTTTTTTTTTTACAGCGACAGAAGAGTTATACAAAATACACGCTCGAATCTAAAAATGCAGCATATCTAGCCAAAGAAAACGAAAATCCCAAGACTTGTATAAAGGACTCGAAAACAGGTTTTCAAAATTAATAAAATTTAATTTATATCTACTCTGTAAAATATATGGGAAATAAATAGTTTGTCAAAAGTGCTATTTGAAGTTTTTCTTATACAGTATATTATTATTAAATTCGGCAAAATTAAATAAATCCAACAATTATATTTGAACTGATTTTTTTTGCGACATCTATGAACGAACGCTAAACTTATACCATTTACTGAAAATTATTTCTTTATAACTTGAGTTCAGATATAGGTACAAAATTAACTACTTATCGAGAGGTGACACTGTGTGTACCGAAATTTGCTGCAAAAGGCGTTGAATTTATATTTCGCTTAAATATGAACAATGTAACCGCTTCTAATAAGAAAACTACTAAAATCTAAGGTATCAAACCAACAAGGCGTACATATTAATCACTAAACTTAATACTAAAGTAGTAGATTATAATACTAAATTAATCATACAATGAAATGCACTTAAAACAAAATTAAACTGTTACAACGTATAAATGGCAGATATGTGGGGACTTAAAAGTTATAGCGATTTTAGTGGGACTTCAGGTGGGATTTATAAAATATTGCTGTTTTCTTTGTTTATGGGAGAGCATTATGTAACCAAAATTTGACCAGAAAGAAACGAATTTCAACCGGGATCTATAAATGTTAAATGTATACCTCTCGTTGATCCCAAAAATGTCCTTTTGCCTCTTCTTCACATTAAACTTGGGCTGATGAAAAACTTTGTAAAAGCTTTGAATAAAGATAATGATGGATTTAAAGACAAGTCTTTCCCCAGTTAAGTGATGCCAAATTAAAAGAAGGCATTTTTATTGGGCCACAAATCAGAAAATTGCTGGACGATGCCTATTTTACGGAAAAGCTTACCAGTCAGGAACTCAGAGCATGGAATTCATTTGTTAATGTAGTAAGGATTTTTAGGCAATAATATGGATACAAATTATGAACAATGGTGCCAGAATGTTATTAAAAATTCACTTCCTCCATTCCCATTTGTCATTTTTTCCTAAAAATTTGGGAGCTGTTAGTGACGAGCAGGGTGAAAGGTTTCACCAAGATATCAGAACAGTGGAAATTCGGTACCAAGGACGATGGGATCCAGCCATGATGGATGACTACTCTTGGTTTTTGAAGAGATAAGATAGGACACCTCATAAACGGAAAAAATAAAGTTTAATTAGTGTTTTAAGTTAATATTTTTCTCATTTGCTTTTCTCTTAGAAGTATGGTATGTTTAATAGGCGAAAACTGTAAACATAATCAATAAACAGGGTTAATAATTTTCTGAAATCATTTTTTCTATAGATATTAAGTATCGTAACATTCGATATGGTTCTACAACTCTAACAAGAAAAACCCACTTGCTACAACTTTCTATTTGTCGTTTTCGTATTTGGATAGTTCCATTCTATTAGATTATGCTATTCTGATTTGTGTTACAACAGAAAAAAAAATTTTTGTCGGCCAGTGTTATTTGGCAAGATGTCGGAATTTTTGGAGTTTTGTTAAGCAAAATTGGCTACACACGAATGATCATTTGGTAAAATAACATCTAAACCGTAGAAAGACTAAAAAGTTAGGAAGCAGACTCGGGAATTTGATATTCCTTGTTCAAAATAAAGCGCAGTTTGTTATAGACGTCGCGTCGGGTCAAAAGTTAACAATTAGGGAGATATTGCGATACAAAGATGGAAAAAATAATGTTATTATTTTTATTTTAACACAAAAAGCGATAGAATAATAAATTATAATGGGAATATTACTACTATAAAGATACACTATCTGCATATTTAGATATAGACCACCCCTATTATTCTTGTTAAAAAAATTTAAAGGAAAGCTTACGCAATGACTTAGAAAAAAATAAATTTGGATAGCTTGGTTCATTTTACCTCTTGTATTTTTCTCATAAAGCATTACGGGACAAAGAAATTTATTTTAGAAAAATAGTCTAGTTGGCTGCTTTCAAACACAGTTTTATTTCGTACTAATGTTAAATTTTCTTCTAAACAATCACATTTTAAAAATAATTGATTAACAAACATGTTTCAAACTAACCCATCGTCTATGTATTAATGCATGAACTATAAATAAAATCGTTCTTTAAAAAAACTTATTTAAAAAAAAGATTTAAGCATTGCAACTCAAATAAAAACACAACGTCCTACGCAGAGGCGAGTTTTTTTAATAGCAAGTGTTGAAAATGCCTGCCGTGCGATATAATACATGCATTTATTTTACGTATCCCTGAGCTTCTAGTACACTGAAACATAACAGGATTAGCTCTTATAACATCACATGATGCAATTATGCGATTTCTCAGGTCTTCGATATCCTGTACTGAAGTAATGTCAACTAATTTTTTCAGATGTCACCAGATACAATAATCAAAAGGATTTAAACCTGGGGATCTAAGACGTACATCTCTTCCTATCCGGCGGTTTTCATAAGAAAGATTTAAATACCGCATATTTAAGCTGAAGTGTGCTGGGTAACCATCATGCATATAACACATGTCCCGTCTAGTTCTCAAATGTTTTAGTAAAGAAGGCAATTCTTCTTGTAGAAAATAGAAATATGACTCACGAGTTAATCTTAGAGGTAGAAAATGTGGCCCAATTAGATGTTTATCAACAATTCCTATCCAAACGTTAACGGAAAACTAATATTGATGTCTAGATTCTGTTATTGAATGTGGATTATCTTCAGCCCATACATGCCTGTTATGGAAGTTTTGAATTGCATCTCTTGAGAAACTACCTTTGTCTGAAAAGAGAATTTTTGAACAAAAAAAAAGATTATCGATATTCACTAGGTAAAACCATTGAGAAGGAATCATTATCGGTTCGAAAAGGAGAAAAATGGGAAATTACATTTTCTCGACACGTTAGTTATTAGAACTAACGATAAATTAGAATTTGATATTTATAGGAAATTTACTAATACTGATAGGTATATAACATCCGACTCACTCCATTGCCGTCAACACAAAATGGCAGTATTTCATTTCTTAACTCACAGGTTAGTCATGAATCAGATTAAAAATATAGCTAAAACTAATGGATATAATGATAACTTTGTACATAAATTAGTAAATAGACATAATAGGAATAAATAATCTTAAGTTGATTAAAAATGTATCTAATAATAGATTATTGGATGCATTTGAGAGTATAGAAATAGCTAAATGTGTTAAGAAAACACTAAATAAAGACAGAGGGCCTATAGTCCCCACTATTGTTTACTTGACAACGGTGCAGTCGAGTGCAACCAAGTGTGACCAAATTTACCTTTAAATAGTCTAGGTTAGGATAAGTTACTTTAGTTTATATCATCTGCTGATGATGCTAACTTGGTTAGCGAAACGCGCGTCGAGAACGTAACAAGTTGTGGTGTAGTGTGGTTAAAACTCTTGTATTTTGACCATTATAATAATTCCCTTTTACCAGAAAAGTAACTGGTACACGCAACATACAGAATATTATTAAAGAACAAATCAAAATTTGTAAAAATAAAACAACCGCCCAACGAAGTTCACAGATCTGATAACAATAAAGCATGGTACACAAGACGAACAACAAAACAAACCGGATTATCCTTACTAAAAAATTACAAGGAAATCGCGTTATCTTTGCTCTGGCAATTTCTTTCCATGCCATTTACCCGATGCAACGGCAACATATTGTCTTACAATGATAAAAGATGAAAGTTCCGACTCTTCCTAACCCAATAAACTTTTGCGCTCCTAAAAAGTTGAAAGCCTTGGACCGTGGAGAGGCGGCCCAGCTTTATATTTAGTTTGTCTCGCTCTCTCTGCTCCCTGCCTTTCTCTTTTTACTTTTAACTCGGATGAAAACTGTTATTGTTTTCTCGCTGGACCCTACCTTGCAATAGAATGAATTTCCGACGTCAAAATCGAGGGACTAAAAGCTAAGTTGATTGGCTTTTTTACAGGACTTGTAGTGTTTTCGAAATTTAGTGGATATGTCTCTTTTTCCTTCTGGCGTGAGAAGACGAAATGAAGCAATTTTGTCCGATAAACTGCTGTTGAACGTAACAATAAGGCATGGAGTGTTTTCAAAGCAAAGCAATGAAACAGGTGCAGTTTTCTGAGTGTATTTACACAGGGTGATTCACGTTAAGACTCCTATTAAAAGTTCTGGAGACCTAGAAAAAAAGGAACTTTTTAAAATTCAGCATTCACATATGCATAAACAACACAAAAATTTTAATAGGCAATATGTACCGTCCTCCTAAGGGTGCCTTAAACTTATTCTATTCTCGCCTTGAAAGTATTATGACCGATTTTTATACTGTCTATGATTCTCTTTTATTGCTAAGTGATTTTAATATAAACTTTCTCGAATTAAATACAAAAGCACCGTTATGTGAAATTACTGAGGTCTATGGTTTGCAACAGCATATAACTGAACCTACTAGAATATCAAACACATCCATGTAAGGGATGTTGAGATATCGGACCATATGCTCATTTATTGCGACATAAATTTTGGAGAACCCAAATCTAATACTTTTAACTTTACATACAGAAATTTACAAAGTGTTAACGATAAGCGATTTCAATCTGATATCAAACTAATACCTTGGTACATAATGTATCATATGGCGGACATAAATAGCAAAGTTGATTTTTTCAACCAATTTAAACCTGCATGCTCTCTTAAAAAATATCAGAGGTAAAAATAAGCCATACAGACCATGGATTACTCCTAATATTAGATTAATGCAGAGGTTTCGTAATAAGGCCTTAAATAAGTTTAGAAACACCAAAAATTGGGAGAGCTGGAACACATACAAACAGTATAGAAATCTTACTACTAGCGCAATCAGATCGGAAAAAAAGGCTTATTTAACATATAGGTTTGGAATGTGCAGTAATAAAGAAGCATGGCAAGAATTAAATAAAATTAATATTTCTAAAAAACAAAATATACAACTTTCCAATTCCCTGCAAAATGTAAATGAACTTAATACTTATTTCACTTATATAAATAAAAATAAAAATAAGCCTGATGAAAAATTTATTAAGAATTTTAAGGAACATAAAATTACACAAAATGAATTTAAATTTAGGCTGATAACGCAAGATACAATAATGTCCATTCTAAAAACCATAAAGACTAAAGCATTTGGAGCCGATAATTTAAATATTACACTTATTTTACTTTGTTGTCCTGCCATAATTAATACACTAACTCACATTATAAATGTTTGTTTAGAAAAAAATCATTTTCCAGATCAATGGAAGGAAGCCAATGTTATTCCGTTGCCTAAAGTTAAAAATCCCACTGAATTTAAACAAATCCGTTCAATATCGATTCTTCCAGTTCTCTCTAAACTATTAGAAAAAATTATGGAACAGCAAATAATTGAGTATTTAAATATTGGTAATTTGATCCCTGAATATCAGATGATATATTTAAAGCCCTTGATAATAATCTTGCTGTTGTTTTGGTTCTTTTGGATTTTACTCAAGCTTTTGACTTGGTCAACCACGAAATATTATTGGCTTTGTTGCAGTGTCTGGGTTTTAGCGATTCTGCGCTGGCACTGGCGTCTTCTTTTTTGTCAGACAGAAAACAAAGATTAGTACTTGATGGTAAAATGTCGAAAGACCTTAATGTTGCCTCTGGGGTGCCTTAGGGTAGGTATTAATAAATAATTTTCGATATTGTAGCCATCATCGCTAAGCAGATGATACCCAGGTATATTATTCATTTAAAAGTACTGATATAGCCGAGGCCAATAGGTGCATTAACGCGGATTTGGACACTTTATATAGTCAAACTCAAAAGCTCCTCTTAAATATTAACCCAACCAAATCAGTAGCTATTCTTTTTTGTAGTGATAACAATCGAATGAATATTTTAGATAACTTAAATCTACATATAAATAATGATCCAATAGATTTTAAAAACTCTGCCAAAAATCTGGGACTCATAATGGATCATAAACTTAGATTTAAAGAACATGTTACTATTAAACTAAAAAGTGGATATTCCGCCTTAAAAACAATATGTTCGCAAAGGCACTTTTTGAGCTATATTATTAAGAAAATGCTTTGTGATGCACTAGTGTTATAACCTTTAAACTTCTGTGACACCATCTATGGACCTTGTCTTGATAATGCCGATGCTAATAGATTACAAAAACTCCTAAATTCATGTCTAAAGCTTATTTTTTATAAGAAGACGTGAACACATTTCTCATAAGTTAAAAGAAGCAAATTGGTTAAATATGCACAATAGACGAGTCTTACATGCTCTTGTTCTTTTTTATAAAATTCTTAAGTTTAAGACTCCACCATATTTGCACAAAAAAATAACGTATCGTACTGATGTGCACAATCTTAATATAAGACGAAAAAATCTATTAACTATATCGTCACACAACAAAGAATTTTTTAAAAGGTCTTTTTCTTATTTAACTGTGCATTTAATAAACAAATTCAAAATAAATGAGTTTACTGTCTCAGAAAAAGTTTTCAAAAGAAAAACCAAACTACTTCTTCTAAACCATATTTAAATGATTGTCTATGCCACAAAATGCTAAATTTGAAATTTAATACTTTCCTTTTTTCCTATCTTTATCCACCTTCCATTTTCCTTTTAGTGTGTGCTTTTTTGCTTCTATGTTTTTTTTTTTCAAATTTAAAAAAAAAATTTAACTGCTAGCTGCTTATAAATTTCTTTTTCATTTCTTGTATTTTTGGCATCAACAGAATCCGGGGAATGAACATCCCCTGAAATCTAAAAACAAGGCCCTTTAGTTACCATGATTATTATCATAATAACGATTGTTATTTTAAGTTAATTCGTTAACTGTATTTAGTGATAACTAATAAACGTCTTATTATTATTATTATTATTATCATAATAGGGGATAGTCTATATTTTACTTCCCTCCTAAAAGGGAAGTATTGTAATCTTGAAAAAATCAACCTCCGAGATTTTTTTAGATCTTTACGTTTCAAGGTCCCTTGGTGACGAAAAACATGTGTTCTCGCGGTATAGCTAAAAAACTACTTAACTGATTGACTTCAAATTTTAGTCAAAAATTAAGGGTTATATGGGGATTATCTAGTAACATTTTGGTAAGAATAAAATATAGCCAATCAAAATGGCGGCCTAGTGAATTAATAAAAAAAAATTATTATTAGAAAACTACTTATCCGATTTATCAAAACCAAATGTATCGATTACAAACTGTGTGCCATAACTAATTGTGGTATAGGGATCGACTAACAAAATTGTGTTACTAATTCAAGAGGGAAGAACAAAATGGCGGCCAAATAAAATGTTTGTAATAGTAAAAAAAATCACCCTCTCAGGTTTTATATATCTACACGTTTTGACGTAAGTACCAGAAAATATATTTTAGCAATTCCATTGGCCCGTCTGTCGGTCTGTCTATTATGTCACGACATAGTTTAAAAACTACTTAAAATTTTAGTCAAAAATTAAGGGTCATATAGAGATGACCTGGTAATATTTTTTTTTACATTACATTTACACCTATCTCCTACCGTTTTTTCAAAAAATAATTAATTATTATTTATTTTTAGGGCATTGCCACGTCAATAAAATTTAATATTTAGGTGGATAAACGAGCGAAATACTAGACTTTTTTCCTTGGGTTAGATAACACATGTATTTAAGTTCCTATATGTTAGAATGGCGATAGTTCCTACAACACCTTGTATTTTATGCTGACTTCGAATAGATCAATAACTTACCTACAATATCTCCATACAAATTCCTATACCCATCTCCCACCGTTTTTAAACTAACTTAGCTAAGTAGGTCATGGATGGTTTTGCTTACCTTATACTGACAACTATTTGACATTAATAGGCCGTTCCAAATTCAACATACAGTGTGTCCCAAATTCGCTTCTCTATATAGGGATCTCGGCTCCTATTATACCTACAGCAAAGGTTAAATGGGGAGATTTCCGATCGATCGATAAGTTGGAGAACGGTAAATTTGACAGCTGTCGAAATGTGACATTATTCGGAAACATTTTTAAGACAAATAAGATGGCGTATACGACACGTCTTCATTATTTTTTGTTAATCCGCAACCCGCCTCAACTTTTATTTTTCTTATGACCGCCATATTGGATTTTTCGATTTTTGGAAAGAGCCTAAAATTTCCAGTCTAGTGATATCTCACAAGTGCATTAAAGATTTTAGTGTCATCAAAATATCACACTTCGTAAATTAGGTTTCAATGTTTTTAAAGGAGAACATGAACGTAAAAAACGACTTAAAAAATCTAAATGAGCTTTAACTACTTTGTAAGTGGGTAACGTTAGTTTACAAATCTGCAAAATGACGTCCATTTGCATCGAGAAATTTTTGACATTTGGTGACTGTTTTTCGTACAACCCTGGTAAGTGTATTTCGGTTAATATTTCTAAATGTGTCCAGAACTCTTTGTCTCAGGATTTCTATGGTCACGAGGGAATCAAATTCATAGAATTCATTCTTCGTGTGACCCCAGAGGTAGAAATCCAAGGGCGACGGGTCAGGAGATCTAGGAGGCCAAGATATTGGACCATTTAAAGAAATTATTCTTTCGTCAAACTGCTCTTTTAAGAAGTTCCTGATTGGAATGATATTGTCAGCCGGACATCCGCCTTGTTGAAACCAAGTTCTTCTTAATTCATCTTCCGTTAGAATAGCTCGTAGGGCTGGTACAACCTGGTTTCGCAAAAGCTCGAGCTACCTTTGCCCGTTTAGGTTGTAGTCAAACAAAAATGGTCCAATAAGTCTATTTCCTGAAATGATTAATAATTTATAAATAGGTGCCCAACAGTCAAGGGCGGCAGGGTCGGCCGGGTGGTACTAGAAACTATAAATTATAAAGGGAAAATTATCTTTATTAAAAAGTAGATATTTTCTTTCCAAAAATAATTATCGAAATATCCCGTAATCAATGAGCTTGTATACAGTTGAAACCTATTCAGCGTTATTATGAAAAAGAAAAACATATTTGGTTAGCCGGAAGTAATAGCCGTAATAAATAATTTTGTCGGTATTGCATATTAATTTCGGAAATACTAAATCAATTTATTTCAGTGATATGATAATCTTAAAGAAGTAGACCTTTCCTTAATAAAACATAAAATATCAAAAGAACAAACCCCTTGCGCTTTAAAATTTAAATTATTCGGAAATAGAGCTGAACGTTTTTCTATAAATCATAATGAAAATCGAAAAATAATTCGACATTTGATTAATATGATATTTTTTTTCATAACGCAAGAACTAGGCTTTCCGGGTAATAATAAATCATTAAATTCAGACAATCATAAAAATTTTAGAGAATTAGCTAAATCTGCAGAAAATTTAGATAAAATGTTAATAAATTTATAGAACCCAATTCTATTTTTATGGGTTCTTCGAAACTACAATACAAAATGATTGAATAAAAATGTAATACAATATCAAAAAAGTAAGTTGACTGACTAGAGTAGAACGTTTTACTTTTTTTTTATTAGATTTAACTCTTTTAGTATCATTAAAGAACTAAACGAAAAAAAAAAGAATATTATTTGACCATCATTTGGTGCCTATTTAAAAAATATTGGTTAGATTAACTTACCAATGATCCCACACCAAACCTTACTTCCAAATCTGATCTGTAAACGTCTCTCTGCCACTTCGTGAGGATTTTGCACAGCCCAATAATGACGGTCGTGCCTATTAAAGACTCCACAATTCGTGAACCTGCTCTCATCGGATCACAAGACATGATTTATAAAATCAGGATTTTCATTACATCTCCTAATATACCACTCACAGAACTGTAATCGTCTTATAAAATTAGTTTCCTTAAGTCCTTGTACTATTATGGGTTTGTAGGGATGGGACTTATTCTTTTTTAAAACTTTCTGTACTGTTGATTTTGGCACATTAGTTTCCTGTTCTACAGTTCTTACCGATGCACTAGGGTTTTCGTTGATAGCTTGTAAAATGTTTCTGTCTCGATTTTCATTGTTATTATTGTATCCGCTTCTAGGTTGTTCGAAGACACCATGGTTAATTAAATTAACTACGATTTTCCTGAATTGGGTTTTGTGAGGCTGCCGTCGTTCGGGGTACATCTCCAAATACCTTGCTGAGGTAACGTCGGCGTTTCTGTGTGATTGAAAGTACAGAGCTAACATGTCAACCTTTTCTTCATTTGATTACGGAATGCCGGCCATTGTCTATAGGTTTTATGATTTTATTGGGATAAAAGCGTAGCTACTACTTAATAAATCACAGCTTTGATAGTTTCAACTATATAACTTAACGTCAAAGTCAAAATCCAATTTTGTTACAGATAAATCATGGCCTCCTTAGAAAAGAAAGAATAAGAGCTAACATTACTTTAAATTATGGCCTCCTTAGAAAAAACTGAAACTTAATGCACTTGTGAGATATCACTAGACTGGAAATTTCAGGCTCTTTCCAAAAATCGAAAAACCCAATATGGCGGCCGTAAAAAAAATGAAAGTTGAGGCGGGTTGCGGGTTAACAAAAAACAATGAAGACGTGTCGTATACGCCATCCTATTTGTCTTAAAAATGTGTCCGAATAATGTCACATTTTGGCAGCTGTCAAATTTACCGTTCTGGATATACTGGCCAAAAACGAAATCCGCCATTTTCGGTTTTTCCTCGATATTTCCAAAAACAATTGTCGATCGTAAATCTGAAGCCGCATATCGAATGCAATAAGTTTCCTCTAAAACTTTCCCCATTTAACCTTTGCTGTAGGTATAATAGGAGCCGAGATCCCTGTATAGAGAAGCGAATCTGGGACGCACTGTATAATTACGAAATGTACTTTTTTTGTATTTACTGGACTGTAACATAAAGGCAATAGATTGTTATAAGTGATAATTATACAAACAAATACATAATACTTAATTTATAACAAAAGAAATATATCTTATAGTTAAATTGCTTAAAATGACCAGATTTAAACTAAGATATTCTTGCAAACTTGTTGAAAACAGAAGCTGGACGAACTCGATTTTTCAAATCCTGTATTAGGGTTCCTACATACACCCGCTTTTTTATGCTTCCACAAAGATACGAATCTAAGGGAGTTAGATCCGGAGATCGAGGTGGCCAGTTCCACGGACCCACTAATCTTCGAACATTCCATATAACCCTTAACTTGACATAAATGGTACAGAAGCATTTTCCAAATGCTGCTATTACCATATACTAGAGCTCGAAATATTAGCCCATATTTTATTGTAACTCAAAATCTCTGACAAACAAAATATTTATATATCAATAAAAAACCGTTTTTCGTACGATCCTAATTCGTCGAGCCGTTTTTTGTATCATGAATATTCTTAAAAATATAAGGCGTCCCGGGGGAAATTAGGAAAACCTCAATGGCTCCGACTTAAGGGTCAAAAAGGGCCTTTCAGACGCGACAGAGTTTAGAACCCCCAGGGGTGGCTGACGCTATAGCTCGTAAGTGATTTTCTATGTTGTAATATTTTGATATTGTTTCGGGACGAATTGATACTTTTATGAGCAAAAGTGAAAAAGGAAAAACGGCGAGGAAAAGTCGGTGTTTTCTTCTTTTACGGCAAAGTAGGCACAGCTTAGAGTAACTGGGTAGATTTTTATATTAGGTTCTTTTATATGAGGTCGAGGCGTTGAACATAATATTTCCTCACAATCCGCCACCCATAATGTTTGTTGGTTTAATTTTAAAAAATAAAAAAAAAGTTAAATAAAAAGGTGTATTATAGAAACGTTTTATTTAGGAATACAGTATGTCTCGAAAATATGCAGAAGGCCCAATATACATTTTTACTTCCCCCTTAAGAAGGGAGTATTACAATGGTGCAAAAATCACTCTCCGATATTTTTTCAGTCTGTCTGTCTGTCGGTCTCTCCCTTCGGGGCATAGCTAAAAAACCACTTACCCGATTGACTTCAAATTTTGGTTAAAAATTAAGAATAATATGGGGATGACCTGATAATATTTTGGTAAGAATACAGTATGGAGAAACAAAATGGCGTCCTAGTGAAACGTTAAGCAATTAAAACTGCTTACTCAGTTTATCTCCAATTTTGCACACGAATTAGGTATTATGTAGAAAACAACTGATAAAATCTAAAATGGCAAAACAAAATGGCGGCTTAATAAAATATTTAAAAATTGAACTTATATGGTCAAAAGCAGTGTTATCGTGCGGGTCATACGATTTATCAACGACAAACTTTTTAAGTTTGTTTTTCTTTTATTACGTGTAATCATATCCTCCGCATAAAATCCGGAAGATGATTTAGATAGACCTATGATATTTTCATATAAAAAAATAATATAAACATATAAATACCATACCACATATATATATATATATATATATATATATATATATATATATATATATATATTTAGAGGAAAACTTTTCTTGGGATAAGGTTCATACAGGGAAAAAATCAACGTATTTTATTTCCTGTGCATTTTTGTTTTATTTTATTCCAAAATCATACGTTTCGGCTAATTTTTAGCCTTTTTCAATGATAGTATGGTACTTATAGCTAAAAAAATGTAAAATGACATTAATGCTGATCTTTGAAAGAAGTAGTAAACTAATAAAAAATTTTAAAAAATACATAAAATTTGTTGTGACTTACCTAAGACAGAACTCATTTTCATCAAATATTAAAACACATGTACAAGACTATATAAAAAGACGAAGTTACATGGTTTGGACACACGAAACAGAAATTAACATATAGGTTTAAATGTCTACTGCAGAGTGATTATTCCATCGTCCAGGGCCAAAAATCGTTGACCTTGATTGCAATATTTACAATATTTTTAAGGGCGATCAATTCCACTAAGGGAATTAAAATATTATTATCTTGTTAAAACAAAATTGACATAACTCCCTGGTAGTTCAAAGGACAGCACCTCGAGCCACGGTGCGAGGGGTCCCGGGTTCGACTCTCGCAGCTTCCACCCGTTATTTATTCATTTTTCTATTTTTTAAATTTTCTTTATTACAAGACTTTTAAATATTTTTTGTTTTAAAATACTATTAATTTGATGTTTCATGCTTTTATAAAAAAATATCATTGATAATGTAATTTCTTTTTAAATATATAATTGTAATTGGTATCTTTATCGCATTTAAAGTTAATATTTTTCTGTCCTATTTTAAGTAAAAAGAAGGAAAAAAAAGTGTTTACAGAAAAAAAGGGAGGATGTTACGGTAAATAATAAATAAATAAATAAATAAATAAATGCTTTATTGTCAAAAAAATTTTACAATTTTGTGGACAAAGCTGTTGTAAAAAAAAAATAGTTTACAAACATCAAAATTAGCAAACAAAACAAAACAAAAACACATCATAAATATTATAGAAAAATAATATTTAAATCAAGAATTTAGAATATTAATATAATAGAATCCTAAAAGAAGTACATTAGAAATGAACTTTGTCAGTCGTACTATGTTATAAACATTTTCATAAATATAATGTAAAAAAAATAAAAAAGCAAAGTAAAAAATAGAAAATAAAAAAGTACGAAACAATTAAAAAATACATATACAAAATTCGGTAAAAATGGTTGGTAATGGCAACTATCACACTAGGGGTTTGATAAGGATAAATTTATGTGTTGTAAAACTCGTTCACGGTGTAGAAGGCGCTTTCCAGTAAGAATGATTTCAAAGCCTTGCGAAATGAAAATGTTAAATGGCAGGTGATTATGCATTTTTTTTGCATTGTAGATTACTGATCTTTTAATTAACTCTGAGTGTGGGGTTGGAAGATAGAGATCGTGCTCAGTGTTTCTGAGAGGGTAGTTGTGAGAAGGTCTCTCTAATAGAGCAGGTGCATGCTTACGAATTAAGCAAACCGATTCCAAAATGAATAAGCAAGGAAGGGTTAGTATTTTATATCTTTTAAAGAAATCTCGGCAGTGAGTTCTACTGTTAAGTCTCAGTAGGTAACGAACAGCTCTTTTTTGTAGTATAAAAATTCGATCAAATTGAGTCGCACAACATGTACCCCAGAATGGAATAGCATATCTGAGGTGCGACTCAACAAGAGCAAAATAAACAGTTCTAGAGGTAGAAAACTAAGCTCCTCGGAAACAGATCTTAACGCAAAGCAAGCAGAACCCAACTTCCTTGATAAAGCGTCGATATGTGGATCCCATTTTAAAGAATCATCTACAAGAAGCCCTAGAAATTTTACAGAGTTTACGACATCAATAGTGGTGCCATTAATGTCAAAAGGTTGCAGCGTGTTTTTATAAGACAAGACTTTCGTTTTAGAGATATTCAAACATAGGAGATTAGAATCGCACCAGGATTTAATGGTGATTAGGTCATTAGATACAATCCTATGTCATCTGGGTGGCTCCACGTAAAGCTGGTATCGTCCGCAAAGAGACATATTTTTCCACTAATGTTTAAATTAGCCATGTCGTTTATGAACAGAAGAAACAAGATAGGGCCTAGTACCGAGCCTTGAGGCACTCCATATTCCATTGGCCTACAAGAAGACATCCTGTTGTCAACTTTCACAACTTGATTTCTGTTGCTAAGATATGACTTAAACCAATCGAGAGGAGCCCCTCTAAATCCATAGTACTGCAGCTTGTTAGTTAATATATTATGATTCACACAATCGAAAGCTTTGGAAAAATCACAGAAAATTGTTGCCGTAGCGTGATGGTTGTTTAGGCTGGAGTAAACTCTATTAAGAAGGAAAAACATGGCATCGCTTGTGCATTTGTTACTTAAAAATCCAAATTGATGTTTTGTAAGTATTTCATATCTAGACAGAAATGATAAAAGCCTTTTTTTAACCAGTCTTTCGATGATCTTAGATAGCGTAGGGAGAAGTGCAATTGGGCGATAGTTCGAAGCTTCTTCTGAAACACCTCCTTTGTGAAGAGGTATGATTATTGCAGTTTTAAGGCAGCTTGGAAAAGTACCATTTTGGAAAGACATATTTATCAAAGCAGTCAGATGCTCTAGAGTGCACTCCGGCAGACTTGAATACATTTTTAAAGTAAGCCCATCAATTCCCGAGGAAGATTTATTTTTGATATCATTAATTGTACTGCGAAGTTCTGATAAAACTACTGGTGAAAAGAAGAAACTGTGCAGGTTTACCCTATGATTAGAGAGATATGAAATTGGGTCATTAGATTGAGATACGGATTTAGTCAAATCTTTGGCTACATTTACAAAATAATTGTTTAGGTCCTCAGGAGAGGTAAGGATAGTGTTGGATAAAGGAGTTTTGTTTCTTAAATCATTTACGATAGACCAGGTTTCTTTAGCTACATTTTTGGCGTTAGAAAGTCTATTATTGTAATAAATATCTTTGGCGGCTTTAATAGTCTTATGATAAATTTTTCTGTATGATTTTACATAATTATGAAAAAAGACACTGTCCGAAAATTTCTTTAAATGAGATAGTGACCGCATGTTCTTAGAAGATATACGTAAACCTTTAGTGGACCAGGGTTTACTTCTTTTATTTTTGATAGGCCTAAGAGGAAAAGATTCAGAAGCTATATTAGTTAGAGTTTTTATAAAACGAGAAAATTCAGTGTCGACATCATAAGTGTGAGAGTCCCAGTCAGTTATTTGACATAGGTGTTTGAAATTAATGAAATTTCTAACCGAAAAAATACGGCCTACTTGTCTAGAGGAATTTTTGGCTTTGGATGTAATTGAAAATTTTGTGAAAATTGCTTCATGATCGGAGAAACCTGGACTTAAGACATTACATTCGACGGAGCTAGGATCGAAAGAAGACACAACGTAATCTATAGTACTGGCACTTGTCTTAGTAATTCTGGTTGGTGAGTTGACGTGCATGGCAATTCCTAATGACTCAAAGATGGACTGAAGACATTCCTGAGCAGCACACACACTGGAAAAGTCAATATTGAAATCGCCACATAAGATTAATTTGCTTTTTACAGGAAGGGACTCGAGCAAACTTAGAAGGTTATGGCAGAATAATTGCACATCAGCATCAGGTGTTCTATAAATACAAATAATATAAAGGTCATAAGTATTGTGATAAACGATAGAAAATTCAAATACTTTTTCAGATAATAAATGATTATACTTTGATATTTCGGAAAAATCGTTGTTTAAAGACATTATCATAGTGCCTCCATGAGTTAAATTAGTTCTAGTAAATCTGGCAATTGTGGTATAGTTTTTAGATAGTTGATTGATATTTAGCCAGTGCTCAGTGATGGCAATGACTTCTGGAAAATTTAGCTCTTCTAACAAAATATATAATTCGTCTGTTTTATGTCTTAAGGACTGAATATTAAGAAAAAAAAAGATTAAAATTACTATTGGTCAATTTTCTAGAGGGTGCTAGGTCCTCTTTTCGCGTCATATTGACTAAAAATTTTTACTTTTTGATGGTGAACCACTAGAATAATATTTACCAGTACTTTCACGAATTTTTTGGAGCCGTAAAATTTTTTCCGAGGAGTAGAAAGATCTATACGCTGCAAGGTCTGAGTCCACTTCAGATGAACCAATGCCATAGGCATCGTGGAAGCGATAATACAACTTGCGCAGGGAGTCCTTGTCACTGGGAAGGCCCTCTGAAGCTAGCAATAATTTAATGCTAGTACTTGTATGCCCCTCAAAACACACACCAGATGGCTGGTCGTGTAGATAAGCAAGAAATAGCCTTAAGGTCTTTAGTAAGGAAGGATCCCTTAATCTGGCTAATATATAGCGACCATTTGCTTTATCCGAATCTTGGGACAGCCGCACTCTTGGTGGAGTCATTGGATCAAACTGCAAAAAATCATCTTTCCTTGCAGTTTTCTCCATGCTTAATTTAGAACCCTCCAGTGCCAATGACCTACAAGCTGCTATGGCCTCCCTGTCAGAGCCAATCATGACTGACTTATCCTCCTCAGGCACAAATGTCACTGGTGATTCCAATAATTGAGGCTTTGGTGGAGACAGCCCCCGGCTCTTTGGGATATCTATATTGACATCTTGATGACTAGAAGATGAGACATTATGGGCTGTGGAAGTGGGCGGCGTTTGGATAAGGGTTGGTGAAACTGAATCATTGGTAGGATCAATTATGGTACCAGGTGGCCACAGACTAGCGTTCTTAAGCTGAATTAAGCGATCTTTATTTTGCACCCCAATTTTAAAATCGGAGCGCAAAGTGTCTGCATTCTTAAGCATAGGAAAACAACGCACAAAATTCGTGGTTCCTAATTTTTCTTTGATGTAGTGTACAAGCTGATTTGATTTATACGTGGACGGAATTAAGGATACCACTACATAATGCCATTTCTCTATAATGGGTGTTTTGTTGGGCTGGAAGGAAACAGCTTTTTTTGGAGAAGTAATATAGATTTTAAAACGTAATTAATTTATAATATGTTAGTGTAGATTTTGCTTAAATTTTGAATGTCTGATTTTGAGTTGACCGAATTTGTATTCTTTTTTATAAAGATCATTTCCAAAATTTCTCTTTTTTCTTTATGTAGTTCTGTCTTTAATATGCGAGTTTCTTTAAAATTAAATTTATGATTGTTTTGGGATTCGTGTTTAGTTAATGCTGTTTGTTTTTTCTTGTCGTATTTGTGGCCGTTTATCCTGTTTTCCAGATATTGAGTTGATTGTCCTATATATACTCCATTACAATTTGTGCACGGGATTTCATAAACTGTGTGTGTTTTTTTATTTTTTGGGGTTTTTGCTTTAAGTTTACTATAGTTAGATTTAAGTAAATTGTTTGCTTGATGACTGATTGAAATATTATGTTTTTTGAAAAAAGATTGTAGATTTTCAGACAAACCGGTGACATAGGGAAGAGTTAAATAATTTATTTTTTGTTTTTGTGTTTTTGTTTAGGTTATTATGTTGTACGTCAATATCCTGTACTTTGTTATTATGAATTTGAATTCTAGAGTTAAAAATTGGGTTGACTAATTTATCTGGGTAGCTATTTTTGGCTAGTATATGTTTCGCTTTTTTTATGGCGCTTTTTTGGTAGTTTGGATCAGATAATTGGATATCTCTGTCAGCTAAGCCGATAACTACTGATTTTTTTTGGGACATAGTATGTTGTGAGAAGTAATTTAAGTATCTTCCTGACCAGGTTGGTTTTGTGTACCATTCAGTTTGAATTACATTATCTTTATGGTAGAGGGTCATATCGAGGAAGCTTATTTTATTATTTTGTTCAAATTCAATTGTGAAACTTAATTTCTCGTGATAGCTATGAAAACATGATAAAATATAATTTTCTTGCCCTTTTGGAACGGCTGTCAAATAATCATCGACATATCTGTAGAAAAAAGGAAGTTGAAAATTTAATTGCGGAATAACTTGGCTTTCTAAGTCTTCTAGAACTAGTTGGGCTATACAACTTGATATGGCGGATCCCATGGCACAACCGTAAATTTGCTTGTAAAATTTATCATCGTCGGAAAAATATGTTGAATTTAATATTAATTGTACTGCTTTCTGGAATTCATTTAGTGAAATGTCTGTGAATTTTTTAAGTTCATTCCATTTTTTTTCAATGATGTTGAGTGCCAAATCGACTGGAATGTTAGTGTAAAGTGAGACGACATCCAACGAAATTATGTTGTACTCGTTTGGTATGTTTATTGATTTAAGTTTTTCTTTGAAATGCCAGGAATCTTTAATATAAGAATCAGATTTATTAATTATTTTGCTAATTATGTTTTTTAGAAATTTTGAAAGGCTACTAAAGGGTGATTGTATGCATGAAACAATAGGTCGCATTGGTATTCCTTCTTTGTGTAATTTTGGAAGTCTATAGATTTTGGGTGGTAATGCATTATGTATAACGAGATTCTTGGCAGTTGCTGGAGAAGTGTAATATTTTTTTCCCATTCTTTAATTAGATCGTTATTTAGTTTTTGGTATATATATATATATATATATATATATATATATATATATATATATATATATATATACAGGGTTATGATGAAATTAAGGAATAAATTCATTATCTTGGAAATTAAAAAGGTAATAGAAAAACGCTCGAACTCTTCGATTTAGATTTATTTTTACGCATATTTGAAAATTATTGTTGTACAACTGTCATCTTTGATTTTTTCAATACAACGCCTTATTTTTTTCTGCTGATTTGAATTCTCTATGAAATTCTAGACATTTTTGGTATAACATAACCTATACTGAAAATCAACAGTTATCGAAATATGTTTATCTAAATAAAACATATCAGGAAATTAAATAAGAAAACTACTTTATTAAATTTTGAAAATGTCCGCCATTTACAGCTCTACAATGCCCTAGACGATGGAAAAACTCTTGTTGCACATTAGTAACTGTGTCACATTGATTATTTCTTATAACAGTTCGAATACGATCCTTAAGAATTTCAATAGTATGTGGCTTATTTTTATACACTTCGTTTTTCACATACCCCCCAAAGAAAAAAGTCTGTTGATACCATAACAGTTCACTGGGAAGATCCAGATTTTTTACATTAGGATGTAGGGTAGCTAATGCTGGTATAAGATTCTCTTCCAAAAATTGAAGATACATTTGCCCCGTTAGTGAGGAATCAAAGAAATATGGACCTATAACTTTATTGCCTACAATACCTGCCCATACATTAACACTTTGACGATACTGTGTATGACTTTGTCTGTACCAGTTAGGATTTTCTTGTGCCCAGTGTCTAAAATTTTGTTTATTTACTTCTCCATTGAGACAAAATGTTGCCTCATCTGTGAAACAAATTCTTTTGACAAACAATAGATCATGATTACACATGTTGGTCATAATTTCGCAAAACGCAAAACTCGTTTCTACGATCTGAATCGTCATTTATTAATTCTTGAACGAATTTCACTTTATAGGGATAAAAATTTTCTTTTTTCAAAAATTTGGAAACTGTTGTTTGATGTATATCATTATCATAGGCTGCGTCAGTAGTTGAGGAATGTGGATTATCTTGAAAAGTTAAGAGAACGTCTAGTTTCTTTTCATCTAAGATCCTAGGGCGACCTTTTCCAAAGCGGTCCGTAACACTACCAGTATCCGTCCATTTCCTTTCTATTTTGCTCATTGCAGACTGAGTAATAGGTTGCCTATGAGGATATCTGTTGTTAAACAGCTGACAAACTTCTTTTTGTGTCCTAGTCTTATCACCAGTACCAAGCATTATTAGAATTTCAATTCTTTCTTTCTCTCTTAAACGCATAGTCAATATTTGAAATCAAAATGGCAGATCGTAAATAAATTATATGACTTGTTAACACAATGACAGTGACAAAGTCATTTTTCTTTGGGATTACGCGACAGACATAGGTAGGGTATACAAATGTTCGATAGGCTATTAAATACACAGGTTTTATTTAGATAAGAATATTTCGATAACTGTTGATTTTCAGTATAGGTTATGTTATACCAAAAATATCTAGAATTTCATACAGAATTGAAATCAGCAGAAAAAAATAAGGCGTTGTATTGCAAAAATCAAAGATGACAGTTGTACAACTTTTGTGAGTGACCCTGTATAGTTTAAAATAATTTCTAAATATGCGTAAAAATAAATCTAAATCGACGGGTTCGAGCGTTTTTCTATTACCTTTTTAATTTCCAAGATAATGAATTTATTCCTTAATTTATCATAACCCTGTATATATATAGCCTGTATTTTTCGCATGCATGGCCCTTAATTTTAGACTGAAATTTAAATAAAAATGGGATAAGTAGTTTTTTAGCTATGCCGCGAACAGACAGACTGACGGACAGACTTACCTACAGAGAGAAGGAATTGAGAAAACTTGTTTTCCGGCATCTAGGGACCCTTAAACGTAAAGATCTTTTGATTCATACATAATTATTATGTATGACTCAACTTGAGGGAACTGCGATGGGCAATTGCTTATCTCCGTTCCTTGCAAATTTGTTTATGGGTAGATTAGAAACCCAGTTCAAAAAAGAACTCAAGTATTTCCCAAGGGTGTGGTATAGATATGTAGACGATATATTTGCTATTTTTGATACTAAAACAGAAAATTTGAACCCTCTCTTAGAAACATTAAACAATAAATATCCGTCTATTAATTTTACGTACGAAAAGGAGAACAATGGGCAATTACCTTTTCTCGACACGTTAGTTATTAGAAATAACGACAAATTAGAATTTGACATTTATAGGAAATTTACTAATACTGATGGTATATAACATCCGACTCATTTCATTGCCGTCAACACAAAATGACAGCATTTAATTTCTTAACTGACAGATTAGTCAATTTTCCCGTAAAGAACGTTTTAACAATGAAATGAATCGGATTAAAAATGTAGCTAAAAGTAATGGATATAATGGTAATTTTGTACATAAATTAGTAAACAGACATAAGCATAAGAAAATGTTAAAAGATGCCACTACTCTTCAAGCACCTGAGGCTCCCAATAAGTTCATAGTAATCTCATATGATCCCAGATGTACGAGAGGTCTAGAAAAAGTATTTAAAAACGTAGGTTTTAGAGTAGCCTACAAAACGGAGAACAGTTTCAAAAATCTCCTTGGAAACCCTAAAGACAAAGTCGACTTGAAGGAAAGGAGTGGCATCTATGAAATTAGCAGTAATGACTGCGATCTAAAATATGTTGGGCAAACTAAACGCTCCATAAACATTCGTTTTAAAGAACACATGGCACATTTAAGATACGGGAGAACAGAAAAGTCAAAAGTTGCCCAACATGCTTTAGAAAACAATCACCAAATAGATATAAATAATCTTAAGTTGATTAAAAATGTATCTAATAATAGATTATCGGATGCATTTCTGAGTATAGAAATAGTTAAATGTGGTAAGAAAACACTAAATAAAGACAGAGGGCCTATTCCCTATGGTCCCCTCTATTGTTTACTTGACAACGGTGCAGTCACGCAACCAAGGATGAGTTACTTTAGTTTATATCATCTGCTGATGATGCTAACTTGGTTAGCGAAACGCGCGTCCAGAACGTAACAAGTTGTGGTGTAGTGTGGTTAGAACTCTTGTATTTTGATCTATCGTCCACCACAGGTTCCAGTGTTAGGACCCACCAAAAACAAAATTAGCAACATATCTCTGTTTCACATAAGTTGTTTCATCTAGTGACACCCATATTCTTTTATTTTGCAATTCGGTAACTGTCTTATTGTACAAATCTGGAACATAGTTTTTCCTTAACGTGGATTTATGTGGAATTGATGTCTTTATGTACTGCTCTAAAAATGACTTCAAAGCAGGATTACTTTATTTATTCACTGGACTAATAAACGCATTGCACAAATCCTCATTTAAATTTGATCGCTTGGGTCTCGGTCCTGGTGAAAATGCTGTGGTGATTAAAACTTGTTTCTGAACACACTTTTTACTTTTTTGGATCTGATGCTTTGTAGTTCCTATGTGTTGTGTCACTTGGACTTTCTTGTTCGCAGTAACAGGAACATCACTATATTTACAAAACAGCACAAAACCGTCAGTCGTAAAATCAGGAAAATCTTTCACGAATTGATTTAATATCGCACTTAATGAACGCTTTCTTTCGGCATATTGGACAATGTTCACGCCACAATGTGTAAACTAAACTGAATTGAAAAATTATTTCTAACATTCTTAAAATCCATAGGTTTTAAAGCACAGATGTTTTATTGGGTACCTATAACAATTTTAAGAAAGGATGGGTGAAACCCTGGGCCTGCCAGCAACTAGACATTTTTTATTGTTTTATTATTATGGATTATATTTGAAATACATCAAATTTGTCTTGGGAAATAAAAGTATATTCAGAAAAATTAGAATATAATATGCATTTTTTCTGTAATAACTCCAAAACATGCACTTAAATACAAAAATTGCCAAAATATGCATTTGCATATGCTTTCATGCAAATGCGTATATATCACTGGTAAAATTTCATGTTAATTGTACTTATCTTAAAAAAGTTACAGCCTTGTTAGTAACTTCGTGGTCACCCGGTATATGAACTGTGTCTTGTATGAATTGTGGAATCCGTTACAAGCCAGGTAAAAATTAATGTATCGATTTAATTTATAAAACAATATGTTCTGTTCTAAATTTCCTATTCAACCCTGGACTGTTAAATAATACATTTTTTTTGAATATTGATAGCTTAGATTGTACAATAAGATCAAAAAGCTTTCAAAATAATCTCTCAACCGAAATTCGCACAGACAAAACGCCGCGAAAATCCCGTTTATTCGCCGTAATTTTTTAGAAAATGAGAAAACGCCTGAGCTTCCATTCCCGACGCTTTCTAATATATCCTTATATTCTTCTAGGGAAAATAAATGATATTTTAACTTAATTTTAGTGTGTCGGGGAACGTGTGAGAGGAGAAAAATTTATTTCGCTATTTTTCAAGATTACCGCTGCTTTATTGTTGGATACAAACTGGGGCGTTGTTAAAACTACAAGGAGTTACTCTACTCTATCTTCGCGTTGTGGGACTCTCTCTGTAATTTCGGCATTGCAGATAATGACTTTATTTTATAAATGGAAACTGTAAATTATGTGTCTATCAGTGAATTAACTAGACCTGAATTAAAAAAAAAGTTACATTTTTATAGTTTTCACAGTCAATTAAAAGATGGTTCTTGGGTTTAGACCGTGTCTAATTGGAATTAGTTTCCGACGTTTCGCCTATGATTGCACGAGGCATCTTCAGGATCATCATTGCACAACATCAAAACCTAGAATTAGCTCCGATGAACCGAATTCAGGTATTTATACACGATCTGTGCCCATCGACGCGTGATTTTCACTGTGATGATTGGTTTACATGTATGCCGTAACACGCAGCCCGCGATTCTTTTGAAAATTTCAGAGTGCTTGATAATTTCAAGTGGTTCTCTAGTTTGTTTTTGTTTATAATAACCCGACACTGATATAAGAATGCAACTGGTATCTTTTACATTAAATATGACACATAGTAGTTGTACAAATACTTTCATCCTATCGGGACTCAACAGTGCGCTGATCGTCAGAGAGAAACATTAAATAATAGAAAAGTGTTTGTACAACTACTATGTGTCTGTAAAAACTTAAGGTAAATGACATAATTTCTTTGCTTGCTTAAATAATATTTTATATATTATGTATCGAACAATTCTGTAGACAGACTAGTCCACATTTTGAGATATGTAATTTTATTAAATATTTGCTTCAATTTAAAGTTAAATATTTTTATTCAGTTGCTAAAAAGCCTAAAAAGATTTTTGTTTGTCAATCCAAACTCAACAAATAATCTGAACACATTAAAAAAATTTTCAAGATATAAGTTATTATAATTTTAAACTTATCTTTAGGGATGATGGTTCAAATTTTAACCGAGTTTTTTTGCTGAGTGTATTTCAAAAAGTTCGCATCGTATTTGAAAAAATATGATGTAATTTTGAAGTCTCTTAAAAATATCCTTGTAAAAAGTTTTAGCATGACAAATAGTTGAATAACTTTAGGAAATGTAATGATAATGGTTAGAGACAGAGAAAAAGGTTTAAATATAACCATTAATATAGGGTTATTCACGCAATCCGTTCATTAAAAGTTTTTGATGATGCCATTTAGATAAAAATTTCAAATTTTGGGATTAAGGTAAGATCAAGGGCTACTTCTTTTTTGAAATATTTTCAACTTCCTGTCACTTCCGGTTTAATCGTAAGTTGGTATCAACTTGCTTATTTTAAATGGAACATCCTGTATTTTATGATATTTTTGGCTTCAACGGAGAATTTTAATGCTATTTTATGCAGCATTTCCTATACCTAGGTTCAAGCGTTCTTAAGATATTTGACCTTGAACCGAAAATGAGCCTTCGGGGCACCAAATTTTAAAATCTCATATTTTTGTAAGTTTGGAAGATATAATCTTCATATTTTGCAGACGATCGGTAGATAATCTTAGGTTTCTATTTTTTTTATTGAATTTGTCTATTTTTATACAGGGTGTCCTAAATTCAGCGGCAAACATTCACATTTTCAAGGCCGCTAAAGTCCGTTTTTTTAAATGGGATACCCTATAACTTTATGCACTATCAAATGTAGAATTTCATTTTCTATCGAACTGTATTAAGGTTTCCTATACCTATTCGTAACCATTTTCGAAATAAATGGGTTTTATAAAAATATCGTATGTATTTGCTTAAATGTTTACATGTTCCAATGTTGAGACATGGAAAAACAATTGAGATCCAATATCCAATATGACAGATGATTAGTATGCGTTATTTATCGAAAGCTGTCAGTGATAAACTAAATCTTCTAAATCGAAATGGAAGAATACTCAAACGCTGATATTCTCAATCTATTTTATATTCGTGGAGAATGTTATAAAATTTTGGAGAGAACGTGTCGTGTGTTTAATGAACGCCACCCTGATTTGCCGCCAACGAACAAGTCAAAATTCAAGAGGATTGAAACAAACTTTTTGCGTTTTGGCAAGGTTAAAGTTACAAAAAATGTTCCGAAACCAGTGACAAATGCCGAGGATAACGTAATAAACACATTAGCTTATTTCCACGCAAACCCGCAAAGTTCAATACCGTCTGCAGAAAACGATTTGGGAATTTCTTCTTCATCTGTCCAAAGAATCTTAAGCGAACATCATATGCACCCTTATTCCTTCCAAAACGTGCAAGCCTTGAGACCTGGTGATGACGTCCGACGAGTAGAATTTTGCGAATTCATGTTTTTGAAAATTCAAGAGGACCCTCAATTCCTTTCAAAAATATTTTGGACCGATGAAGCGAAGTGTTCTAGAGAAGGAATAACAAATAGCAGAAACGAACATTTCTAGGCAGCAGAAACGCTTTATGCGAAACGGGTTCTCAAGAGAGGTGTAGCTTCAATGTTTTCGGTATAGTTTTAAATGATCAGGTGCGGTACTGTATTTATGAAGACAATTTAAACAGTGATAAGTATTTGGAAATTCTACAAAGGATAGTTTCTGAATTTATAGAAGAAATTCCTATTGGTGAGCTGCAAAATAATTGGTATCAATTAGATGGGGCACCAGCACATAATTCCGCTGCAGTTTATCTCCAATTATCTCGAATTTTTGAAGATCGCTGGATTGGTCCCAATGGCCCTCGCGATCGCCTGATTTAACACCCCTAGACTTTTACTTATGAGGATTTATCGAAGGTAAAGTCTATGCTTCTCCAGTAAATAACCAACAAGATTTATTGGACAGGATACGAACAGCTTTTGCCGAATTAGAAAACGGACAAATTCAACGGGCCACAGCAGCTGTACAAAGAAGAATTGAAATGTGTCTTCAAATGAACGGACAGCATATAGAACATTTGTTATAATTCAAATTTTATTATTTTATTTATTTATTGTTGATTGTTAGATTGCTATAATTTTTAAGTTCACTAAAACAAGTTTAGAACAGTCTCGAACTTAGTAGATATGGTTAAAAATAATGTAAAAAATTTATTACATTTTTTATAACTTTAACTTTTCCGAAACGAAAAAATTTCGTTTCAATCCTCTTCAATTTTCTCTTGTTCATTGCCGATAAATGAGGATGTTTTTCATTAAAAACATATTCTCCAATATTTTGTAACATTCGAATAATATATAAAATAAATTGAGAATATCAGCTTTTGAGTGTTATTTTATTTTAATTTAAAAGTTTCAAATCAGCTGTCATGTTGAATAGAAAAGCACAATTGTTTTTCCATGGCTTACTACGGGAAGGTGTAAGCATTTAGGAAATACATATGCTAGTTTAATAAAAACCTGATTATTTCGAAAATGGTTACGAATAGGTATAGGGAACCTTAATACAGTTCGATAGAAAATTAAATTCTACATTTGATAGTGCATAAAGTTATAGTGTGTCCCATTTAAAAAAACACATTTGAAAATGTGAATGTTTGCCGCTGAATTTAGGACACCCTGTATAAAAATAGACAAATTCAATAAAAAAAAATAGAAACCTAAGATTATTTACCGATCGTCTGCAAAATATGAAGATTATATCTTCAAACTATATAAAGATTATATCTTTAAAAAATATGAGATTTTAAAATTTGGTACCCCGAAGGCTCATTTTTGGTTCAAGGTCAAGTATTGAACCTAGGTATACGACATGCTACATAAAATAGCATTAGAATTCTCCGTAGAATCCAAAAATATCATAAAATACAGGGTGTTCCATTTAAAATAAGCAAGTTGATACCAACTTCCGGTTAAACCGGAAGTGACAGGCAGTTGAAAATATTTCAAAAAAGAAGTACCCCTTGACCTTACCATAATCCCAAAATTTGAAATTTTTATCTAAATGGCATCATCAAAAACTTTTAATGAACGGATTGCGTGAATAACCCTGTATAGGTATCCAATTCTTCGTTAGCAATATGTAGTTTGCAATTGTTTGTTATTGTTATTCATGGCCTACTATTAAATTATGCATTGATTTCAGAAAATTTTCATTTATTTGCGAGTTTCTGAGAAAAAGTGCATACTATTACATATTTTTGAAAAGGAAATAAAAAAGACAAGTTTTAAAATCTATAAATATACAGGGTGTTCCATTTAAAAAATAAAGTAGGGTCCGATAACTTTTTGACCTGATCTTGTATACTAATTCCGAAGACGAAATTGAGTTCTACGGGAAAAGGTTTATAAGAAACAGTTTTCACGTTTTCGATAAGTTACCTGACAGTTGACATATGAGAGGTGCCTGAAAATGCAATATTTTCAAGTTAGCCCGGTATCTTAAAAACTAAAAGGTCTAAGAAAATTTTGTTAAAGGCATCTTTAGTTTTACGAAAAAGTAGCATACTGTCGCAAAAACCGTAAACCCAAACCAAAATGGGTACGTTATATTTAGATAGATGGGTACATCATTAATTTAATTTATATGCAACTGATTTCGTGTTGTATACTGTTAGAAACAAATAGTCCGCATTATTAATAAAATTCAAAAATATGTATTAAACCTATGCATTCGTTTAATTTCAATAACATTTTACGTGTTTTTAATACACGGAAATTATTTATTGTATGCCCATTTGTTTTTGCAACCAACATTTCATTTCGAATTACAAGGCAATTAAAAAGTAGCGGAATATTTTCTGAGTTATCATCAGGTATATTATTTCCGGCCGGAATAAAACATGAAACAATTACAATAAATTGCAAATTTTAATAAATATGGGCGTATATATATATGTACACTTATAAATTCAAAAGCTGCACGAATCATTTCGTATTTTCTATGGTTGTTTTAAATAGGGGATATCAAACATTTTATTTATCTAATTTTTGGTTAATTGGTTTTCCATTTTATGGCGAATTTCATTATCCGTTTCATTTTCAAAGAAAAAAGAAAAATCCATTTCATTTCCAAAAGAAAAATGTTCGTAGTTATCGATGCCAAATTTTTGAAGAAAATGTGTTCACTTAAAAACAAATTGAAAAAGTTCAAACCACAAAATTTCGGAAGGCAAGAACATTGTATAAAGATTTGAATTTTGCAGAGCCTCCAGTAAAAAATAGTTTATCAACTATTATAGGTAGGGAATATCGAAAGTTTTATTCAATACATGCCAAAGTCAACTAAGGGATTCATTAGAGAGGTTTGCAGAAATCAAATCTCAAAAACGTTGTTAACAACAAGCCAAAATATGTTTCTCGAAAAAATACTGAAGTTATCCAGGGACTGAATAAAAAAGAATGTTTTTATTTAAAAGGTGACAAAGGAAATAAGGTCGTTATACTAGACAAAACAGATTATTTTCAAATAGTAGACAATTTGATTCAAACTGGTAATTACGATATAATTGAGAAAAACCTGTTATCAAAAATGATAACAGAAGTAAAAAGTACCAGTAAAACAGTGTAAAAACCTTGTGTCCCATGAACTAAAATTCAAACTAACACAGTAACCCACAGTTATCTAAACTGTATTGCCTTCCAAAAATCCATAAACCTGAGGAGTCCATAAGATCTATTGCTTCAGCTGTTGGATCACCAACGTACAATATTTCAAAATGGTTAGTAGTATTGTTAGTAGAATTCAGCAAATTAAATATCTCGTACGATAACTTTGAGGTTACTAACTCGTTAGAATTCTTAGATAAAATTAAGAATGTTCACTTAAAAGAAGGTGAAATTTTACTATATTTTGATGTAAACTCATTGTTTCCTAGTGTACCCATACCACTAGCTTTAGAGTACCTAAAGGAACTACGTGAATTCAATAATTTGAAGAAAGAAATTATTGATGAATATTTGCGTCTCACTAAATTATGTATGAATCAATTTTTTTTTCAGTTCAACGATAAATATTATAAACAACTTGAGGGAACTGCGATGGGCAATTGCGAATGAAACAGAGACCTTACAGATTTGTTTATGGGTATGTTAGAAACCCAATTCAAAAAAGAACTTAAGTAATTTCCCAAGGGAGTGATATAGATACGTAGATCATATATTTGCTATTTTTGATACTAAAACAGAAAATTTTGGCACTTTCTTAGAAAGATTAAACAATAAATGTCCATTAATTTTACGTACGAAAAGGAGAACAATGGGCAATTACCTTTTTACGACACGTTAGTTATTAGAATTAACGATAAATTAGAATACGATATTTATAGGAAACTTACTAATACTGATACGTATATAACATCCGACTCATTTCATTGCCGTCAACACAAAATGACAGCATTTAATTCGTTAACTGACAGATTAGTCAATTTTCCATTAAGTAAAGAACGTTTTGACAATGAAATGAATCAAATTAAAAATATAGCTAAAAGTAATGGATATAATGATAATTTTGTAGATACATTAGTAAATAGACAAAAGCATAAGAAAATGTTAAAAGTTGCCACAACTTTTCAAGCACCTGAGGCTCCCAATAAGTTGATAGTAATCCCATATGATCCCAGAAATACGAGAGGTCTAGAAAAAGTATTTAAAAACGTAGGTTTTAGAGTAGCCTACAAAACGGACAACAGTTTGAAAAATCTCCTTGGAAACCCTAAAGACAAAATCGACTTAAAGGAGAGGGGTGGCATCTATAAAATTAGCTGTAATGACTGCGATCTAAAATATGTTGGGCAAACTAAACGCTGCATAAACATTCGTTTTAAAGAGCACATGGCACATTTGAGATACGGAAGAACAGAAAAGTCAAGCTTTGTCCAACATGCTTTGGAAAACAATCACCAAATAGGAATAAATAATCTTAAGTTAATTAAAAATGTATCTAATAATAGATTATTGCAGAATGCACTGAATAAAGACAGAGGCCTATTCCCTATAGCCCCCTCTATTGCTTACTTGACAACGATGCAGTAGGTTGCAACCAAGTGTGATCACATTAACGTATAAATAGTCTGATGTTAACTTGGTTAATGAAGCGCGCATCAAGAACGTAACAAGTTATGGTGTAGTGTGGTTAGAACTCTTGTATTTTGATTCGTTATCCATGTTCAGTAAAAGGAGTGGTTAAGATTAACATTTTTATAGTATAACTACAAGATTATGGCGTAATTTCTTTAAAAATAATGAATGTGATCTCCGACTTTTATGTTGCTAACAGTGACAGTAGCAATGTTAACTTTCTATATAAAAAAACAGTACAAAAAGAATGGTCTTTGTGACGTTTTTATGATGCAAAATAGAAATTACACTCATGAAAATTCGAAACGACTCAGACCAAATTCTTCTAATATTTGTAATATGATATTTTCTGATTCCTACAAGCGATTTAAAGAAACTTTTTTTCGTTTTAAAGGTACATTACTAGACTTTATTCTTAGGCGGGATGTTTGACATAAAACGCAATTAACGTCAATATACAGGGTGATTCAAACACACGTGCTTTTACCAAAAATGTAACTACATTTCTGAGTTAAATAGCAAATCCCAAAATTATCCTCATCATGTCAAACGATAACCCCAATTTTGATTTAAAACGTGTTTTTTAAAAATTTTTGCCAACTTATTCCGTTTTTAAATTATCAAGGTTTTTGTACACCTCTGGATTTATGAATCTACCATATCGGTGAAAAAGTGATACAACAATTTTTACCATTAAAACACATTTATTAGCAAAATTAACCTGAATTAAAACACTATTTTTAAAACCGAAAGTAAGAAAAAAAACTATAGACAAGTATGTACTACAGGCACTAGGTATTGGGTAAGTCCTCCGCGAACTCTTATAACCTCTCGACATCGTCTTAGAATTATTGGTGAGTTAATGAATTCATTAATAATTCTAAGAGGTATTGCTCGAGCGACAAACACATCTTTAAAGCATCTCATATGTGTTCGATTGGATTACCATCCGGTGATCGGGAGGTGTCCAAACCATTCTAATATATTGATGATTTTTGAAATATTCGTTATTCCTGCCCTATGTGGTCTAGCATTATCGTCCACATGAATAAAATTGTTACCCAATCGGTCAACTGCTTGCGGTATGTCATTCTCCAAAATCTCTAAATATCGAAATGGGTTTACACAGCGATTAATAATAACTGTTTATTCTGTTCGACCAACTGTAAATATTTCTCTCCACACTGTTACAGAACCTCCAAACGGAATTCGATCTAAGGAACAGTTTTCTTCGTATCTCTCTCCTTTTCGACACCATACAGGAATCCGATTGTCGTCAGGATGAAGTGCTACATTTGATTCATCCGCAAATAAACAATGTTACCATTCGAGTAAATCCCAGTTAATATGTTCTTCGGCAAAAAAACAAACGAGACCGGTTGTGTTCTCTTAATAACTGAGAATTTCTATAGGGCCATCGGGAATTTAAATGAGCTCCATGTAACCGATTTCGAATGGTTTTTGTATGACACATTGTTAATTAGTGGAATATAGTAAGTAAGATTTTGCATTTTTTCTGTTCCCCAGTATTCAGTGAAATGAAAAACATTTAAGGTTAAAATGGGACAAAATACGGCCGGACACCTTGTATTTAACGTATGGCATCTTTTACTAGGGATTCATGATAACTGCTAGGGATACTAAAATAGTTGACCCGTTCCATAGAAATTAAAATAAGGGCATTGGAAGCCCCACATTTATTTTCTTTTTAATTTGGAACATATGTTTACAGGATTTTGTTCTATTTTATTTTAAGAAACTCCCGTTTAAAACATTTTACTTTACTTCTATATACCCTGCATAATTATTGAATGCCTTATGGTAAAAAATCGCAATTTTAATATCCAAAATACCCTTCGTTTGGAATATTGATTCTCATGATTTATTTAAAGGATTTGCTGAAGCAAAAAAAAAGCGCCATTAAAAAACTCATTATACAGTCTGAAAAAAGCATTATTTACAGAGAATGTTTTGTTTAAATCTTGAGCACACCCCTAAAAATCTGAAATTGTATTTATAACAGCTTTTAGAAGACGCGGATTGGGGTAAATCCGAACGAAAACATAATAGGTTTTCGCCACACTCTTTCTTATTTTCGTTTCGGCCTTTAGAGTTCTTTGAGAGAATCAAAGAATTAAATTAGAATGACTTAAAAAAAATTACTTGATATAAAAAAATGTTAGCCTAAATATTATATAAAAAAATTCATAAAATAATTGTTTCATTGTGTATTTTATTTTGGCTTATTAATGTAGGCAATCTTGCTGATATATATATATATATATATATATATATATATATATATATACAGTGTGCCTACTTAAGTTCTCTACATATGGGAAACTTTTTTATTAGTAGTTTTACGGAAAAAAGTTACTCTTTATAAAAAGTTCTGCTTTCTGCCAAAATAATATTATAATATTCAAACTTGAGATTGCATATACAGGTTGGTCAAAAATTCCAAAAAATCGAAATTTACTCAAGGGAAAAGTACCTTTAATTTTTATTTTATAGCAAAATGTAATACAAAATCTTACTTAGAATAAAAAACATATCTAGTACTAGATTCGTTGCTTTCTATCTGAAATCACTTCTTAAGGAATGTAAAACTTTGGCTTCTTACTGGCAAGTCCAGTTTCTTTCTTTTGTTCATACCTACATACCAGCAAAATTTCCTTATTTATCGATTGTTGATAATGGCATTGTCACTGCCATTGTCAACCACAATATTGTATTACTTTATTGAAACATCAGTTTGAATATTATAGTAAAAAGAAATGCCGCTGAAATTAAGCAAAGAAGATAAAATTGAAATAATTTTAATTGTCGGAGGAAATTATAAAACATTTCGAGAAGCTGCAGACATTTTTAACAACAGACACCCCGATAAAATTATACTTTTCACAACAGTGGAAAATATTCTAACTAAATTCAAGACTTTTGAAAATGTAGAAAATAACTTCACTAATCTTAATTCTAATAAACATTACATGTAAATAACTTAATTAACAATAAAAACTAACTGTTCCGTCACTGCACATTTGCCTCAACATATCAACCATCTCTTTACACACAGGTAACCGTTCTTACAGAAAATTCTCTTAAAACGTTTCTAATCATGGCCTTATGGCCTGTATCTCTTCCCTAATTACCCTCTCCAAATGATCAACATTCTGAAATGGCTTCTTTAGATACACTTTCTCTTTTAAGTAGCCCCAAAAGAAATAATCAAGAGGGTTCAAGTCCGGAGATCGAGCTGGCCAGAAAAGATCAGAATACCTGTCGATTACACGTCCATTAAAGATAAAATTTAAGTATTATCTTACATCCCTTGCTCCATGGCATGGTGCGTCATCCTGCTTGTACCATATTTGGAACCTCTCACTTATGGGTAGTTCATGAATAAAATCGTACAAGTAAGTATTTAGAAAATCCAAGTAGCGTTGACTATTTAAATTATGTCAAAAAAAAACTGGTCCAATTACTCTATCTTTATAAATTCCGCACCACACATTTGTTTTGAATGAATACTGATCACGAGTTTGTATAACAAAATTAGGATTAACGTCTCTCCACCAACGATAGTTTTGCGAACTTACAGTCCCATTGTTTCCCATATGAAGTAAACGTTGCTTCATCGGTAAAAATAATGCGTATATATATAAATATATATATATATATATATATCAGATATATAAAACTCGAACCGTCGGTCAAAGTCTCCTGGTTTCAAGGTATGTATAAATTTTGGTTTGTAAGGTCGAAAACTGTTTTCTTCAATATTTTTAAAACTGTATCTTTACCTACGCTTTTAGCGATGTTGCTGACCTTTTGCGTAGGGACTTTTTAGTGTCTTCTGTCACAGAGAGCATTACTTGGTTTGCAGTTTCATCATTTGCAACCCTTGACCTCCGTTTCTTGTTAAAGTTGTTTTCTATATTTCTAAAAGTCTTGAATTTAGTTAGAATATTCCACAGTGTTGTGCAATGTATAATTTTATCAGGGTCTGTTGTTAAAAATGTCTGCAGCATCTCGAAATGTTTTATAATTTTCTCCGACAATTAAAATTATTTCAATTTTATCTTCTTTGCTTCATTTCAGCGGCATTTCTTTTTACTGTAATATTCAAACTGATGTTTCAATAAAGTAATACAATGTTGTGGTTCACAATGGCAATGACAATGCCATTATCAATAATCGATAAATAAGGAAATTTTGCTGGTATGTAGGTAGGAACAAAAGTAAGAAACTAGACTTGCCAGTAAGAAGCCAAAGTTTTACATTCTTTAAGAAGTGATTTCAGATATGAAGCAACGAATCTAGTGCTAGATATGTTTTTTTATTCTAAGTAAGATTTTGTATTACATTTTGCTATAAAATAAAAATTAAAGGTATTTTTGTCTTGAGTCAGTTTCGATTTTTTGTAATTTTTGACCACCCTGTATATGTAATCTCAAGTTTGAGCATTTTAATATTATTTTGGCAGAGAGCAGAACTTTTATAAAGAGTAACTTTTTTCCGTAAAACTAATAATAAAACAGTTTCCCATATGTGGAGAACTTAAGTAGACACACTGTATATATACATATATATATATATATGGTTATCTCGTTTTGAGATTACCCGTGCGTCACATAATCTACGTCATCAAATCCATATGAATCAAATCATAATGCTGTGGGTGAAAAAGTCAAAAAAGGTTCTGTGTTCATATGCGCTAACGGGCGAGTTCGAAAATACGCTGGGTGTACAGCCTTAGCGGTTCGCCGCTTGGAATTTCTAGTCCGTAATTTAAAACTACGTGTTCTGGGTTAAATTTCGTTTCAATAGAAAAAGCTTAACACAATTAGTTTTTACATTATACCGAATATTTTACCAACACGAAGTTTATCTTCTTAAATAACATACCAGTAAGCTAAAAATTTTACCAAATCAATTCTATTTCGGTACTTTTGTTTCTGTATATTAAAAGATCGTCCCCATTTTTCATATTAACTTTTATTAACTTTATTCTTTACCATAATATTAAATTTTCATTTAATACCTACCCCAAAATAAGTTCACTACAAGAAAAAATTTAATTAAACAAAAATCTATTAAATCAAAACAAATTAATACAATACAAAAGGTACCTACAAAATATACATAAAGTATACTGAATCATAAACATCATCAAATTCTGAATTTGAAGCATCACTAGTATTTCTTATAAGGGGTTCAACTTCAATGTCAATTATAAACTGTTCTCTTCCTTACCAGTTTTTAATTAGTTTTTCAGTGTGTCTCACACAGTTTTGGCATACTTTTGCAGTACATTGTCCCAATGCCTGGTCACATATACCAAGAAACTTTTCATAACCATTTCCACCAATATGTTTATTGTAATACAACATAGTATGGGCCCAGATTAGTTCAATGGCATTACGTCACAAGGGTATGGTGGAGGTCTTAAAAATTCATGACCATGTTATCTTAATAATTCATCATTTGCATAAACATTCTCTTTTCTATTCATTTTTGCTAATTGTAACAACTCGGGTTTCAAAAGATTCGTATCAAATGTGATGTTGTTCTTTTTTAACCAGTTTATTATGTCTACTTTTATAGTGGCAAGTGAAGATTGTTTCTCTATAAGACTACTATGATATGGAGCATTGTCCATTACTATTGAAGATGGCATTCATTTCATCATGTTAATGCATTGCCTTTGAAAATCAATTGTCGCTGATATACACTAGAAATATTATTCATATATTTACGTAAAAAACAAGCTCTAAGAGAAGAAATATGGGTTTTTTTGATAAATGCCTTTCTGTTATCCTCCTTTCTAAATTTAAAGCATTCAGCAGAATACGCAGAGAGGTATACCAATGTGTACAATTTCTTTATTTTTTTGCTCTTCATTTAGGCCCCTTTTTCCTAAAAAGAAAAGAATGTGTTACGAATATCGTTAAAATAAAAACCATATTTGATAAGAAATTCATTATCAGCATTGTCATTTAAATTGGGTTGGTTGGGAGAAATATTAGTCACTGCCTAAAGGAAACTTACTGTCTTTGTACAGGGTGGTCCACTTAAGATGCTCCTATACTTTATCTCAATAAATAAGACACTGAGAAAAAAAAACTTAAATACAAAAAGTATTTGACCCTAAGTATATTTTTTATTTATAATATTTTTATGTATACAGGGTGTTCCATTGAGCCAGAACAGTAACCAACTTTTTTCTTTTTAATGAAATGGTATGAATATTTTTTGAAATTCTAATTCTACGCTTGATTTTGAGTATTTTTTATCATCATAGCATACGTAACTTTGAGTAGTTTTTGAGAAAAATTAACTTTTCTAATTTTTTCCGGAAAAACAGGTTTTTGGAAAAATGTGATTTTTTCACACTTGAAGACTAAAATAGTGAATTTTGGTTATGGATCTATGGGAGTGGTTAATGTTTAATACTCTGATCTATCAAGAGCTAAAATTCATTATACAGGGTGGTCACAAATGACCATCAAAAAATGTTTTTGTAACTAAAAAAACTTAATTTTTTTAAATGGAACACCCAGTATTTAGCACTTTTATTGTGTTTGGGATTTAATTCTGCATCATTCCATATATATAGTTTATATTCCAAAAATTAGCAGTTTAGAAGTTATGGCCAATTTTCTATAATATTTCAGGTATTTTTGTTAAAAATCTAACTAAACCTAAATAATATCCTATTCTAAATTTTTTTAATATTATAATTAAATTTAACATTAAATCGAGTAATGCAAGAAAGAAGGTAACTAATTACTTATTACAAAACATTTTCGACATAACCCGCGTCTTTGGCAATACAAGTAGTATAATATTACGGTTACGGTTTTAATTTTCGCAATAATAGCATTTCTAAACGCGTCTTAATTTTACAAGATATCCATTGAAAAACAACACCAATAAATACGCAGTTTTTATTTGACATTTAGTTGGCTCTAACACTTTTTTAAGGAAAAATGGATTTATACAGTGTCCAAGAGCGTTTAAATCTTCATGAATGTTACATAAGAAATAGTAAGAGTCCAGCATTAGCCCTGCGGAAGTATCGGTTGGTGTATCCTGCAAGACGGGTACCCACGAAACATATTTTTTCACGAATTGTTCGTGATCTTGAACGTGGAGTGGTAATCAATAAACAAAAACGGCGCCCAAAAATTGTCCTAACAGAAGAAAAGCAATTAGAAATTCTCCTGTATTTTGATGCATCCCGAGATCTACCGGGAATTAGTAAGACTAGTGTTCAAGGGACTTTAACTGATAATAACTACCATCCGTTAAAATTTTTACCAGTTCAGGAATTATCCCAACAGGACTTTCAAACAAGGATTTTTTATTGTTCTCTCATGATGGACCACCATTTTAAAACTGACATTTTTAAAAATATTTTATTTACTGATGAGGCAATTTTCAATAGTTTTTTCAATAAATTCAATTTGTTGGAGAACGAAATATATCCGTTAATTGACAATCTGCTGAACGATATTAAAGAAGGGCTTCTTTATAAACAAGTTAGTGCTCCATATCACACTGTAGTGCCTGTTAGAAATTGTTTGAATCAAAGGTTTCCATTTTGGATTGGTCAGTACGGGACCATAGATTGGCCAGCGAGGAGCCCCGACTTAACACCACTGGATTTTTTTTGTAGGGCAACCTAAAAAACGAGGTGTATAAAAATAGGTGTAATACTGTTCAAGATTTAAAAAGGAGAATTAGGCAAGAGGTAGAAAGACTTAATGCAACAGACGCGGTTAGAAATGCGAGAATTGAAACCATGTATACTACTTGTATTGTCAAAGACAAATTGAAAAATGAATTACATGTTGATTTAATGTTAAAATTTATTATAATGTTAAAAAAACTTAGAATAGGATATTATTTAGGTTTAGTTAGATTTTTAACAAAAATACCTGAATTATTATAGAAAATTGGTCATAACTTCTAAACTACTAATTTTTGAAATATAAAATATATATATATATATATATATATATATATATATATATATGGAATGATGCAGAATTAAATACTAAACGCAATGAAAGTGCTAAATACAGGGTGTTCCATTTAAAAAAATTAGTTTTTATTAGTTACAAAAACATTTTTATTGATGATCATTTGTGACCACCCTGTATAATGGATTTTCGCTCTTGATAGGTCAGAGTATTAAATATTAACTACTCCCAAGGATCCATAACCAAAATTCACACTTTTAGTCTTCAGGTGTGAAAAAATCACGTTTTTCCAAAAACCTGTTTTAGAAATTAGGAAAGTTAATTTTTTTTCAAAAACTACTCAAAATTTCGTATGCGATGATAACAAGAAATACTCAAAATCGAGCGTGGGATAAGAATTTCTAAAAATATTAATACTATTTCATTAAAAGGAAAAAAGTTGGTTACTGTCCTGGCACAATGGAACACCCTGTATACATAAAAATAATATAAATAAAAAATATACTTAGGGTCAAACACTTTTTGTATTTAACTTTTTTTTCTCAGTGTCTTATTTATTGAGATAAAGAATAGGAGCATCTTAAGTGGACCACCCTGTACATGTCATATAATGTATTTTGAACATCCTCTTTGGTGCTTTTGGGTAAATGAGATGTTTTGGCTCTTAGGTGACGTTTGCTTTTAGACTCTCGAGGTGAGGAAAGAACTGGATTGTTTTTTTTCCTTTTTCGAATGGAATAAACAGCCTTGCGAGAAAGTTTTAAAGCAACTGGGCTTTATTAACAAAATATTCCGTTTTTTGTATCTTGAAAAATATTTATCTGTTTATAAAAACAGATGTTACGGGTTCTAAAGGTCCCCCTTTGCTTTTCTCCAGCTCAAAGTATTCCCAGAGGTGAAGCACCAATTGCTGGGCTTGCCTTTGCAGAATTTTTCCAGGCATTTTCTACAAAATTATCTTAATAAAGTAAATTAAACTACAACAAGTGGATGAAAATTCGACTCAAACAAAAAAGTGCACTTATTGGTCAAAAATCGGTAGGTACCGATCCATATAAGACGCGCAATGATAGGTGGTCTTGACTTAGGATGATAATAAAATTTACAGAGATACTTGACATGTCAGTTGTGATAGATGTCACGGCTGAGTTTTAGTTTGTTTAAAGCAAATATTTCTCTGATATTTTTTATAGCTTCGATTTATGTTTGTGCATTTATGCGTTAAAGAGATAGAAATTTTTGAGAAAAAACTGATTTTATTTTTCAAATAAAAAAGTTGGCGTTTAGACAGAAAACTGGTTACGACGCAGGAAATTACTCAAAAAGATACACAAAATGGACGGTTTAGGAAGGGTCTTGGAATATATACAGGGGTTGCAATTACCAGGTAAAGTTTGCAAAAAAAACCTGCAACAGTTTCTTGCAACTTTTAATGTCGAAATTTATTTTAGAGAAATATTTTTTGCAGCTGTCCAAAAACGTCTAGTACTCCTAAATTTTAAATAGCTAAATTTTTTTAAATGAGATTTTAACAGGTAAATGTATAACATATATATCCATAGCGGTATGTATAGGACTAGCGGACGTTTGTTTATCGAAAATAGCCGTCAAGGTTATGATAATAGTAAAATAGGATCGAAAATAAGTATGTAGGCCTAGACACCTAAGATCACACACATGACTAATACACGCACACAGAGTTCATCTGAAAACCTGTTCTTTAAATTATCTTTTAAGATTTCTCGCATTATATACAAGCTTGGTGGTTTTATTTCCAAAAGTAAGGTATTTAACGGAAATATTTTTGGAATAACCACTGAAATCCATACATTGATGAACTGAAATTTTTAGTAATTTTCTCTAATAGCTTCAGCAAGCTCAGCAAATGTTCATTCGATATATTATTATTTTCAGCTGCTAATTAAAATTTAAAAAAATAAGGCCCGATCTGTCTAGCATATAATAGAAGTAGTTCTAACCTGGACAATTTTTTTAACAGCTATATTAAGCTTTTGTTGCTACTTTCCTGTTATTTCATAGAGAGGTTGTAACTTGTTTATAGGACGTCTGGAGCCTAAAAATAAGATATCGAATATAGCAAATTAAACTACCTATAAGATGTAATGCATTCTACCTTTACCTTCAACCACTGTAAATGGCTGATTACCTAAGGCAAGCATTTCATTACCCTATAAATTTTAAGGATTTTCGATTGTTCAAATTCCATTTTATGGCAATTGGCTTAATATCGACACCTGCTTCAATACTTTATGTCCGCTCTGCTTGCCACTTTCTTCAATTACTGTTTGCATTAAATGTTAATGTTTATTTTTACTATGTTCCATACATTTATATTAGTTGCCTTCTTTACCACGCCGGGAACTATTTCTTTATTGCACTTTTTGCATATAGCTTTGCTTTCATCGTTTTCATCGGTATTAAAATATTTTCAGATTTTGCTCAACATTCATGTATCTCTCAATACATCCGTTCTTCCCCGACGTGCAACGAGGCGTGACGCCAGAAAAATCGATGATCCTTTAGCCCTGAAATGCGTAATTTAAAAACAACTGTGCCGATTAGTGGCATCGGCTAGGTTCAGGGTGGCTTCTCGGTTTAACTCACAGTTTTGTTAAATTGTTTTTAATTCCGGATATTATTCTCCCGAATATTAGACCCGGCTGGATATTATTTTGCCGAATATTCGGTTTTAGGCCGAATGGTGAATAATACTATTCACGGCATCATCAAAAAAGCGCGTTTGTATATCTGATAGAAAATTAGAAACAGAATCTGCCTCGAGCGGTCTTCTAGGACTAACGGTTCCCGAGATTTCGACGATTCCTGAAGTTGTGCATAAAGTCGCGATTTTTCCGATTTTCCGAGGGCTATAAAAATTCCACGGTCCGTCCTATGAAAGAATGGACGTTTTTTTCGGTTTCTATGGTATCGAATTAGTATAGAAACGAAGTTTGAGCACAATCTGAGACTCAAAAATTTTTCCCAAAATCTCCATACATATACATGCAAATTTTTTTACCGGAAAAATTTTTTTTTGGAAAATGCGTGGAAAAAATACGTTTCTATATGTATTTTCATCTAATAAATGCGTTAAAACCATCCATTGCGACCTGGGATCAACATTTTCTGATATATGACTGAATTTTAATTTTGAAAATTATTTTTTATAATTTTTTGTTAAGTTAGCAGGACACCGGTTGAATTTGTTTTAAAATGATCATTTCTCAATAAAACAGTGCAATTCGCAACCCCTTATCTCATTTAGTTTTTGGGATATGAATTTTTTTCCGACTCGATGTAAGCGACGCGTCCGCCATTTTGTCAAAAAACCCTGGGTTATTTTAGCGTCGCCAAAAAAATACCAAAAAATTATTTTCTCGCGAATGTCTGTACGTCTGATAGAGAATTTTCCGTAGATTCAGAATGTGCCTCATGCATTCTACCTTTACCTTCAACCACTGTAAATGGCTAATTACCTAAGGCAAGCATTTATTTTATTGCCCTATAAATTTTAAGGATTTTCGATTGTTCAAATTCCATTTTATGGCAAATTGGCTTAATATCGACACCTGCTTCAATACTTTATGTCCGCTCTGCTTGCCACTTTCTTCAATTACTGTTTGCATTAAATGTCAATGTTTATTTTTACTATGTTCCATACATTTATATTAGTTGTCTTCTTTACCACGCCGGGAACTATTTCTTTATTGCACTTTTTGCATATAGCTTTGCTTTCATCGTTTTCATCGGTATTAAAATATTTTCAGATTTTGCTCAACATTTTAAATTCAAAATTTTCCACTTACCACTGTGGCAGCTTGTATCTCTCAATACATCCGTTCTTCCCCGACGTGCAACGAGGCGTGACGCCAGAAAAATCGATGATCCTTTAGCCCTGAAATGCGTAATTTAAAAACAACTGTGCCGATTAGTGGCATTGGCTAGGTTCAGGGTGGCTTCTCGGTTTAACTCACAGTTTTGTTAAATTGTTTTTAATTCCGGATATTATTCTCCCGAATATTAGACCCGGCTGGATATTATTTTGCCGAATATTCGGTTTTAGGCCGAATGGTGAATAACACTATTCACGACATCATCAAAAAAGCGCGTTTGTATATCTGATAGAGAATTAGATTCAGAATCTGCCTCGAGCGGTCTTCTAGGACTAACGGTTCCCGAGATATCGACGATTCCTGAAGTTGTGCATAAAGTCGCGATTTTTTCGATTTTCCGAGGGCTATAAAAATTCCACGGTCCGTCCTATGAAAGAATGGACGTTTTTTTCGGTTTCTATGGTATCGAATTAGTATAGAAACGAGTTTTGAAGACAATCTGAGACCCAAAAATTTTTCGTCAAATTTGAATACATATTATAAGCAAATTTTTATACCGAAAAAATTTTTTTTGGAAAATGCGTATAAAAAGTACGTTTCTATACGTATTTTGAGCTAATAAATGCATTAAAACTATCCACTGCGACCTGCAATCAATATTTTCGGATATATGACTAAATTTTAACTTTGAAAATTATTTTTCAGGATTTTTTGTTAACTTAACAAGACATTGGTTGAATTTGTTTTAGAATGTTCGTTTCTTAATAAGACAGTGCAAACCGCACTCCTCTATTTTACTTAGTTTTCTAGAAATGAATTTTTTTCCGACCCGATGTAAGCGGCGCGACCGCCATTTCGTCAAAAAACGCTGGGTAATTTTCGCGTCGTAAAGAAAACCAAAAAAAGCAATTTTCTTGCGATTGTTTGTATGACTGATAAAGAACTCTCCGTAGATTCAGAATCTGCCTCGAGCGACCTTCTGTGCCTAACGATTCGCGAGATATCGACGATTTTCCGAAGGCGTATATAAAGTCGCGATTTTCCCGATTTTCCGAGGGCTATAAAAATTCTACGGTCCGTGCTACGTACGAATGGACGTTTTTTTCGGTTTCTAGGGTATCGAATTAGTATAGACACGAAGTTTGAGCACAATCTGAGACTCAAAGATTTTTCGTGAAATCTCCATACATATACCATGCACATTTTTTACCGGAAAAAATTTTTTTTGGAAAATGCGTGGAAAAAATACATACGTTTCTATATGTGTTTTGAGCTAATAAATGCATTAAAACCATCCATTGCGACCTGGGATCAATATTTTCGGATATATGACTAAATTTTTATTTTGAAAATTATTTTTCATAATTTTTTGTTAAGTTAGCAGGACACCGGTTGAATTTGTTTTAAAATTGTCATTTCCTAATAAAACAGTGCAAACCGCACCCCTCTATCTCATTTAGTTTTCGAGATATGCATTTTTTTCCGACTCGATGTAAGCGGCGCGTCCGTCATTTTATTAAAAAACGCTGGTTAATTTTCGCGTCGCAAAAAAAAACCAAAAAAATGATTTTCCCGCGAATGTTTGTATATTAGATAGAAAATTTTCCGTAAATTCAGAATCTGCTTCGAGCGGTCTTGTGTGACTAACGATTCGCAAGATATCGACGATTCTCCGAAGCCGTGCATAAAGTAGCGATTTTCAAGATTTTCCGAGGGCTATAAGAATTCCAGGGTTCGTCCTACGAACGAATGAAAATTTGGAAGATTTTTATTTTTTTTTGTGGTTTAAATTCATGTTTTAAAAAAAGGTAGTCACAGTCTTTTAAAATATTAGTGCGGGACACGAAAGAAAACCGGGCGGAGGCAATCGGTTTAGGAAGATCGGCCAAGAAATTTCTTTAAACTGTTGGTGTCCCGTCGTTCTTTAAATAATATGGCACTCCTTTTTGACTATACGCACTTCAGATAATTGAAAAATGTAACTATGCTTAATGAACCTTTATCTGTATTTGTCTGTTTTCTTTCATGTAACGCACTTCTATATCCCTTTTGTGTTGCAAAAACGGCGAATTAATTTCCTAATTGCGTGCTGATATTAAAGGGGGTGTTTTTATGTCCTAAAAGTCTTAACCTTTGAGAAACAGGATGGTAAAGTTTAAAAAGACAAAATTTTTTTCATCCCAATTCTGATGCTATTGTAGATAACTGCACGAAATTTGATACACGTCTTCTATGCATTAGGGAGCATACGGATTTACCCAGGTTCATTACATATGCACGCCTCTGGTTGAAATTTCAAAAATTGATTGTTAAAAAAAAATGCCTTTTTATGCACAAAAGACGTGTATCAAATTTCACAGTTATTTATCTATAATAGCATCAGAATTAGGATTAAAAAAAATATTTTTTTAAAACCCTGTATCTCCAAAGCTGAGACTTTAACACTAGCACGCAATTAGGAAACGCCCTGTACAGTACTTCACAGTGACGCCCCCTGTACAAAGTAATATTACAGACGGAGACAAACGGTCACTTTTGATATACCCGAATAGCCCAAAATCGAACTGCATAAGTTAAAATTTTGATAAATCTTGTTCACTGGAATCAGTGCTGGCTCCCCTACTATAACTACGTTGATGTGGTAATTATGGAAAAATATGAGTTCTGTAGTTTTTCAAATATTAATTGCAATATTAGATATTTTTTAACACCCGGTATTGAACAGAAAATTAATTATTTTGAAGCAGTTTATTGACGGCTACTTTATAAACAATTTTACAAAATATATGAAAAAAAACTAATCCATTTTTGAGGTTGACGGCTGTGCTTGTAATGGTTCGATGAGCGATCATTATGTTCTCTTTGAATTTTTCTTACACTACTTTCCAAAACACCAGTGTAAAATGCAGCGCGTTCTGTTTGATTTTGAATTGGAATAGTCAAACTATTATTTTCAGCTTCTCTAGTACAGACCTCTATAATGGTCGCCATAACTTCACGTGCACCGCTTCGAATTGTTTTTCCTCTTTTGCTTGCCATCGTTACTTCGAAATAATAATTCAAATTCAATGCAACGCATTTATATAGAAATGAAAACAAATGCTCGAAATGTATAGGCGCCACTGGAAACAGCTAGAACCTTCTAGCGGCAAGTGCATGGAGCACATCCTAATTACAAGTAGGTACGAAATATACTAAATCCTCGATTAATCTCAGCTGGCGCACTTTATAGTAATTTGGTAAATTCAAGTGGACATACGGTGTCGGTTTTGTTTTTGGTTCTCACTTAGATAGCCAGATAGCCTGAGTTCGAATTCCACTGCTTACATAATTTTTTTCTTTTTTATTCTTAATTAGTGTGGGTAAAAATTTCATCGGTAATTCCTATGAAAACAATACGCTAAAAACACATTGAAAACACAATGCCATTTTTCGTCATAAATTATTTCTACTTTTCAATTCTATTTTCAAGGGCAATATTCTACCTAAATACTTTTAAATCATAGTGGTGGTTTGGCGTGCTTTAAAGGAAATAGGCAGGGGCGTGCGGTGAAATTTTAAGAAAGGGAAGCAATTTTTAGAAACTTACCTATTTGTAACGTAATTCGATTCTTCGACCATATTTTGCAAATTCGTCAACGACGTCACCATAAAAACGTCGATGCTCCGACATATTTTGGAGAAGTTTATTTTCCATGGACAACAGCGATGTATGCGAAAGTCTCTCCTGCCCCGTTGAATTTCTCCCGTAATTTTTTATACGTTAAAGTGTTGAAAAACTTGTGGCTCTACATTTAACGTCATCGTTTCCTCCCAAAATAGGTCAAAGTCATCTCTTTTTTGGCTTAACATAGACTTAAAATCATCCACTTTTTTAGACAAAAAGCAATATCATTTGTTTTAGTTTGTAATAGTAATATATTAAAAATATTGTCCGAGAATGGAAATATTTATGAAAATATGTTTAACAAATAATTAAAATTAAAATCTCGTTTCACAAACAGTCCAAAGACTGCCTCGAACTATTTATTGCTTCTGAGTTCCACGTTTCGTTATTTTCTATTATATTCTCAAATATTTCAATCAGTGATTCACGATTTTCCGATACTATTAACACAAGTCTTCCATTATAGTTCCACCTAGTAGGATCTACTTTGGACAATCGTTTGTGGACAATGGAGTCCAAAGTTTACGTACGTTTTGTTGACTTGGAAAAAAAAGCGGCCATGCCACTTAAACTAACAAAAAATACTTAATATTTAATTTATGAGCAAAACAATGGACAAACACAGCACTTGGGAAAGTTTCTCGAACTTTAGCTTGCAGACCCCCTAATTGTCCTGCCATCACTGCAGCTCCATCATAGCTTTGAGCAACTAATTTTTTCTCTCCATTAATTTCTTTAGTAACGTTGTAAACTACGGTATATAATGCATATTTTCGGACACATTCTTAAAACCTAAAAATCGCTCTTGAATACTTCCGTCTATTTTAACGTAGCGTATTACTATAGATAATTTGCTACAATTAGTGATATCAGTTGTTTCGTCCAGAACGATAGCAATGAACCGCGCCTCGCCAATCTCCTGCTTAATTCTTTTTAGAATAATGATTGCAACAGCGGAAATTAAATCATTCTGGATTCGTTCGACGTTCCGCGAAAAACGCTACACTGCTCTAAATGATTTTTTAAGCAATCATCATATTTAGCCATTAAACTAAGTATATCTTGAAAATTTCCTCTATTTGAAGAAACCCTTGTTTCGTCATGACCTCTAAATCCCAATTCGTGCGGTCCGAGAAAACTAACAACATCGATAAGTCTTCTTAATATTTGCCGATTTTTATCGACTAGTTCATTGTGTTAACGGTGACTAATTTCCAACTGTTTATTATGGGTGTGTTCAATTCTGGTTTTGCCGAAGACTTTTTCTTTTATGACGGCCTGCAAATGCGCTTTGGACATAATGTGTCTTTTTACAGCTTTATGGAAATTGTTTAAATCGGAAAAACCAGTTTTATTCCAGAGACCTTTTTCATTTTCAAAAAGTAAACATGGCCAACAAAATAATTTACTTATATTTTCACACCCTGTTAGCCATTTAAATTGTTCATATTGTTTTTCCGGATAAAAATGTCTAATGCAGTTTTTCATTTTTGTGGTTACATTTTTCATAGGCGGTTTTTAGAAGATGTTTTGTAATTTTTTTTTGGGAAAGCACTGCTTCCTTTGCTTCCATGGACTGCACGCCCCTGGAAATAGGCGACCAATTTGAATTGTGTTTTTTGCTAAATTATAACTTGATAGATTTTTACTAAGGTGAACAATGAATTAAAACTTTTCTTAAACCCATCGAAAAGGTAGGACTAACTTTTGGATCTAAATTTGACATGTGCCGGTCTAAAATGACTTTAGAACTTTTTAGTGAATGCGGCCATATTGGAAAATTTAAACCCCTGACGGGTTTAAGTGTTTAGAACCGGGTTTAGGGATGATCTAAATTTAGACCTGAAGGGGGGTCTAACTTTGCTTTGTGAACACGGTTTAAGTGGGTTTAAGACTTAGACCTAGGGCTTAAAATTTAAATCTCTTTAGTAAATACGGTTGTTTGTGGTTTAAAAAGATGACCACGAACCCCCACTGAATTTTCCGTAGTTTCAGAATCTGCCCCAAGCGGTCTACTAGGTCTAACGGTTCGCGAGATATCGACTATCTCATTCTGTTTTCAAAATATTATTTTTTTCTGACTCGAAATCAGCGTTCGCCATTTTGTCTAGAACGAGAGTTAATTTTCCCATCGCAAAAACTGTACCAAAAAAGCGATTTTCCCGCGAATGTTTGTTAGTTTACAAAAGAAATTTGTGTTAATTTACTAAAAGGACATGGAACAATATATTATAAAGCTTTGGTTTTGTTCCTCTGCATTGGCCACAAGAAATATCACTTTTATTATTAATTTTTCAATTTATATAAAAGAAATAAAACCATTCCTTTACCTAATTCATGAAAAACAAACGGCTATTAAAAACTGTAAATGTTTGCTATAAAAGCATTCCAGTTTGCCGTTTCATTAGAAATTGTTCGTTCCCGTGATAATGCAAAAGCAGGGAATAAAAATTATTTCTCTTTCCTTTGGAAATGCAAACTTATTAAACAGAAAATGCGATTTCTGCATCTATTTTACATAATAAGCAATTTAAATTAAAAGTAGCTTTTTGATTTCGCCTCTTGTCTATGCTCTAACAAAGAAGTATTTTAATAAAACTTTTAACAAATTTTGTCAACTGGAATTGGTACTTTCTTACCTGTAGCAGGTAGCTATTAAAATTAATAAACAAGTATGGTAATTTTTGTAAACTTACTGGAAAGATTGCGAACAAGGATTATTATTTTTTGTACGTTTTCTGTAAGAAGATCAAAAATTAAAAGAAAAAAATGTTGGAACTTTAAGGGCATTAAAACATTTGCGAAAAAATTAGGCTTTCTACATTATACTGAAAAATATACAAGCCATACTGAATTTTTAAAATATTATTGTACTAGGTGTCCAATTATTTTTTAAGAATTTTCAATAACAGGAAAAAGTTTAAAAAACTAAATATTGGAAATTTTGACCAAAATTTGGCATGCGTATATAACTTTTTCTTATTTTAGCAAATACCCCCAAATACGTCAATTTTGCCAGGTAAAGGAAGTCGGGTTATGACCTAATAAAAAAAATTCTCATATGATGCAAACTTTTTCATGGATACTGTATATATATACCGGTTGTCAACAAATCTACTAGACAGACCAAAACTTTTGAAGTATGTCTCGTATCAGATCGAAATTTGGTATAGGTAAATAGTACATACAGGGGAGAGTTTTCGCATATTTTTCACTTCCCGGTCACTTCCGGTTTCACCAGAATTGAATACAGTTTCGATTTTTTAAATGGAACACTCTGCATATTTTTACATTTTTGGATTCCTGAGAGAAATTTGAATCAGAATGTGACATTTTAAAAACTTTTTACGCCTACTTGATTTTTTATAGCAATTTTTAAAATTGCATCTAGGTGGCCATGACCGGACGCAAATTAATCTAAGGACCTGAAATGATGACAGAATAATACAATCGCTAAGTTTTAGTGATTAGTCTGATCATTGAAGTATGAAACTAAAAAAATTCTTTTACTGTTAAATCATGTTCTGTAGTTGTACAACTTTTACTTTTACTTACCTAGGAACCATTAATCTGACTGAAACAATGCATTTTGATAGATTAATTGTTCCTGAGTAAGTGAAAGTAAAAAATTGTACAATTACAGAACATGATTTAACAGTAAAAAAATTTGTTTAGTTTCATACTTCAAAGTAATCTGAAGAAGGTCAAAATAGACCGAAACGTTAAAAAATATGTGAATAAGAACATAAACACATCTTACTTTTACAAAAACCCTAAGAAAAGTCCAAGAAAATAAAAAACCAAAAAAAAAAAAAAAATATATATATATATATATATATATATATATATATATATATATATAGGGTAGGTTGGGGTTATTCGGAACAGGGTGAAATTCGGAACGCACCCAACAATTTTGACAGATGACATTTAATTACTTGTTTACGACAGTTAGTGTAATTGTTATGATGTTCTTGTGGTGTTAGTTATAAAAAAGGTAAGTTAATATCGTTAAATGCCCTTAAATTTCTTGTTATTAGTAAGATCGATTAAAAGTTTATATTTGTTATCTGAACAGATGAAGCTAATGTTTATTTTTCTATTTTTTCCAAATATTTTTAGTTTTAATTATTTATGTTCCTACGAAAGGAAAATATATACCGAAGTAATAATTTACGTCCCAACAAAATTACTCTTACAGTTTGTTAACAAAAAGGTGTGAAATGTTAATGTTAATTTACATGATTGAGGGGTAAACCGAAACTTGCAGTGTGGGGTAAATAGGAACGCCATTCCGATTTACCCCAGGCTCTTAAAACGGGGAGTGGCTCCTTGCACGCTGACGTAATCTTTTTATTTCAGGTATTGCCATGCCACGCAAATATGTTAAAAAGAAAATCGGGCTACCGTACACCGCCGAGGATGTGTCGGAAGCAGTACGACTTTTGAGAGCAAATAAAATATCATATCGGGCGGCCAAGGATCGCTTCAAAGTTCCACTGGCAGTGTTACACCGCCAAGTAAAAGGTGCAAAATTAGGCGCTGGGCGAAATTCTTGGGAAGGATGAGGAACTAGAACTAGAGGCGGCTATTATAGCACGGGCAAAAATAGGTTACTCCTGCACGAAGGAAGAGATTCGAAAACTTGTCAAGGAGTATATGCAAAGCAAAAAGAAGACCGTATCTTACGCAATAAACAGTGGCGATGATTGGATGCCGGGCGAAGACTGGTATTTATCGTTTATGCGAAGACATCCTAGATTGTCGCTGAGAAAGCCCGAACAGTTGCAGAAAAATAGATCGGATGCAGCTTCTGATCCGTTTATCGTATACGATTTTTATGAAAAACTGCAAAGGGAAATATCAGAAACTAATTTAACGGATTACCCCTTTTTGTTTTTCAATTGCGACGAAAGTGGATTTGGCTTAGATCCTAGGAATGTGAAAGCAGTTGCAGAAACGGGCACTAGATGTTTTCAAAGAGTTATTAAGGGATCTGGAAAAGATCAAATTACAGTGTTAGCTTGTGTCAGCGCAGAAGGTTCAAAACTTCCCCCGTTTATTATATTTAAGGGTCTTACAACTGTGCAAGCAAGATGGGTGAGTGAAGACGACTATCCGAATACTCTCTATGCAGTTAGCGAGAATGGATGGATGGGAACAGAACAGTTTTTTCAATGGTTTTCGTTAGGATTTATTCCTTATGTGAATAATTTAAGAAGGGAAAAGGGCCTAGAAGATAAAAGAGCTATTCTATTGTTTGATGGGCACAAAACACACGTGAATTTTGACCTTATCCAAACTGCAATAAATAATAATATTTCACTTATAAAACTGCCAAGCCATGTGTGTCATCTGTTACAACCACTTGACAAAACCGTTTTTAAGAGTCTCAAAAGTCATTGGGACAGGATGTTGACAGAACATGGTGTAAAAATGATGTCAACGAATCAAAATACTTGGCTTAGTAAAGCAGAGTTTTCAAAGATAATTGGACAATTATGGACTAATAATTTGACCAGTTCAGTAATTAAATCTGGCTTTGTCGCTACTGGATGTTTTCCAGTGGATTCATCAAAATATGACACATCTCATTTTTGCAAAACAAAGTTGGCTAGGTGGACAGCAATAAAAAATAAATCAGTCGAAGTTCGTGCCTCAGGTGAAAACGAAACTGCGACACATCAAGGAGACAAAACTGATGCGGAAGCTTTACAAAATTTGACTGGCAATCAGGAAGAAAGTATCAGTGAACTCTTAAAAGAATCTCGGCAGGAAGAAAGAGAATACTGCGAAAATTCAGAAAATGTTCCGTCAACATCAACAATTCCAGAGGCGTCAACGTCAAAAACACATGGCGAGAAGATATCATTGGTAGATATATTTGTGAGCAAATTTCAAGATGTAACCTCCAAGTCACAATCTCCTAACACCCAAAGAAGAGTAAACTTAAAATCTCAGAAGTTTGGGGAGGTCTTTACAATGCAGGATGTTCTTAACAGGGAAAAATAAATTAAAGAGAAACAAAAGTCCAAAATTACAAAGAAACGGTCTACTAAAAAGAAAACTCCTGAATACATTGGAAATAATATTCCTATTCCTGAACCTTCATTCTCGGATGATTCAGATGATGATCCAAGTTTTCAACCCGCTTTAAAACTTCCTCGAAAACAGCCGATTTCTAAATACGCAACTAGAAATATTGGTGCATTATCTGGTGACCGAGATGAGTCCACAAGTCTGATTAAAGGCAATCAGTCGCAATTCTCCAGCGAAATCGCATCTGATACAGAAGATCAAAGTAATGTTGACATTCCAGTCGCTACTATTGGTTCATTTTATGCGGTTGACTATCCCAAATTTAAGAATTTTTATGTTGGCAAAATCCTAGATTCTGATGATCAAAAGAACAGTGTCACAATTAGATTTCTAGAACGACTTGGAAACGAGTTCCGCTGGCCACATCGTGAAGATATTGATGAAATATCTCCTCAAAATATCTTCTATGGACCCATTTCATTAAGTGGAAATAGCCGTTTCGAACCCATACCTAAAATGCAGACCATAGAGAAATATTGGAAACAAGTCAAGGAATTTAAAAAAAAATAATTAAATTAAGAGACAATTTTGTATTTTTAAAATAAAATTATTAATAAAAATGACGTTTGCGTTTTATATGTGGGTTACCAAATTCAGGTCACATAATTTTCTTATTTTTTAAGATAAATTAAAAATTTCAAATGTTATAGTTTTGAACTTAAAATATAATGTTCCTCATTACCCCATAGCTATTACTGCTGCTCGTATAACAATTTGATGCATACGTTCGTATTTACCCCCTACCTGGGGTAAACCGGAACACATTTCATCATTCTAAAAAAATGTAATTTTAAAATAATAAACGTTTAAATAAATTCCTTTGTAAATATAGGTCTGTTATAGAACATTTCAAGCAAGTTAGTGGTACAACAGTAAATTTCTCTACTTAAATTCCATGAAAATATCTCGAAATAAAATGAACATAGAAATATCCGTTCCGAATTACCCCAATCTACCCTATATATATATATATATATATATATATATATATATATATATATATATATATATATATATATATATATATATATATATATATATATATATATATATATATATATATATATATATATATATATATATATAGAGCAAAAATATAAAATGTCTGAAGGTGCAAAACGGCCTACAAGAAGAATTGTTTTTGATTATGTCATTATGTCACAGGGTATCCTCCTGCGATCATGATTTTTGGGCCACTACCATCGTCAGGCAGGCTTGTACCCACGCAGATTGCTCGATAGGACAAAATCGAAAACGAAACGTCTATCATACTGGAACAGTACTGCATGCTAAGTGTAACTACTCTTAGCATGTAAAACTTTTGATAAAGATGTGTGAAAGCGCATCTTTATCAATTTTAGTACTATATATATATATATATATATATATATATATATATATATATATATATATATATATATATATATATATGCTTACGTGAGTCAGAAATTTTTCGAGCTCTGCATGACCATGTTGCCATATAATGAATATGTCATCCACATAACGAATCCATAATTTGGACTTTAAACCTGCTTTCTCAAGAGCTTCTTTCTCGAAGTATATCGTAAATAAATTCGCGACTACTGGTGATAGCGAGGACTTCATTGGAGCACCATCCATTTGTTTATAGATTTGCCCATTGAAAGAAAGATAAGTATTTTTGAGGCAATGCTCCGAGAGTTCTATTATATGTGCCTGGAAATCCTCGTTCATAGCAATTTTGTCCAATGCTTCGTCGATGGGAATATTGGGATATAACGATTTGACATCTAGGCTTGCTATGATATCGTTTTTTTCAAGGACGATATCTCGTATAATTCAAGTGAAATGCTCCGAGTTTTTTACAAATGAGTCAGCTTTTTCTACAGTTGGTTGCATAATTTCAGAAAGGTATTTCTCCAGTTTTTGTAGCAGTGAATTAACAGCACTAGCAATAAGTCTGATAGGCGCCCCTGGTTTGTGTATTTTTGGTGAATCATAGAGTTTAGGACATCTGCTCGACTTTTCCCGTGGTATGATTTTTTGTTGAATTTCGGGGTTTATTGGTGAACTTTTTATTTTATTTTTAGTTGTTTTTTGTAGGTACGTTGTCGGGTCCCATGGAACAGGCCTATAACAATTGTCTTGTAGGATATCCTGCATTTTTTGTACGTAATCTTGAGCATTCATAACCACAGTTGCGTTTCCTTTATCTGCTGGAAGGATTGTGATGTCTTTATTTTTTCGAAGGTTTATTAGGGCCCTTTGTTCAGTGGCATTTAGGTTTTGTTTTGGTGTTTTGCTTGATCTTAAAATTCTCGCCACCTCTTGTCGAATCTCATCTACTTTTGTTTGACTCCTCTGAAGAAACAAAAGCAGAGGAGATTCGACAAGAGGTAGAAAAAGCTGACTCCTTTGTAAAAAACTCGGAGCATTTCACTCGAATTATACGAGATATCGTCCTTGAAAAAAACGATATCATAGCAAGCCTAGATGTCAAATCGTTATATTTAATTTTATTGGGATAAAAGCGTACCTACTACTTATTAAAATACACCTTTGATACTTTCAAGTATTTAACTTAACGTCAAAGTCAAAGTCCAATTTTGTTACAGATATATCATGGCCTCCTTAGAAAAGCATTGAGAGCTAACATTACTTTAAATTACGTCAATTAAATTTACGAAGTGTAATATTTTGATGACACTAAAATCTTTAATGCAATTGTGAAATATCACTAGACTGGAAATTTTAGGCTCTTTCTAAAAATCGAGAAAACTAATATGGCGGTCATAAGAAAAATGAAAGTTGAGGCGCCATCTTATTTGTCTTAAAAATGTGTCCGAATAATGTCACATTTTAATGGCTGTCAAATTTACCGTTCTAGATATACTGGCCAAAAACTAAATCCGCCATTTTCGGTTTTTCCCCGATATTTCCAAAAACAATTGACCGAACGTAAATCTGAAGCCGGATATCGAATGCAATAAGTTTCCTCTAAAACTTTTCCCATTTAACCTTTGCTGTAGGTATAATAGTAATTGAGATCCCTGTATAGAGAAGCGAATCTGGGACACACTGTATATTTTAGTATATACTAATTTAAGTCCACATTTGGTAAAAATTCCCTTTAATACTAAATAAACAAAACTGTAGAAAAAATAAAGGGAAAAAAAAACTTTATAATCCTTCATACTGCTGCGATATTTAGCTACATCAATTAATATTCAAATGTAAACGAGCCACCATCGTTATTTTGACTGGAAGTTTTTTCCATGCCTTTTGAGATAATAAGTTTAAACTCTTTTACCTTTTTGTGTATGAAAATATGTTGTTATGTTCTATATTTCCGACTAATCATGTAAGTTACAATTTTAATTATTATGTAAATAACAAATATTCTCATTTTGACTGGTATTGTTCCTCTTTGTAGTTTTGTTTTTTGTCAAAATAAATTGCTAATGCATGACTATTAAACAGCCTTTTTCAAAATCAAGCACCATATTCCAAGAACTAGAAACAATATAGAAGACTTTGACCTAACAAAACTCACATTTTGCTAAAAATATTAAATTAATTCATTTTGCGGTTATACTTTAAATTTATATAAATAAATTTTAATGTAATTTGTTTTACATTAATACATGAGTAATTAATTATCAGTATGCAGTACATAAATATGTATTAAAATGTGGCTTTTGGGCAGTTTATCATAACTTAAGTTGTAATTAGTAACAAAGAACCCGAGCGTTATTTTATTGTTAGATGTTCTATGTGTGGTGCATTTGTTTCTTCACTGGTAAGCATTTTGTTTACTGTCATAATATAAAATGTTCATTGACAATTTTACACCATACTTTTTTCTGACTGATTATATTGGACCACAAATTGTTTTGTTTTTGTGAATTAGACACCTGCATTTTTGGTTTTAAAAAAATTATTTGAATTATTAAAATGACTCTAACTTTTCCAGATTTGTGCGATATTAGCATAAAAATTTTGCAACTATACCGGATGACAATAAAACTACTACTCTGTGCGCCATTTGAAAATGGCTAGGGATAAAAATATGGAATTTCGTGTGTTGATAGGGTTGAATATTGTGAACATTTGTAATATAAAGTATGGTTTTTCCAGAAATAACCGCGACTTTGTTATTTTAAATAAAACACCCTGTATAATTTATGTTTTTTGAACTCACTTAACAATTCCAAACAACTTTTGTATAACATAACTTATGTCTAAAATGTATAGTTTTCGAAATAAAGCCACTTAAAAATGTGCCAAAATTCCCACTAATTGTATTTCATGGAAAAACGGCTTTTGACTATAGCAGGGTTGGTTTCTGTCGGGGTATCGGTCTGGGTAGAGTGTTTGAGCATGCGTTTTATTTTGCAAGCACTCGCCATAAACGAGAAGCATATATATTGGTTCCGTCCTTGTAAAACTTGCCATTTTGAAAGAGATTACAAAGAACTTTTAGTCTACACCAATAGAGACACGAAATAAAGCACGAGAATCTACAAAAAGTGCAACAATCTGCTAAGCTCACAAGTGATAAAACTTACTTGTCAAAATTCAATTGTTTTTACCGAGCAAGCAGCAACCTCTGTCAAGGCTAATATGATTATTTTAAGTTTAACAAAACTTTGTTTATAGGTAGTTATTACACTAGTTATCATTAACTCAGCTTTCATAAACAATTGAAAATTAGGTACCCTATTTTTATGATGTTAATATTTATCCAAAGCAAAAAACAGTCAGTTGACCCGTTATGGTACGGGGTCTGATCAAAACTTGAAAAATCGATTTCCCAAAAACACATTTTTTTTGTAAACTACATTTTCTTTTTTGACATTTTGTTGGATGAAGGCTTGAATAAAGAGTAAATAACCGTGATTATTTTTATTCTGGCCTACTCTGATTTTCCATAAAATACAAATAAGTGGGAATTATGACACATTTTTAAGTGGCTTTATTTGGAAAACTATACATTTTAGTCATAGTTTATGTTATGAAAAAGTTGATAAGAATTGTTAAGATAGTCCAAAAAACATAACATATAAGGTAGTGGGGGTATATATGGCCCACCTAAGCAAAATCATGATTTTTTTCAAAACTTTATTTAACAAAATATAAACTTAACTTACATATGTTGAGCATGTACTTTGTACTTCCAAGTTAAATATTTGGTTTAAGTGTTTTGTGAATCAAACTATTTTTTTTTGTCAAACATAAAAATCCTTTCATCTATATAATTTTGGTGGTTAATATGGCCCATACTAAATCATCTTAAAACTAAGTGAATATATCATTATATATATATATATATATATATATATATATATATAAAAAAGTGTGGTATTAGACTAATTACTAAATTGCCAAAAAAAAAAAACAATAAACAAAAACAAGTCTTTAGGAACAGTTTGGGCACTCAAAATCATCCTCATCATCTGCTGTTAGTCCGACACACTCTTCATGGTAGTATGTCAGACACGTTGAGCACAACCGCATGTCCATCTGTTGGTCGGTATCACAAATCGAACAATACCAGGACTCTACTGGCTTATGAACGCAATGGTTTTGATTGTGTGATGTGGAAGGCTGGCAATTGGATTCATTAAAAAGTTGTAGGGTTACCTTTTGAGCTTTATAGTTAAGAGCCTTACGGCGGTTAATCTTTTAGTGACTTTTTGGTACCGTCAGGTGTAGGTAAAAGTTCCTTAAACGAATCATCTAGATTTAATGGTTTTGATGGACTTTTCTGAGCCTCAGGGTTGTTTGGTTGTCGCTTATTAGTCTCAAGGATGTTTGAGAGAGTATTTTCTTCTTTCTTCCTTCTTCGCATTAGGCTGGCCAGTGTTATTTCATCCTAAGTGTATTCGGAATTTTGAAGTTCGTTTAAGGTTACAGGGACATTTTGAGGTCGCTCTGATAGTTGTGCCGGAGCAAAAGCACAATCTGGTATCGCCGATGGGTTAAAAGGGTAAATACCAGTAGCTCTAAACCCATTTACGATATTTTCGGGAGTCATGCATTTGGGATAAACTTGAGATAAAATAATATTAAAACGTGCTTTCGTTAACGATCTATCAGAAGTTCACATCCCAATATCTCAGCAACTCTGTATCCCAATGAGAAAAGATTTATAACTGATTTTTAGGGGCTGTAATTCGTGGGTTGTGTTAGAGGGAAGGCAGAATAAGGTAATATTTAAATCATAGCAGCTTCTACAATACTTAAATCTAAGTGGCTTGAGGCACCATCAAATTTGACAAAACAGGGCCGGCTACTTTATGTTTTGCGAAATGACTGCTCCAAAATAAGGTCAGTTACCATACTGCCCTTTGGAGCCATTTTTACAAGGTACCAGGAAGCACATTGTCACAATATTCCGGTTTGCTTGCCCTTAAATATGACCATTGCAAGGTATTGTGTTTCCAATTGCGTTTGCACATCCAACCACTGTGACATTTTCAGCATGTTCTGGTACTATATGAACCCGTTTACTTCCTTTTGCAAGCACAGTTTGTTGGTGATGGATTGTGAGGCGACACCCTTTTATCCATATTATAAATGCTGTGCGGTTTGTTTTTCAAATTTAGTTATCCAAAACTTGGAATATTTCAACATGGGCTTGTTCAATCTGGCCGGATTCATTGATTGAGCCTTTCTCCTGGAAAGGATGTCTCCTCATAAAAAGAAGCAACCAATCTTTGCCCGCCATTTCATTATTTTTGCTAAAGTTATTAGCAATGTTAAAACGACTTTTTAAGCTTGGTGGACTAAATATTAAAAATATTTCGCTGTATCTAATAATTTTATTCTTTGTACGAAGTCTCTTTCCTGGGGACAAAATGCTTGGCCTTCCTAAGCGTTTTTGAAGCACCACCTTCTCCTATGACTTCAAGAAGACGAATAACGCTTGCGATTGTTATTAATAACTGCTCACGCACTCTCCAAATTTTCTTGTGTCCATGTTTTCTAATGTTTCTATTTTTATCCTTTATTTTCACCATGTTGACCGTATCTGTAAAAAAAAATTTACTAAAACTTTCAAAAAGTCTTTCCTGATAATATTGCCAAGCAACGATAATATCATGCGGGCCATAGCGAGCCATATTAACCAAATGCACTAAATTAACTTTTTACAAAAAAAAATATTTGCAATATTTTTATGAGAATATATTAACAACATCAGTATAAGTTTGTGCTATAACTTTAATTTTTTTAATTCTCAAAATATTTGCTTTTAACCTTCAATTAATTTATAACATAGCGACGAAATGCACACAGCAATATTGCTGCAGAGTACACAATGCCGAGAAATTTTAACCTTGATCTAGGTTTCTTCGGCATTCCGATCGGTTTGAAGGGATCGGCGTTGCCAATTTTAAAAAAATTGTTCGCTTGTAATTTTTTTTGCCACTGGACCATATAATCGGCGGGCCATATATTAACTACCTTATATCTGCTGTTCCATTTAAAATAAGAAAATTGTTTTTATGTTACAAATGTTCACAATATTCAATCCTATCAATACACCAAATTTCAAATTTTTATGTCTAGCCGTTGTCAAATGGCGCCCTGGGTAGTAGTTTCATTGTCACCCGGTATAATTAATTATATCTGACATCTTGAAAATCGGACAACCTGTTTTTTGAGAGGAACAAAAATCTATATAATTTTGTTATCATTCAAACAATATATATATTAATATATATATATATATATATATATATATATATATATATATATGGCTATATATATATATATATATATATATATATATATATATATATATATATATATATATCCACCATTTTTTATTTCCTAACGCACACAGTGGGCTAGATGCTTATTGGTTGACTTGTTCTTTTACTTCCTCTTTAGTTAGTTTAGAACTAAAATTAAATATATATATATATATATATATATATATATATATATATATATATATATATATATATATATATATATATACGATAATTATATATATAAGGGGTCCCAATAGTGCGTTCTCGGTTGATATCTTGATAACGGATAGCGATATAAAAAAATTCCAAATACAAAAGTTGTAGAACAATATGGGCTACATAACCTAAAATTATTTTCATTTATACAGGGTGTCTCAAAAATCTGTAGCGAAGCAAAGTTGTGTTTTTTCTTATGGGACACCCTGTATATTTTTGCATATTTAGATTCTGTTCGTAATTCTACACATTTTTTTTATAACATGTCCTATATCTAAATCTGATAGTTTTTCTAATATCTTCCATTTTGTAAAAAAATATGAATTGCAGTGCCTTTTTTCAAACGACGTGGGCCGTTGGCTTTTTGATATAGGATTATGATTTTTGGCAGGAACATGGGTATGGGTTGACTTTCAACGTGAACAAAATTTCTCGGCGTTGTACAGGGGGTCCTAGATAAGTAGGGGAAATTAAAAAAATTAAAAACATAATATCTTCATTTTTTTTAACAGAATGTATAGTATTTTAATATTTTAGACTATTCGTGATCCAAAACCCTATCTTTCGTTATAAATATGTCCTATACCTATTTGTCATAGTTTCCGAGATTTTGACATTTTTGTATTTATTATTTGGTTTTCAATGGCAATCGCCTTAGAATTTGCTTTATTATCGAATTTTCTGATTATAATACACTACAAGTGACGCAAAATTAAAATTTCAGCTCATAATATTGTGCTAAGAATCGCGACCTAAAGACTTAGAACAGATATTTTACGAACTATTCTTAAATATTTACTATTTTGGCTATTATAAAAGCGTAGATAGTGTCAACATTTAGTTAGAACTTAATGTACGAAGATGCCTTAGATATTCCTAAAGTAAAAACAAATGAAAACGGGAAAAATGTTGTCATGGCGAAATGTCAAACTCTTGTATTTGTGTAGTAACGGTTTTCAAATTGATTCAAAATGAATTTTTCTAGAGAAGAATTGATTAATATGATTTAGGTTTTGGGCGCCAGTAATCAAAATTGTTTTTTAGCAAGTAGAGTTTATGCGCAACGGTTTAGCAATGCCGAAGGTCATCCTCATGAGGTATCATTTGTCGGACTCAAAGAACGATTTGAAAGAACTGGATGTGTCGATTACGAACAAAAATTGGAAAGGCAGAAAAGAGCCGCAAATGAAGAAACTGAATATCTTGTTATGCAAGCTTTAATTAAAAATCCTCATATTTCATGTAGGCAGTTAGAAACGGAGAGAGGTGTTGCTAAATCTACGGCAAATAGAATAATTAGAAAACATAAATTTCACCCATACCATATTCAACTGGTACAAGAGCTGGATCAAGGCAATTTCAATCGAAGACTTGAATTTTGTACTTGGGCATTAGCAAAAAATAGAGAACATGATTTTATTTACTGACGAAGTGACATTTTATAAAAATGGATACGTCAACCGACATAATTTCCACTATTATAGTTCTGAAAACCCCAGATTTATTATCCCCTTGGATCACCAGCATATATGGTCTCTTAATGTATGGGCTGGTATAATCGGTAAGCGTTTCATTGGACCTTATTTTTTCGAAAATAGAGTTAATGGAGAAACTTTCCTAAATTTACTGCAAAACAGTTTGCAGGAGTGGACTGACGAATTACCTTTGAATCTAGTGAGGCGGATGTGGTTCCAACTAGATGGCGCTCCGGCACATTTTAGCAGGCAGGTGAGGCAATTTTTAGACGCGAATTATGAAAATAAATGGATTGGTAGGGGAGGTCCAGTATCATGGCCGGCAAGGTCCCCGGACCTCACAAAACTAGATTTTTCTTGTGGGGTTTTGTTAAAGAGCAAGTTTACCAAACGCCACCCACCACCATAGAGAATATATATATATATATATATATAAATGCATACAAATATCAATGCGATGCTGAATAGTGTTAACAATTCCTTTGTGAATCGGCTACAAGTGTGTGTTGAAAGAAATGGTGGTCATATTGAACATTTAACCAAGTGATTGTAGGACTTCTTTTTCTGTTGTGTCTCTTTAATTAAAATATTTATTTGCCTCTTTATATAAAGAAAATAGTAGACTAAATTTTTAGTTTTGCATTTTTTACTGTGTATTAATGTACAGGGTTATTCAGCGAGATTTGCCACCCCTCTTAATTCCTTTATTTTGAATAACAGAGAAAAAGTTGAAATACAAAAGTGTCCCTCGGATATGAACTTTGTTATTTTAAATGGAACACCCTGTATATTATTACATTTTTGGATTCCTCGGAAAATTCTATATATTCGATAATAAAGCAAAATCTAAGAGATTGCCAATGAAAACCAAATAATAAATACAAAAATGTCAAAATCTCGGAAACTATGACACATAGGTATAAGACATATTTATAACGAAAGATAGGGTTTTGGGTCACGAATAGTCTAAAATATTAAAATATTATACATTCCACTTAAAAAAATGAAGATATGATGTTTTTTATTTCTCCTACTTATCTAGGACAAATTTTGTTCACGTTGAAAGTCAACCCATACTTTTGTTAATGTTCCTGCCAAAAATCATAATCCTATATCAAAAAGCCAACGGCCCACGTCGTTTGAAAAAAAGGCACTGCAATTCATAATTGAAGGATACAGGCTAAAAAGGGGGAATGTCAATTTTTGGTCATTTTAAGCTGTTCAGTTCATTCGGTTTCAAACAGAGAGATCTATCACGTAGTAACATCACACAGGCGAAAAAGGGGAATAGTCACCAGATATCGACAATTTAAATTATGCTGTACTGGCTAAAAAGGAGGATAGTCCGTGCGGCACATGCTAAGAAGAATGTCACAAATGCGCGTTATTCTAACTGGACGCACTCGTCACTTTAGTGGTTGTAGTTGATTTGTTTTGATTGTGTTTCACAGTTGTGTTGTTTATTTTTATATTAGAAATTTGTAAAACATTGAAGTGCTAATTATTAGTAAAATGAACCCAAGTGTTAGTGCCAGTGAAGACTTTGTTGTTACCCAAGTTCAGGGGAAAAAGAGAAAACGTTACGGGAGATTAAACGATGTTTCTAAGAAGCTTAACTTACAAAGCCACGAGACAGGGAGCGATTGCCACTGTAAGCGTCTCAAATATTTTGATAAAGTACCGGGTGACGCAAGAAAAAAAATTATAAATGAGTTTAATTTATTAAAATCTGTGGACGAGCAAAACATCTATTTATATATATATATATGTCTGTTGTCCAAAACCGGCGTCCACGTAACGCAGAAGAAGTATATATATTACATGACAGTTCATTTACTTATATATATATATTTTTATATATATAAATAAAAGAAGTACCTGTTTGTTACAAGGCATTTCTTTCCTTACATGGTATAACCAAAAAAAAATTGAAATTCTCCAGAAATCTTTAAAAATGACTGGCAAGGCCCCAAGTGACAAACGAGGAAAACACTTTAACAGGCCTCTCAAGTTGAAGCCGGAAGTAAAGTGTGTCAATCATATCAAGTCTTTTAAAGGTCGTCAAAGCCACTACAGCCTAAAGGATTCGTCAAAAACCTACCTGCCCGAAGAGTTAAATATCAAAAAAATGTACAATATGTATAAAAAGATCACTGAAGAACAATATTGTGTGTCATATGAAACTTATAGACCCATCTTCTCACAAGAATTCAACATATCATTTGGATACCCAAGGTCAGATACCTGCAGTATCTGTGACGAATATTTAGCAAGTATTAGGTCTTTAGAAGCCAAAATAAAAAATGTTTCTGATGTCAATGAGAAAAGCAACTAGATAACAAAATTCCAGCAGCAAAACCTGCTGCACAAACATAAAGCTGAAGTATTTTTTTCAAGAAAAAAGGCCAAAATTATAGTCGTACAAATGAGAATAAAGAGGCTATATGTATGGATTTTGCTAAAAATCTCCCAGTGCCCAACATCAGCACAAATGATATTTATTATAAGAGACAATTGTCTATATTCTCTTTCAATATTCATGTTTTGTCGACTAGCCAAAGTATTTTTTACACTTATTGAAACAAATGGACGAAAAGGCTCTACGAAGTATGTTCGATGTTGCACCATTTCGTCTACAACTTTTTGCCCAACAGTGTTCGAGTCCTTTACATATTTTGCGACTCATGTGAGGGTCAGAATAAAAACTATACAGTCATCCGTTACCTCCATCATTTAGTACATGTACAGAAAAGGTTTGATGAAATCAAGATCAGCTTTCCGATTAGAACATTCCTTTATGGAATGCGACAAGGATTTTGGTCTTATAAAGCAAAAGGCGCGTGTGGAACTTCCATATGAATGGGCTGAAGTTTTTAGATATAAAACCAAGTCCTTTTGATGTTGTGGAGATCACTTTTGATTTTTTTAAATGCTGGAGTACCAATATCCAAACGTAAGTGTCCATTTTACGTGAACTGAAAGTCGTTAGAGATCATCCCAACCAAATAGAAACCGCTGTTATGATCGAGCCAAAGACCAGCCATATCAATGAATTGCCAAACAATGAATTCCGATTACCGGGCCAATTATATAAAGGTAACTATACACAAAATATTACGATGTTAAGGATGTTTATCTATTTGTAGGATTGCTTCCAATAACACTGGCCAAATTCACTGACCTACGATGCTTGATGAAATTCTGTCTCAATCCAACTGCTAGAAAATATTTTTCTACATTAGCACATACCACTGAAAATGTCAAAGACAAAACTACCTTTCCAAAATCTCGACGTACAACAGGCCCAAAAAAAAATTTTATATTTTTAAAAATTAATATATATATATATCTTTGATATATATATATATATATATATATTCCCCCTTCTTCTTCGTAAACAATGATAGTCTCCTTGGATAATATTTTTTGCATTATTATATATATATTTCATTAATAATTTCTTATTACAAATTTAAATACATAATTTCTAGTCAAGAAATTCAGTGCAAAGATAGGGTTTTTAACTTAAAAATTGATTTCTTGAAAAATAAATGACTTTTTTGCCTGCACCCTTCAATTGTTTACAAAATGGCGGATATTAGAAAAACTATCAGATTTAGACATAGGACATGTTATACTTTAAATTATATATCTATATATATATATATATATATATATATATATATATATATATATATATATATATATATATATATATATATATATATATATATATATATATATATATATATATATATATATATAATTAAGGAAAATATATAACGCGGTTAGAACTAGTATATAGCAGAAAATGGATTCTTTGGGATGAGCTAAACAATGGAATTTGGCTAACCATAGACACGTCGGCTACAAGTGTGTGTTGAAAGAAATGGTTTCTGACTTAAGGTCTTCATCAGTACAGTCAACTAGTTGAAAGACGAGTACAACTAGTGCCAAAATGAATACACAAAACAAAACCAGAGTCACCAACACGAGCAAAACCGACATTTGAGATTACAAAGAGAACATCCGAAATATTCGCCGGACTTGATACTCTATTTACCACGGAGCAGCATATAGCCACCTGTGGCGAAACTCATAACCCAAAGTAGTAAATCAAAATAAGGAAAATATATAACGCGGTTAGAACTAGTATATAGCAGAAAATGGATTCTTTGGGATGACCGCTAAAGCAATGGAATTTGGCTAACCATAGACACGTGTTTCTGACTTAAGGTCTTCATTGTACATAGAAAGACATACAACTAGTGCCAAAATGAATACACAAAACAATACCAGAGTCACCAACAGGAGCAAAACCGACATTTGTGATTACCAAGAGAACATCTGAAATCTTCGCCGGACTTGATACTCTATTTACCACGGAGCAGCATATAGCCATATATATATATATATATATATATATATATATATATATATATATATTTATATTTTTTATATAACAGTAAATGATGACAAACAAAAATCTTTTTTGGCTTTTTCGCAACTGAATAAAAATATTTAACTTTAAATTAATTGAAGCAGATATTTAATATAATTACATACCTCAACATGTAGACTAGTCTGTCTACGGAATGTTTCGATACATAATATAAATAATATTATTTAAGCAAGCATAAGAAATTATATGATTTACCTTTAGTTTTTATAGACACATAGATTTTTGTTTGTCAATCTAAACGCAACAAATAATCTGAACACGTTTAAAAGTAAATGATGAATCAATTAGAAATAAATTCAATAAGTAAATATATTCAATTAAACAAAATACTAATAATAATATTATTAAGCAACTCGTTCTGTTGCAACTTGTTCTTAGTTATAAACAGCCGATCATATTTGGGGATGATGTTGTGTGATTTTTTGCGAAATGAAATAAAAAGTCCTGGATAGTATTAAAGATATTTGTCAAAATATTTTGTACAAAAGTCGTTTGATGTTCACATATCAACCAGTAATTGAATATTTTACAGGAAACATGAATTTAGTTCTACTTTTGACGAGTCTTCTTTTGGGCAATTCTACAACGGACGTAGACATATCCATAGAGCAAGAAATCGTTCAAGAAAATTCTCAAGAATCGACAGTGAATCAAGAATGGGAGCAATATAAGGTAGCAAATTTATTTTAAATCTTAAAGTTCCTAGCTTAAAATATTTTAGTCAATTGTCTTAGATATGTTGCATAATTATACAGTTTATTCGACAAGAAATCATTAAGGTTAGACTTGTCAAATCGAAATTACTATCCAATGTTTCTTCATCGATTGCACGATGCATTTTCAGAAACGTTTACTTTAAGAGAACTAAATCTGAGTACAGATGTCGTTGAGTGATAGCTTATGTCTTATGTTAGTGTATTAATTAGTTACTGTGGCATTTTTTTGGGTTTCTCGATGTCTTTTTAGGCAGAATAATCATCTATCCTTATAAAGAGAGACTGAGTTACTTTTTTCATAAACAATTTCGAATGGTAGTTACCTTTACAGTGTAATTAGTTCTTTTTATAGCTGAAAAAAATGTTTGATAATTGAAATAAACTGCTCAACGAAAAAGTCGTTTTAGGCTTTTTCGCAACCGAATAAAAAAATTTTTATTTGTCATTCTAAACGCAAAAAATAATCTGAAAATATATAAAAAGATCGTATCCGTCAATTTTTAGTCCCATCTTCAATTGATTCATATTTTTTTAAATAAATTTTTTCTGTCTCGAATTTTTACTATGCCCTGTTTTTTCACTTAGGCAAAATACAAAAAGTTTCATATATATATACCGTGTGTCCAAGATAAAGAGTGGATAACATTGGTAGATTGGAAACCATAAGAGCTACAGCTTGGGTTAAATTAGAGAAAAGGTGCTCAATTTAGTTTCCAAATCAATGCCGTTTACAAACCTAAAAAATTCCAAACCGTTCCGAAGAAATCCGACAAAAACCGAAGAGGTGCATTTTTGTTTTTATTTTTTTACAGCCCTATTTTTAAAGTTGGATCAAATTTGAAAACACATTCTTATAGCAGTTTTTTCTCGCCTACAAGATTCCACTGTCACAATTTTTGTCTGACGTTTCGTCTCCTGTCAACCATCATCAACTTTGTTTTTTCATACGGCCGCCATATTGGATTTTTTCATTTTTAAAATGACCATTTGAGTCCCATTTCAACGATGTGTCACTTCATCAACTTTATTTTTCCTACGGCCGCCATATTGATTTTTTTAATTTTTCAAATGCTGCCTTATTTACGAACTTTGTTTTTTCTTATGGGCGCCATATTGGATTTTTGCAATTTCAAATTTCTCGTTCAATTCTTATTTCAACGAAGTACTGATAGGTGTTAGGTACGCCTCGTAGGTACCCACCAATTTAAAAAACAAAACTAGAAACCTTTAAGTAGACAACACAAAACGATTTATTTCAAACTTAACTACTACTAACTACTTAACAGACAAAAAAGAATTTAAATTAACTATCTTACTTTACAGAAGGTGTTCAAATAAAAAACCATTGTTTTCTAAACACAAGTATGCGCGTCGGATAGTTGCATTTAATACATTTTGCAGGACATCTGGTGTTATGGTTTGAAATGCCTCCAAAACCAGTTGACGTTTATTTTAAAAAAAATCTAGTAGCCTTTTAAAAACAAATTAATGACTTATGTCAAAATCAACAATGTAAAAATTTGTTGATTCTGACATTTTGTTTACAGAATACAGATTTTGCTTATCGAGTTTTTTAAATTATTGCATTTTTTATTGTTATTTATTAGTTTTTGTTTGCTTTAAAAAATGTTTACAAAGTTTTCTTTTGAAGAGAAGTACGACATGCTAAAATGCTACATTTTATGTCATAGCAACACTCAAAGGGCGAAAGATATGTACGAAAATGATTATCCAGAAAGAACTCAACCAAACAGACAGATATTTGGAAAGTTACATACGTATGGTTCTTTTGATAAAAATCTAGGCAACCGAAATAAGAACTCTAATGAGGAAACAGAAAATAATGTTTTGTTGGCAGCAGTCGAAAACCCGACAACGTCTGTTAGACAAATTGAGCGCCAAACTGGAATCCCAAAATCAACTGCGCATTTTGTTTTAAAGAAAAATAAATTCACACCTTATAAGTTTAGAATTTGTCAGGGACTGCGACCGGGTGATGATTTAAGAAGAAGAACCTTTTGTGAGTGGTATACCAGAAGATGTCAGGAAGAAGAAAACTTGCCGAACCGAATTTTGTGGTCGGATGAAAGCATAGTGACAAATAATGGTATCTTCAACAGAAGAAATACTCATTTTTGGGCCAAAGAAAATCCTCGACGGTTTAAGCAGTCGAAATTTCAGCACCGATTTGGTTTCAGCATGTGGGTCGGAATTTTGGGAATGCAAATTATCGGACCCTTCATTTACAATGGAACCCTAACTTCCCAGCGCTATCGCCATTTGCTACAGAACGACCTAGAGAATTGGTTTGACGAAAATCTTCCTCTAGCAGAACTAAATAATTTTTGGTTCCAGCAGGATAGAGCACCTGCGCATAATGCCAGGATTGTTCAAAACTATCTAGCAGAGAGGTTTCCCGAAAGATGGATAGGGACGCATTCAGTAGTGGCGTGGCCCCCTAGATCGCCGGACTTGACACCGCTAGATTTTTATCTGTGGGGTTATTTAAAAAACTGGGTGTACGAGCGAAGTTTTGAAACGGAAGAGCAGCTACGTCAACTGGTTTTGGAGGCATTTCAAACCATAACACCTGATGTCCTGCAAAATGTATTAAATGCAACTATCCGACGCGCATACTTGTGTTTAGAAAACAATGGTTTTTTATTTGAACACCTTCTGTAAAGTAAGATAGTTAATTTAAATTCTTTTTTGTCTGTTAAGTAGTTAGTAGTAGTTAAGTTTGAAATAAATCGTTTTGTGTTGTCTACTTAAAGGTTTCTAGTTTTGTTTTTTAAATTGGTGGGTACCTACGAGGCGTACCTAACACCTATCAGTACTTCGTTGAAATAAGAATTGAACGAGAAATTTGAAATTGCAAAAATCCAATATGGCGCCCATAAGAAAAAACAAAGTTCGTAAATAAGGCAGCATTTGAAAAATTAAAAAAATCAATATGGCGGCCGTAGGAAAAATAAAGTTGATGAAGTGAAACATCGTTGAAATGGGACTCAAATGGTCATTTTAAAAATGTAAAAATCCAATATGGCGGCCGTATGAAAAAACAAAGTTGATGATGGTTGACAGGAGACGAAACGTCAGACAAAAATTGTGACAGTGGCATCTTGTAGGCGAGAAAAAACTGCTATAAGAATGTGTTTTCAAATTTGATCCAACTTTAAAAATAGGGCTGTAAAAAAATAAAAACAAAAATGCACCTCTTCGGTTTTTGTCGGATTTCTTCGGAACGGTTTGGAATTTTTTAGGTTTGTAAACGGCATTGATTTGGAAACTAAATTGAGCAACTTTTCTCTAATTTAACCCAAGCTGTAGCTCTTATGGTTTCCAATCTAACAATGTTATCCACTCTTTATCTTGGACACACTGTATATATATATATATATATATATATATATATATATATATATATATATATATATATATATATATCTGTCAATAAAGTAAAAATTCAAAGTTTGAGTGTGTACAATTTTGATGAAATGAAATTTAGCGAGTTTTTATTGTTACCATTGTATGGTTGTTGCGATTAGACCGTGTCAGATTGGAATTACTATGCAACGTTTCGACTTCGAGAATACGAGGCATCTTCAGAGATTTTTACTCCACGAGATCTGAACACTGAATGAGCTCGAAGAGATTCAGGCGGGCTTTTATACCCGACTTGTGCTCGCCGAACCGTAACCCTGTGTTAAGATCGGTTTCCACGTGTGATGTAAACCGTAACCCGTATCTCTATTGAAATTTTTTATTATGTTTAAATATTTCAACAGAGTCTTTAACTTTCCGTTTATAAAAATTGGACTTCTTTCTTTTGTATAGGTTTATTTGCAAAATCAAACACAATGAAATTAACCTGACGTTTTGCCTATCATGGTAGGCTTTATCAAAAATTGCTCATTCTTCCTTTTTTTTGGTATATATAAGCCTTTCCTATCTACAATTAATTTAAAAAACATTTAATAGTCAAATTATAAAAAAAATCTACAATTTTTTTAAAACTAATTTAAAAGTTTATACTTATTACAAAATTAATAAAATGCGGTTACATACTTCGAAAAGTGCATGTTGTTTCTTTATATTTGATTGATAAGTAGCAAGTTTGTGGTTTGCCGGGCAACTCATGACACAGTTTTAGGTAAAAAAGTGTTTGTTTTTAGGGGAATTTAAACATAGTTTTTTTTTCTTTATTTTTTAACTTAAACTTTAAGAGTAGAATCAGACATTCACAATGATATGCTACATTTTAAAAATAACGGCTTAGACGAAGTAAAAACTATACTAAAATATCAAATTGTGGAATATTTGACTTAAATTTTTTATGCCTTGTTTGTCATTTATTGCAATTTTTTCTTCTTTATATGAATCATTTCTTTGATAATTAATTTCTAGTACAAGTTATCTTCATTTCATCATCTTTCAGTTTGTGTAATGCAGTGGATGCATTCTTTGTATACTTATGCCCTATTCTATTTTGTAAGAGTTGGGTTGTCAGACCCATATATTTCATAAGGCAGTTTAATCTAATAAAATTTTTAAACATACAAAGAGCTTCAATAGAGACACGGGTTATCGTCTACATAAGTGAAGTGTTCAGATCTCGTGGAGGAAAGATCCCTGAAGATACCTCGTGCAATCGAAGACAAAACTTCGCATAGTAATTCCACTCTGATATGATCTAATTCCAAGAACCACGATCTCATAGGAAAGAGAGTATATGGCACGTCTTGAAAACGACACAACGGATTTTGACCATTTTTTTAGATTTAAATGGCTTATGTACCTAATACAAAAACTTACATCTGTTACCCTAATCTGAGCATATTTTACTATGATATAAGAAAGAACGGACTTTTCGTTCCTGTTTTTTATAATCTAGTCAACATATTTCTATGATTACAGTTAGAGTTTGGTAAGACCTATGACAGCCATGCCGAAGAACAACGTAGACGGAATATCTTTATGGAAAACGCAAAGATGATCGATGAACATAACGATTTGTACTCCAAGGGTCATTTCACTTTCGAGCTTGGACACAACCAGTTCTCGGATCTTACTCATGAGGAGTTCTTAGGTAAACTGATACATCACTCATTTTACCTCCTTAGGGTTATATTTAATCCAGCTGTAGAAAAGCAAACCATCAGTGGTATAGTACATTCAGATAAACAGGGTGTTAGGGGCTTGACTACAAAATATTTTTATAAAACATCGGTAAATTGGATAGAGTTTTCGACATCATTAATTTTAAAATGTTTAATTTTGGAGAAGATTTCAACTAATTCGCAGACAACATGGCAACACTGCTATTTGCTTGGACCTGTGTTTTGTCAATAAAAAAGTATAAAAATACCTGTAGGTTTGAAAATGATTCAATTATTTTATTTTGATTATTTTTTTGGATTGTATGAACTAATTCTTTGATAAATTGTGATTTGTTAGCATCATATCGGCCTGTATAAAAAAATAGTAAAAACCTGTTACTAAAACTTTTTTAGATTATTTATTTGTATAGTTTTTAACTGCGCAACCCTAATTAAATTCATTAGTTTCCAAAAATTAATAAAGGTAGGCAGTGTTGTCGTTTTCAAATTAGCATTCTATGATAAAATAAAACAATTTATTCGTTTCTTATTTTTTAAATTCAGATCTTTCAGATATTTTGCTAACAAAAAATTTGTAGGCATTTTGTAGAAAATCATATAATTAATAGTTTTACATAATAAAATTAATTAATATTAATTGTCGACGTTTCGCTACTCTATTGTTTCATCCTCAGTATATATATATATATATATACATATATATATATATATATATATATATATATATATATATATATATATATATATATATATATATATATATATATATATATATATATATATATATATATATATATATATATATATATATATATATATATATATATATATATATATATATATATATACATATATATATATATATATATATATATATATATATATATATATATATTTGAATGTTTCTTGAACCATTGTAAAATATAAGTTTCAGCAGTTTTCTTGGGAATTTTGGTTCAGTAAAATAAACTGCGAGGTAGTGGGCAGTTACATAATTTTATTTTTTTTGCCAGGACGTTTCGTTGACTTTCGTACAAATTTCTTCAACTTCAACTGGTTTATAACGTGTCTAAAAGTAAAATTGACCTTAAATAAATATATACGTTTTACAAAAAATAAACTTCTTAACCATCAGAAACAAATATCCAAAATGCATTAAATGCGATAACAAATTGTGTAACACATATCAGACATATAACAGAAAGCTGACATTTTGTATATTACAACAAAAAACAAACACAATGTGAAAATATAATATACCAGTCACATACATAGACAATGAGTATTAAAGTCGACTGCTACTATATTGAAAATAAGACATGTAGGTGCTATGAGAATTCTGTTGTTTTTTTGTGCTGTAAGATTTTAAAAGAAATTATTTTAAGAACATCCAAAATACCATTGTTATTTCATTTCTCACTTGGTGTCCAATTGCAAAATAAAAGTGCATTTTTTTTTGGGGTACTAGTTAAAAAACATAATAATGAATTATTTAATAAAGTATTTGTTAGAGAACTGCATATTTTCTAATTTTAAAGGTGAAAAATTTAATTAAGAATATTAAAATATATTTTATTGAGACCAGCTATTTCCGATTTATCTTTTATGGATTGAGGTTGTTTTTTATGTGGATCATTTCATGATATTCGCATTTTCTTTTGTGTGGTTCTGTTAAGAGTATTTTTGTTTCATCAAAGTTAAACTTATGATTAAGGTTTTCCTCATGTTTTTTGAGTGCTGTAGTATTTTTTTTATCGTATCGATGCCCATTTAACCTATTGTGAAGATGTTGGCCAGTTTGACCAATATACACAGAAGAGCTAATCAAAAAATGGGAACAAAATAATTTTATTTCACCAAACACAGCTAAAGATCTATTAATTCAAAACTCCTTACCTCCCAGAATATATGGCCTGCCCAAGCTTTATAAACCAGGAATTCCTTTAAGATCTATAGTATCTTGTATTCAGTGCCCTTTCAATAACCTTTCAAAATTTCTAAAAAATATTTTATCGAACGTAGCATACAGAAATAGCCATTACATAAAAGATTCATGGAGCTTTAAAGAAAAAATAAACGAAGTACAGATCCCAATTGATTACACCCTTGTTTCCCTCGATGTAGTATCGTTATACACCAATGTACCAATAGACATTGCCCTAAATGTAATTAAAAAAAAATTGGACTGAAATAAAAAAGTATACAGATATTCCACTATACGATTTTTTAGAAGCTATAAAAATTACTTTAACATCAACCTATTTTAAATATAAAAATTCACTCTACAAGCAAATTGAAGGTTGCGCAATGGACGCCTCAATATCTAGTATAATTGCCCAATTAGTTCTAGAAGACCTTGAGACCCAAATTATTTCTAAATTAAATTTTTCGTTACCATTTTCCTATAGATATGTTGATGACTGCAAATTTCCACAGATAAAATTTTTACTATACGTTAAATCTTTTTAATAGTTACCATAAAAAACTCAAATTTACTATAGAATTCGAAAAGTTATTTCCGCCGATAAATTCGCGCCACAAATAGACAACTTAATTAAAGACAAAAGATATCAAATATCTGGCAAAAGAATTTAATGTTTGTAGTTTTTTGTAATGTCCTTTTTATTGGAAATTTAATAAACAGACTTGTCCTATAATAGCACTTTTTCTCAAGATTTTCAGTAGTTTGTCTTCTTTCAGATAAGGTTTTGCGGCCCACCTAGTCGATGGTCTTCATGCTTTTGGCCCACCAGTGACTTTGAGTTTGACATGGCTGACATAGAACAATGTAATTTTTTTCCTCTAGTATTAAAACCACAAAACTCAAACATACTTTATTGTTAAAAGAATATATAGTCCTTGTCAACAAAGTGCGCTCTATAAAAATAAAAATTTTGGAGCCTAGTTATTGGAAAAATAAAATAAATAAACATTTATTATAAACTAGGTAACTACATGTTTTACAAAAACGTACTAAGATAACCATATTAAAATCCACCATTAAATATATATAAACTTTCTTGATATGACGCTACACCACAAAAATACTAAAATTCTGACAGAATGGTATACAAAACCTACGTGGTCCGGTAGGTATCTAAACTATAAATTACAGCACTATATATCACAAAAAAATCTGTAGATAGAGCAATTAAATTGAGCAACCCTGAATTTTAAAAAGCTCAATAAAAAAGGCAAAAAATGTGCTTAAATTAAACTCATATCCACAAAAACTAATAAATTCTATTTTTAGACAACGCATTGAACAGCACAACTCCAGTATCACAGATAAAGAAAACTGAAAAAACAATAAGAAAAATCATAAACACTATTTGTCCCTACCATATATACCCAACCTGTCAGAAAATTTCCAAAAGCTTTTTAAAAAACATGATGTGTCACAAAGGGTTTAACCTCCTAAATAATAATTACAGCAAACTAAAAAGTGAAATTCCTAAAAATAAAAAAACGCATACTGTATACCAGATACCATGTAAAGATTGTCCTTCTGTGTATATTGGTCAAACTAGCCAACATCTTCACAATAGGTTAAATGGGAATCGATACGATAAAAAAATACTACAGCACTTGAAAAACATGAGGAAAACCTTAATCATAAGTTTAACTTAACTTAACAGAACCACACAAAAGAAAACGCGAATATCATGAAATGATCCACATAAAAAACAATCCTCAATCCATAAACGATAAATCGGAAATAGCTGGTCTCAATAAAATATATTTTAAGATTCTTAATTAAATTTTTTACCTTTAAAATTAGAAAATATGCAGTTCTCTAACAAATACTTTATTAAATAATTCATTATTATTATTTTTTAACTAGTGCCCAAAAAAAATGCACTTTTATTTTGCAATTGGATACCAAGTGAGAAATGAAATAACAATGGTATTTTGGATGTTCGTAAAATAATTTCTTTTAAACTCTTACAGCACAAAAAAAACAACAGAATTCTCATAGCACCTACATGTCTTATTTGCAATATAGTAACAGTCGACTTTATTACTCATTGTCGTTCTATGTATGTGACTGGTGTATTATATTTTCACGTTGTGTTTGTTTTTAATATAATATACAAAATGTCGGCTTCCTGTTATATGTCTCTTATGTGTTACACAATTTGTTATCGCATTTAATGCATTTTGGATCTTTGTTTCTGATGGTAAGTTTATTTTTTGTAAATCGTATATATTTATTTAAGGTCAATTTTGCTTTTAGACATGTTATAAACCAGTTGAAAAAGTTGTACGAAAGTCAACGAAACGTCCTGGAAAAAAAAATAAAATTATGTAACTGCCCACTACCTCGCATATATATATATATATATATATATATATATATATATATATATATATATATATATATATATATATATATATATATATATATATATATATATATATATATATATATATATATATATATATATATATATATATATATATATATATATATATATATATATATATATATATATATATATATATATATATATATATATATATATATATATATATATATGTATATATATATATATATATATATATATATATATATATATATATATATATATATATATATATATATATATATATATATATATATATATATATATATATATATATATATATATATATATATATATATATATATATATATATATATATATATATATATATATATATATATATATATATATATATATATGTATACCCTGCATGAAACTCATATTATCAATTTTTACCTACTATGTTGGTCCGCAGATATTATATTTCTAAATGGTTTATGTTAACGATCCTCTTGTTTTTATATTAGAGCGGTGTATTATTTGGAGTTAGGATCCAATATGCATTTTTTTAAATTGTCGACGTTTCGCGACTATTGTTGTATCCTCAGGACACATATACATTTTATATCTTGCATGATAGCCATATTATCACTCTTTACCTACTCCGTTGTCGCAGATATTTCCCAGGTATTATATTTCTAAATGGTTTTCATCAACGATCTTCTTGTTGTTATAGTAAAGTGGCGTATTACTTGGAAATAACTGCAGACCAACTGAGTAGATAAAGACTAATATGGGTTTCATGCAGGATATAAAATCTTTGTGTTCTTAATACCTGGGAAATCTGCGGACCAACGGAGTAGGTAATGAATGATAAGAAGGATTTCAATTTAAGATGGCCAAATAAAATTTTTAAAAAATCAACGTAAAAAAATCTTGTTCAATAGATTTTAAATTTTACAGAAATGTAATAATTTTAAATTTATTTTAAATTATGCCAAAAAGTCAAGTGTCGCATAGGTAGAAAGCAAATGGTAAACATAATGTTAGGAATCCACTACTATGGAACAAAATGACGCCCAATAAAAATGAGCAGACATTGTATTTAACACTTATATACTGTGGCTATGTAATTAACTAACTTGGATCACATTTCACTCTTCCTAATAACAGTAATAATTCATAACCAGGTAAGTTCTGGGTAAAGGAATTTACCGATTTTTTGTCTAGTGTTCAGAAAACAGAATATCTGTAAATACTTCTAAATGTAAAGTGATCTCGTTTTCCCTTAGGGAACAGTTCCTCCACTACAACCGTTTCATCGAGAGTACCGTCGTTCCTCAGGTGGGTCTAATTAGCAACCTTGGCCTTCTTTTCGATAGTAAGTTACGTTTTATCAATCATCTTGACAATCTCATCGCTAAGGCATATAAAATGGCAGGATTCGTTATGAAACAAAGTCCCGGAATGTTAATACTCTGAAATCAGTCTATTTCTCACTGGTGAGGAGTCATCTGGATTACTGCAGTGTAGTGTAGTCACATTTCTACAAAGGCCACATCAAGGGATTTGAGCGCGTCTAGTCTAAGTTTGCAATTTTGCCTCTGTACAAATTGAATGTCGATAGAACTGTGTTAACTTATAAACATGCTGGGACTCGATAGTCTAAAGATTCTTAGGATAATACACTCATTGTATTTTGGACAGAAAATTACTAATAATCATATAAATTATGTTGTCCAAAAAAAATAAATACATTAAAACACTTTTTGTAGGACTAAGAGATATGCAGTATAAATTTAGTTTAAACAAAACTTGTAAGAGTTGCCTAATGCAGTCCAGAATGGCAATGTTAGCTTCGACATCGGGACGAGTCGAATTTTTGTCCTGCAAATCGGTCGGGAAAGTCCTTATGGCGTCCTACCGAAGTCAGGGTGTGAATGTTAATACCAATGTCCGCATGATGTAGAAATGTTGCTAGATGGGGTTTCTTTATATTGAATCTAATGTTTTTTTTTAGAACAGTACACATCTTATGAACAAGAGACGGATCGTGAGGATCACATAGATGGAACGGTTCAAGAAAAAACTGCCACCTCTGTATCGAGCAATAATGACTTATTATTTAAGGATTCGACAGAAAACGACAAACCCGGTGAATTTACTGTCCTGCCACCGGCAAATGTGGAGACTCCAATGATAGTTGACTGGAGGAGCCAAGGAGCTGTCACTCCGGTTAAAAACGAGGGACGTTGCGCTGCCTCTTGGGCTTTTAGTGCCGTAAGTATCTATTTTACAATTTATGACATTTTTTATACATTTCCTGAAGACTGTAAACTTAGTATGATGAGTATTAGCCAATAAAAATTTAATGATGATTGCGTTTATTAACGAATTGTTTTACCTCAAAATCTCCTCTAAAATACTATTTTCTAATAAAAAGGTGGCTGAATGTTGGACCCGACTAGGCATCATCACACCAATACAATAAAAATTAGAAACAATATTTACCAACCATACTGCAAAGTCTAAACATGTGACTGTTAGTAATGATATCAATAGTTAGGCAAATAGATCACATTCAATATTCGGAATTCTGACTGATTGACTGAGACCGAGACTTGTCGGTTTTATATTATGGCATTATAGAAAACCTAAGAACTAGAAGAATGTATTTATGTTTTATGTAGGGATAAGAATAACCAACATATTGTTTCGAATAATTTAAATATCTGGATTATTCGGGGTGTTAGCAGTTTGACGGCAAATATTTTAAGTATGAACCATTTTGATTAAAAACAACGTTGGGCTTATTCGTTATCATTTATGAGAAAAACTATTTTAAAATGATATTTTGGTTTATTAAGCACATCTTTTAAATAAAATTTTCCAATAATTTAAATTGAAAGAAAGAAAACATATCGAAACGGATTCAGTAAATGTCAAAGATTGTTGAATATTTTCATTATGATTTTCCTGATAAATTCTTAGCGTAGGCAAAAGCAAGGCTTGCGAAACGTTTAAAATTAGTGAATCGGCAAGTTACTTCTTTATGTACAGGGTCGTCATTTATATAATAATAATATTAATAATAATAATAAACAGTTTATATTAATACTTTAATGTATTTGGAAAATAAGGTCCGTTTTTTCAGCTACCAGCGATAAAATCGCAGGGGCTGCTGAGGCCAATAACTTAAGAACTAATTTCTAGTTAGCTCTAAATACAATAAAATAAGTGTATGAGACGATGAAAGGTTGCTTGAAAAAAAAAAAATGAAAATGATTAGAAATTAAAAAAAAAAGAAAAAAAAAAGGCATGGAAGATAGGGGAAATGTGCCGCAAGTCTAATATCTAATCAGATATATTGCTAATATATGAGAGTCCACAGATTAAACGGAGAATAATAATTTTCTCTAAAATCTCTAATTTTATATTTATTTATAGAAGAGGAAATACAATACGAAAATGATTTTTTAAAAAACTCTTTGTTATGAGACGGAATTGTTAAGATATCGCGTCTACGAACATTTAAATTATGCTCATCTGTCCGAAATTTTAATTTTTTATGTAAGTATGGTGGTGTTTTTAACTTTATGATTTTATAAAAAAAAACAGAGTGAATGGAGAACTCGTCTATTATACACATTTAGCCATCCCAGTTCGGCCAGTTTATGAGAGACCCGATTTCTTCTTCTTATACCACTGATAAAGCGAATACAACAATTTTGAAGTTTTTGAATTCTCTTCGTATTAATTACATCCAGAAATGGTCCATATATATATATATACCGGGTGTCAACGATATCGTTTTACACGATGCCATTCATTTGCTTTTTAGGTTAGGATATTTATATTTGGGTTAACGAAATATGGTATTAAGACACACATTTTTCATGAAAAAACAATTGAATATTACTGCCAGTTTTTCCGATATCAGAACCAAGTTAAGAATTTCAAATGGAACCCTGTATATTATTTTACATAGTTTGATAGAGCTTAGAATTACCTTTTCAATGACATATCACAAGTTATATTTTTTTTTCAAAATGGCGGACCAGGAAGCGCTTTTTCAAAATTCAATAAGGCGGTCGTTTCCCGATACCGATGAAATTTTGTTTAACAAATTATTAAAATATTAAACAAAATGGGGTTTTCAATGGATTTTAATCAAATTTAAAATCAAATTTTTAATTTATCATAAAATGGGATAAGTTTAATTTTTTCTTTAAAATGTGAATTTTTTCTTAAATTTTCTCAAAGATTTTAAATAGAAAGTTGTATTTATTAAATATTAGTATTAAAGTATATCTTATTAGCTACACGAAACCGCATAACAAGCCGTATTTTTGCTTTTTGTTTCAGAAAAAATTGACAAAACCTTGCCGATACACATTTTTCCTAATACATAACATGAAACAAACACACACATATTATTAATCAGAAAATCCTGGAATATTTTTTATTGTTTATTGATAAGTAATTTTGTATTATTTTGACATTTTGTGACTGTTGTCTTATTTTAGGAAAGCGAGAAAAAATCACAAGTAGTATTAATTTTATTTTACCAGTAGATACGGTGCAGTAACATGAAAGATGACTTAACTAAGATAAGTAGGTCTTGGAAACAATTGCATAGGGATGCCATTATAATTTTCATTAGATTTAACCAGAAACGTCAAAAGTACTGTTTTGTATCGACATTTCTGATAACTTTCGTTACATTTTTACACTGAGAAAAACAAAAAACAAAAACAAAACCGCATAACAAACCGTATTTTTGCTTTTTGTTTGAGAAAAAATTGACGAAACTCTGCCGATATACATTTTTCGTAATACATAACATGAAACACACACACCCACACACACATATTATTAATCAGTAAATTTCGGAAAATTTTTTATTGATAAGCAATTTTGTATTATTTTGACATTTTATGATTTTTGCTGTATTATTTTAGGAAATCGAGAAAAATTCACAAGTAGTATTAATTTTATTTTACCGGTAGGCTTTCGGTTTTTCCGGAAATACCTAGACCAAAGTCAAGAAGTTTAAAAAGAACCCTGTATATTTTTTCACACAGTTTGATAGAACTTAGAATTCCCTTTACATTGACATATCACAAGACCAGGAAGCTTTTGTTCAAAATTCAATATGGCGGCCATTTTCTAACACCGAAGATATTTTTGAATTATAGGTAGAAATAATAAACAAATATGGGGGTTTTTATTGGGTTTAATGCTAATTTAAAATCAAACTTTCACAATTAATACAAAAGTCACTCAATTAAATGTTTTATGCGCTGTCCGCCTTGTTCTTGGCATAGTGTAACTCTCTCAACATTTTCCGCGAGCAGGTTTCGTAAATGCTGTTCTGAGATACTCTCAACGGCTCGTCTCATTCTATTTTCTAACATTTCCAACAGGAGTTGCATACACTTTTTCTTTCAGATGACCCCTTATAGAAAAATCAAGCGGGGTTAGGTCAGGCGACCTCGCTGGCCATTGAATTGGTCCATTGGTTCCCAACCAGTTCTCACCAAATTGTTCATTCAAGTAATTTGCAACAATTCTTGAATTATGAGCAGGGGCGCCATCTTGTTGGTAAACTAAATCATCATTTTGCTGCAAATTATTTATAAAATGTTCAATTTCATTTTCGAGAAAGTCCAAATACATCTCGCCAGTTTTGATGGAATAATATTGGACCAATAACGCTTAGTCCTACAACGCCTAACCAAATATTAACTCCAAAACGTTCCTGGAAGGCACCTTCTCTTACTAATCTTTGATTTTCCTTTGCCCAATAACGAAAATTATTTCTATTAAACATCCCTAAGTTAGTAAACCTTGATTCGTCCGAAAAAATAATCTTATGATGAAACACAGGACTTATTCTATAATTATCTAAAAACCAATTGCAATAAATAAGTCGTCTTTGGAAGTCATTTTCAAATAGGTGGTGGTGAATTTGATACTTAAACGATTTAAACCCGTGTTTCTTTAAAATTTTTCTGGCGCTTTCATGGGACGTATTGCACTGTTTGCCTAATTCACGAAGGGAAGCTGTACGGTCATACTCGATGTACGCTAAAACGTTTGTTTCCACTTCTTCGCTTACTACGAAACCATCATTGCCATTAGCATGGACACCACCATTATTTTCATTTTTTAAATGTTGTACTAGCCAAGGATAATATGCATGTGAAGGAGCGTCACGATTCGGAAAGCGTTCCTGGTATAATCTCTCTGTGTCCCTTGAATTTTTGCGACATTCCCCATAAATAAGGAGCATGTCAATTTGATGGTCTCTTGAATAAACCATAATATTTACTTTTAAAACTAACTAGAACCACTTCTCAGTGTAAAAATGTAACGAAAGTTATCAGAAATGTCGATACAAAACAGTACTTTTGACGTTTCTGGTTAAATCTAATGAAAATTATAATGGCATCCCTATGCAATTGTTTCCAAGGCCTACTTATCTTAGTTAAGTCATCTTTCATGTTAAATCTACCGGTAAAATAAAATTAATACTACTTGTGATTTTTTCTCGCTTTCCTAAAATAAGACAACAGTCATAAAATGTCAAAATAATACAAAATTACTTATCAATAAACAATAAAAAATATTCCAGGATTTTCTGATTAATAATATGTGTGTGTTTGTTTCATGTTATGTATTAGGAAAAATGTATATCGGCAAGGTTTTGTTAATTTTTTCTGAAACAAAAAGCAAAAATACGGCAATTGAATGGCATCGTGTAAAACGATATCGTTGACACCCGGTATATAAAAAAAAAATAATATATAAATTAAAATGAGATAGAACTAGAGAGTCGCATAGGTTCTTTTTTGTTTCTTTTGAGAGATAGTGCCTATGAGCGTAAAGCTGTTTAAGCATGGAAAACCCTTTTCGTAGACAGGATGTTATATGTTCTGTAAATTTCAGTTTATTGTCCATAAAAAGCCCTAAGTTTTTCGCACAAGTTTGAAAGGTAATTACTTCATTATCTAGTTTCAGATTAATTTCGTTTAAGATAAAATTTCTTATATTTTCATTACAGAATAGTAATGCCACCTACTTACTTGGATTGATTTGAAGTAAATGTTTTTTTGATATAGTACTAATTGTTTCAAGGCCACTATTCAGTTGAAAGTTAGCTTCCGCCGCGTTACTAGGTTTAAATGATATATAAAGTTGTGTATCGTCTGCTTAAAGATGATATTGACAAAATTGTAATGCTTCTATGAATGTTGAAGTAAAAATGCTATACAAAAGAGGACCTAAAATACTTCCTTGTGGAACTCCTACGTTGATAGGTAATGATTGTGAAAATTTACCATCGATGACAACCCCTTGCGTTCTGTCAGATAAAAATGAGAGAATAAAGTCTGATGCTGTTAATTGAAAGCCAATATATTTAAGTACAGCAATCAGAGTTTTATGATTTAACATATCGAAAGCTTTGGTGTAGTCCAATAAGACAAGAATCGTTGCTTTTCCCACATCATGTGCCCCAACAATATCATCAGTTATGTCAGTTAATGCTGTGTAGCAGCCAAACCCTTTTCTAAATCCGGATTGTTTATATGGAATTATATATTTTTTTTTAAACGTATGATGAAATCTGAAATTTTATAACTTTTTCTAAAACTTTAGAGAAGATAGGTAATATTGAAATTGACCTAAGATGTCCGAACTCAGATCGATTTTGCTTTTTGGGAAAAGGTAGAATATTAGCAGCTTTCCACTGTTTTGGAAAATATGATCCTGTGATACAACAATTAATAATATATGTTAAAAATGGGATTATAAATGGACAGCAAATCACAACTAGAGTCATATTTAGGTTATCCTGACCGAATGCTTTACTTTTGAGTTTTAAAATGATATTTGAGATGACATAATCATCAACAGGGGAGCGCATTACGTTGAGATATCTGGGTAAGATAGTTATTAACTTCCTCAATTTTTTTCAGATTATCAGGGATTTCTTTTGATTTTTTATTTAGTATGTTTAATTTGTTTAATTCAGTCCATTTTTCTTTTAGTGTAGAGTTACGAAACTTAGTATTTAAATAAATTTTCTTTTCTGTCCTAATAGCCGAGGTTGTTATATTTCTTAATTGTTTGTAATAATTCCAGTGTTCTTGATTACGTGTTCTTCGAAAATGATTTAATGCTTCGTTCCTAATTTGTTTCATGTATTTTATATTATCAGTAATCCATGGACAGTACTTTTTTCCCTTTTTACCTTTGTTGTTAGAGGAGCGTGTAAATCAAACAAATAAAGCAAGTTATTTGTTAAAAAGCTTACTTTTTCGTCAATATTATTTATTTCATATAAACTATTCCAAGGTAACCCCTCCAAATCTGCTTGAAAATTTACCATATTGATTCCGTCCAACGCCCTGTACGTATAGCTTATTTTTTTTACAGATTTTCTTCCAAAATCAAGACAACAATATACAAGTAAATGATCAGAGACATTAATATCTTTTACTCCACTTTCTTTTATGTTATCTGAGTTATAACATATTAAATCTATAAGGTTTGCAGATGTATTAGAAATTCTTGTCGGTTCGCTCACTAGCTGAGTCATCTTAAAGGTTTCTAAAATGTTTAACAAACATATAACTGTGTTTGAGTCAAGGTTCAGCATATTAACATTGAAATTACCAAAACATAACAATTTATCACGCTTTGTGTAACACTGAATTAGAATATTTTCGAACTTTCCCAAAAAAGTCATTATAGACACCCCTAGGTGGTCTGTAAATGTTGCCTATTATAACAGTTTCATTATTAACTTTAATTTTAACCCAAATATGTTCAATACATTCCACACATTCTTTGTATACTATTGAACTGGTGAACTTCCCATCTATGTAAATTCCGATTATATTTTTCTATGCTGACAGTATCGTCACTTATATTTGGTGAAAGCCAACCACTGAAACATGAAGATATATAGTAAGAAAGAACGATAAAAAAGCAGAGTAGGGAACAGAATAGAGTTTAAAAAAAAGGGTCAAGCAACCTTTCCGTAGTCTCTTATAGTCAACAAGGATGACAACAAGAAGCAAATAAGGAAAAAAAAAGAAAGAAAAAGATTCTCACGCGCCAAACACCGGCCAAATTATATAAATTTGTTTTTTTTTATAAATATTAGATTATGTTATTATGCTCAAAAAGCAATCATTTAACTTAAATCAATAATTAGTGCTTTTAGAAACATACCCATCATTATTACATCATTACAGGCACACCTAAGACTATTATTTATAAATAAACAAATGAACAAACTGCATATTTTTCAAAATATTAACACAACAATCCAACTTGGAGTATGTGAACATGTGAAATAAGTATTATATATTGAGGATAAACACTAGATCATGCCATTATACATAGAGAACGATCGTTTAACTCAAACTAACATCCAGTATTTTCAAAAACGTGCCCTATTTGCAATATTATAAGTATAGATAGGCACCCAATACATTTTATTTCATAAATAAACAAACAGTCTGTCGATAAAATACGTATTTTCCCAATACAATATCATGAGGTAATGAATAAGCACGTGAATATATGCGAAATAGAGATTATAAATGTATACATTTTTATAGGAGAAATTTTATAAATATTATATTATATTATTACGTGTAAAAAAAGACAATGGTTTAACTTAAATCAATATCATATCAGTACCCTCAAAAATGTACCCATTATTCTTACATTAAGTTATAGGCAACCACCTAATATTATGAACTAGTTCATACCAAATTTTGTTTTTTTGTTTTTTTTTTTAAATGAAATGCCCTGTATATTTTTGATTTTTTAGATTCTCTTTATTATTCCCTTTCCAAAAATGTGTAATATACCTGTACTTGGATCGGTAGTTTTTGAGCTATTCGATTTCAAAATTCCCTCATAACTGAAATTCACCATATATTATCGTAGTTAATTTAAGTGAAATCGTGTCTAAGGTGTCTTGATGAAAATGTAAAACAATTATTAATATGAATATAAAGTAAAGGAATATTTTATTATGAAAAATAAACACTATATGAAAATTATTAAAATGAAAAAAAAACATAACAAATACAACTAAAAATCATAAATTTTAGTAATTTACATGTTCTCCTTGGTTAGCGAAGCACCTCTTAATATTTTGTGACATTTTGCGATTAATACAGTTAAAAATTACAGCTATACGTTCGGGTCTATTGTAGTTTATTTTGTGTTTTAGATAACTATATGGAAATATGTAACGTGGCGTCAGGTCTGGACTGTTTTGCTGGCCATCTTATATGTCCATTTCATTCAATCCATAGATCATAGTTCCATTTCAAAATATGAGTAGCATTTAAAACATTGTGCTCTGGAGCGCGATCCTGTTGCTAAATGAATATAAATCTCTGATTTAAAGGAATGTTATCTAACTGCTGTTCTTTATCATTTTTCAGATATTGTAAAGTTCTGACACCTTAAGACTTTTACGGATTAGATCGATAACCTTATTTTTTAGAATGCCACAAATATTTAAACTTTGTCCTCCTTGATTTTTGTCTACTTGAATTTTGTGAGGATTGTCGCTCAGAAATGTTTAGTGCGACGATTAAACATACCACTAGTAGTAAATGTCGCTTCATCAGTAAAAAGTATATTGTATAAAAAGAGCGGATTTAACAAACAAAAATTTCTTGACAAAAAATTAGTCTTTGTCGTTTACGTTCTTCAGTCAAACCATGAACAGGGTAGATATTTATATGGATGATAACTATAACGATGAAAAGTTTGTTGTTGAATTTTGCTAAATAATTTTTGAAAATAAATCGCTGAATAAATAATTGATCGTTCAGGATTTTCTGCAAGAAAATAAACCAGCTCTATTCCTAAGTATAGAAAACTAACAAAAATAATTTACTTGTAAAGAATAGCAACACGCTTAAGTCAAAGCTTTCGTTTGGATTTACAGTTTTTCTTCTTGTGTTTAAACTTTTGGTATCTTCAAATTTGTTTACTATACAGGGTGGCCCATCGAAAACGTACCGCAAGGCATAACGGCCAGGGTAATTTTTTTTTTCAAAAGATCCAAAAACACGTCAATTTTGTTTGTGAGGGGGACAATTTTTGCCCTTAAAATAATCGCAAAATTTTCAACCCTCTAAGCGGGGGTGTCATCCCCCAAACTTTTTCAGATGGGAAGAGGGGTCAAGTGGTACCGCAATGAAAAGGGCTTTCTATTCTCTATACATTCCCGCTTTGGTTTTTATAATGAGGAGGTGAGAAAAAACAGACTTCTAATGAGCTATTTGGTCGATGTTACGTGTCACCTAGCAAAGCAAGAATTATCTTTCAGAGGCCATAATGAAAAAAGCGATTCCGTTAGTGCGGGAAATTTTCGGGAAACTTTTAATCTGTTAATTAAACGTGATAACGAAATACAACAACATTTAAAAAAAATTGGAAATATTTTTTCTGGTTTATCAAAAACTATCCAGAATGATTTGATATCCTGTATTTCCGATTACCTTGCAGATACAATTGATAGGGAGATAAAAGAGTCATTGTTTTTTGCAGTGCAAGCTGACGATACTACGGATATTTCTGAGAAGTCCCAATGTGCGATTTCAATTCGGTACGTTAATAAATACGGTGAAATCAAAGAAAGTTTCTTGGGTTTTCATGACGTTAGCGAAGATAGAACAGCGGACGCAATGTATGGATTAATTGTTACAGTCATAGGCAATTTCGATTATAAAACAAAATTAGTTGGGCAATGCTACGATGGTGCTAGTGTGATGGCAGGTTCATTGAATGGTTTGCAAAAAAAAGTTAAAGATGATGCTCCTTTTGCTTTGTTTACGCATTGTAGTGCGCACAGATTGAATTTGGTTTTACAAACTGGTTCAAAAAATATAAAAAATTGCCGAATTTTTTTCGCAAGTGCGTCCTCGATTCCCGGATTTTTTCATCAGTCTGCAAAACAGACATTTACTTTAGATTCGACGATAGGAAAGAGGATTTCTTCCAGTTCAGACACCAGGTGGGCTTCCCGTTCTAAAATCATTCAAATCTTGCACTTGAATGGGAAGGCCTAAAATTAGTTTTTTCTAAAATTATTGACGACCAATCATCATCGGCTGAGTCAATAAACGGGGCCAAGGGATATCTTAAATTTATGAACGATTTAGAATTTTCGTTTCTTACCGCTGTGTATAAACATATTTTTGACATAACTGACCCCCTTTTCAACATTCTACAGAAAAAATCATTGGACATCACCTATTGTAAAAAGCAAATATTTATGGCAAGAGATCGTATCAAGTTATTGAGAAATGAGACAATGTTTAATACAATATTTGAACAAGCCCAAACAAGGATTTTTAAAAATAGGGACTCAGGGCAATTGTCAAAAAGAATTAAGTTATCGGACACCATTAAAGGCGATGAGCAAAGTTCTTTACGCATTTTATTTTATGAGATAATTGACAATATTGTGACTCAAATAGAAGTTAGGTTTGCAGATATGTCTCAGTTATTATATTTTTCTTTAGCGGATTCCTCAAAATTCGAAGAATATAGCAAAAATTTTCCGCTTGAATTTGTGACGAATGTGACCGACTTTTATAAAAATTTCTTTGACAAACAAAAATTAATTAATGAGCTTAGTGTAATATATCTCGATGAACAATTTGCATTGCTGAGCGTCGAGGCAATTCTAAAACATTTCGTAAAAAATGAACTTCAAGAAATATTTCCTGAAAGTTACAAACTTTTTGCGTTAATTGCTACCATACCTATTACAAGTACCTCAGTGGAAAGACATTTCTCTTGTTTAAAGCGAATAAAAACGTATTCTCGCAATACAATAAGAAATGAACGTTTATCGTCACTTGCGCTAATTTCAATAGAAAAAGAGTTGTTCTGCTCCTTACAGAAGGCTGATAACTTTACGGATGTCATAATAAGTAAATTCGCTCTTTTAAAAGATAGGCGGATAAATTTAATTTATAAAACTTAGTTGTCAGCTAAGTGTGTACGCGGCTTAACGTTTTCTTATAACGTCATTATTCTTGAAATTATTGTGGTTGTCGCCTACCCTAGCCTAAACACCACGAGCCGCCACTGAAAATCGGTCAAGTCATTTAGAAAATATGAAGGATTGAAATTTAAAATGTTTATTTACAAATTATCAGAGTAAATGATAAGGATAAATTCCTTCGACCAATTCGCTATTTTTGTCCTGTTATTTTAGATGTTTACTGCTGATTTTAGTGATTTGACATGCCACAACGATCAGGTGCGGTAGTTGCTAGATAGCTGTTCTGTAACTTGTGCGTTTAAATTTCTCAATATCATTAAATTTTTTATCAATAATTATGGTGTACTCACTTGCAGAAAAAGTGGAATAATAATAAATTTCTATTCAATGTGTGTTTTTCGGATGAGTGCACTTTCTTTTTGAACGGTGTGCAAGTTAATCGGCATTCAACTGTCGGTGTAGTTAATCGGCACTGGGCTGAGAACAACCCCAGGGTATTTCACGAGGTGCACACACAACATCCTCAGAAATTGAACGTGTGGGCTGGTATTTTTGGAAATTCTATTGTGGGTCCTTTTTTTATTCCTGGAACTGTAACAGGTGATATGTACTTAGATTTACTGGAAAATACCATCGACCCAGCCCTAACTGACATCATCGAAAATAATCCTGGATACGTTGAAGCGGAACTGATATTTCAACAAGACGGTGCACCTCCACATTACTCTCAAAATGTGCGTAATTATATAAACACTAACTTTCCCGGGCGGTGGATAGGACGAAGGGGTGCCATTGAGTGGCCTCCCCGGTCACCCGACTTGACTCCTTTAGACTTTTTTCTATGGGGACACATAAAAAGTAAAGTGTATAGCACTCCACTTGCCTCATTAGAAGATCTGCGAACACGAATTATTGACGTTTGTCGCGAAGTGACCCCTCAAGTTCTTCAGAATGTTCGAGAACGATTTGAAGCTAATTTGTATTACTGTATGGAGGTCGACGGGCAACATTTTCAGCATTTGCTTTATTAATACGGTAAGTTTTTTTTTATTTAATTAAATTTATGCGTTTTTTGAAAAATGTATTTTTCAAATTTCAATCCTTCATATTTTCTAAATGACTTGATCGATTTTCAAAACCAAAGCGGGAATGTATAGAGAATAGAAAGCCCTTTTCATTGCGGTACCACTTGACCCCTCTTTCCATTTGAAAAAGTTAGGGGGATGACACCCCCGCTTAGAGGGTTGAAAATTTTGCGATCATTTTAAGGGCAAAAGTTGTCCCCCTCACAAACAAAATTGATGTGTTTTTGGATTTTTTGAAAAAAAAATTACCCTGGCCGTTATGCCTTGCGGTACGTTTTCGATGGGCCACCCTGTATATCTTATCGTGCTCCGTGTTGGGACCGTTCTACCGGGAAATTGCCTATGATACTCATTTTGATTGTGAATAGGGTTTCTATTTTTGGCAAAATATAAGCGTATTATATTTAATTTGTCTTCAATGGCATAGCCCATTTTATTGGGCAAAACTCACACAGACTAGTTAAATGATAGTAGGAATCTGACAATGTCAGTATCAGCAGAACACCTTAGACACGATTTCACGTCAATTGACTAGGATAAGTGGGAATTTTAAACTCGAATATCTCAAAAACTACCGATCCAAGTATAGACATAGATATCACACATCTTTTAAAAGGAAATAATAAGGAGAATCTAAAAAATCAAAAATATACAAGGCATTTTATTTAAAAAATTCAAAATTTGGTTCGCTACTAGTTTCTGATTTACCCTGTACACTCAAAGTTATTTTTCTAGGAAGTTCCCTGAAATCTCAACAACTTTTGTGTTTATTGTTTTTTTTTTCTGGGTGGCGGTATGCATTACAAGATCTGTCCAGGAAAACTGGTCTCGATGTATGCGTGCTTGTTTATGTAGCGATGGTAGTTTAAATTTAATATTTTTGAATATTTTTCTTTACGTCTAAGTTAACTGTGATAACTGATTTGTCAAAGTAATTATCAAAATTGGCTTTACCAAGGTGTCTATCCTTTTAAATCCATCCGTAATCAGGTAAAGCCTAAGTATGACCTAGTTTAGAATCGCTCCTAGTTTCTTTTTTCATGGAAAAGGAACGATTGAATATAGAGAAATTCTTGGATAATTGGGTAAAACCGATACGTAAGTGAATTTAATGAAACAGAATATGCTTGCCAAAAATTCGCCGCTATTATTTGCTTTATTATGTCCTATTCTTTATTTACTTATTATTACTCCGAGATTTTTTCAGATCTTTACGTTTCAGGATCCCTGGGTGTCGAAAAACGTGTTTTCCGAATTCCGTCGGTCTGTCAACCGGTTATGTTGGGATGACCTGGTAACATTATGATAAATCCAATGTGACGGAACAAAATGGCGGTCTAATAAAATGTCAAAAACTGGTTATTTTATTGATATAGAAACTGGAGAAATATTGATACGAATTCCAGTACGGTGAAATAAAATGAGGTCTAATAAAATTGTTTGAAAAGAAAATACATATACCAGGTGACAATGAAATTACTACCCAGGGCGCCATGTGAAAACCGCTGGAGATAAAAATACGGAATTTGGTGTGACGATAGTGTTGAATATTGTGAACATTTGTAACATAAAAACAATTGAATATCGTTTCCGGTTTCCCTGGAAATGGCCGCGACTTCGTTATTTTAAATAGAACATCCTATATATTTTATATTTTTTGAACTCTCTTAACAATTCTAAACAACTTTTGTACAACATAAACTATGTCTAAAATGTATAGTTTTCCAAATAAAGCTACCCAAAATTGTGCCATAATTCCTACTTAATCGTATTTTATGGAAAAACCGTTATTTACTCTTTATTCAAGCCTTCATCCAACAAAATGTCAGAAAGATAAAATGTTCCCAGTTGAAAAAGAATGTGTTTTTCAAGTTTTTATCAGATCCTGTACCATAACGGGTCAACTGACTGTTTTTCGCTTTGAATAAATATCAACATCATAAAAATAGGATACCTAATTTTCAATTTTACAGTTGTTTATGAAAGTTAAGTTAATGATAACTTAACCTAGTGTTATAACTACCTATAAACAAAGTTTTGCTAAACTTAAAATAATCATATTAGCCTTGACAGAGGTTGCTATGGTTTTTAAAAACAATTGAATTTTGACAAGTAACTTTTATCACTTGTGGGCAGGAGCGGATCTTCCATTAGGCTGAGCAGGCTGAACCCTAGGGCCACCCGGCAAAAATACAATACCCGCTTACATTACAAAAATAAATAAGATTATTAAAAATCATTTCACTATTCATAAATAAAAAAAAATCATTAATAAAAATGAGACTTTGTTTTCTATTTTTCTGCTCCCGCAACCGTTGCATGGGAACTAGGCTTCAGTCGTGCGAAGAAGCAGCGGCAACGATGCGATAAACTGTCAAATTTTGGGGAATTACCGATATCCCGTTGTCTTGGCCTGGCACACAGTAAAGGTCGTACATCGTACAAAGCGAGGAAATTAATTTATATAGCTGATTTTTTGCAGTGTACTTTGTATTTATTAGCAAGTAATATTTAAAGTGGTCGTTGGTTACTGCAGAAAAAGATTTTTATTAAGGATTTCTGGATTTAAAGGTATGTAAAAATGTATTTTATTAAAATGGTTTGTAATCTATATATTAAAGCACAAAGGGTATTTTTGTCTACATCCTCAAGCGACTACCGCTTAACGGATTTCGAAGATTTTTTTTTAAATTTTTTCCATAGATGGAAAACATGAAGCATTTTTATATTGTTTTAATGCGTATTTTTTTTATAAAACCAAGGCGACATCTAAACAAACGCCGCCAACCTACCCCGCTCTAATCCAAAACAACGTAAAGCGAAAACAGAAAACGTGCGTACACAACGACGCAAATTCGCTAAGCTAATTATAGATGTCGCCACCAATGAATTAAAGTGATATCTATATTTATTAGTTTTTTTTTAATTTGTCTGTATTTTAGAATTTATTTATAGATTATATAGGGGGGGCTTGCCCCCCAGGCGCCTCCCTAGTATGATATTAAAGTACAAATAGACAATTTTAAGTTCGTATCGAGGTTCATATACGCAGTATACACTATAATATGCAGCATTTTGACAATAAAATCGCAGATAATTTTAGTGAATGATTGGTTCAAATTTGGTACATATATTCATTTTTATTGTAGACTAACCATTCTATCGACTGTAAATACAAAAAAAGCAAATGTAAGAAAATTTGAGCTACTTTTTTTTTGTAGATTTTTGAACTTGGATTTTGGAATCTAATAATATAACACAAAATAATTAACAATGTCAGGGCGGAAGTATTTAAGTGGTAGTCAAAAACGCAAAATAAAGGAGCAAAAAGTCAAAGATATATCAAAATGTGCAAAATTAACCAGCTTTTTTCAATCTGAAGAAGTCGGGGAATCATCCAAAGAATTGAGTTGCACGGAAGATGGAAATGTAACGGATAGTCTACTAATTGAAGATGAAGAGCAAACTCGGGACAACGAAGATACCAGAAAACAAGCCGAAAATCTTGTTCAGATTGTTGAGAATAAAGACGAGTGTATTCAAGAACGACTAGAAAAAAATTCTAAAACTAGGAAAATTGTTGATGCAAATGGAAACTATAGTGATATAGGATTTTGGCCCAAGGTAATTACTCCTGAATTAACAGATTTTTGCCTAAGTCGACCTTCTATGGTTTTTTCAAAATAAAAATGAAACTAATTCATATCCAGAATCCAAGCAAACTTATAAAGATCAAAGTAGATTTTTTTGTAATAGTTTTTTTTAATAAATACATAAAAAATGGTCAAACAATTTTAAGATCCTGGCTTTGTTATTCTTTATGCAAAGGAGCAGCATTTTGTTTACCATGCAAATTATTTCCCAATCCAGGCAATAGTTTAGCTTTGGCATCTGACGGCTGTAGGGATTGGAAAAACATAGGAAAAATTCTTTTATCCCATGAAGAGTCCAATGATCATAAGCAGTTAAAAGAACAGGCAACAAAATACTACTACAATATTTTAGAACGGGTGGTAGCGGCAATAAAATTTTTATCTGAAAGAGGTTTGCCACTACGAGGTCATGACGAGAAGTGGGGCTCTCCACATAATGGTAATTTTATGGGCCTCATGGAGCTTATTTCGGAATTTGACCCATTTTTAAAAAAACATCTTACAAAATGTCACTGGGGCGATAAAATCCACTACTTACTTATCTAAAACAGTGTGTGAAGAGATAGTGCAGCTTATGGGAAAAAATGTTCTTAAGCGTATAACTGACCAGATTAAAGAGGACGATACTAAATATTATACCCTTATCGTAGACTCCACGCCGTATGTTGCTCATACAGATCAGCTAGCAATAATATTAAGATACTGTTATAAGGGAAAAGTATTTGAACGATTTACAACCTTTTTACAGATTGAAAATCACACTAGCGAGACACTATATACAAAAATAATTTAGTTTTTAAATGGTACGGGTATTTCTATTGAAAACATTCGCGGGCAATCATACGATAACGCTTCGAATATGAGCGGAAAATATACAGGCTTACAAGCACGAATAAAAAAAGTTAATGCCTTAGCAGATTTTGCCCCTTGTGCTGCGCGTTCTTTGAATTTGGTGGGAGTAGAAGCAGTGTCTGTTGTAGGGGAAATGATAGATTATTTCGGAACTGTTCAACAGATTTACACCTTTTTCTCTGCATCCCCCCACGGAAAATATTAACTGAAAGAGCATCAATCAAATTTTCACTAAAAACTTTAAGCACAACAAGGTGGTCTTCTCATTATGAATCAGTTCATGCGGTTAATGCAAGCTATCAAAAAATACTTGATACTCTTAAATATATATTTGATGAAAGCAATGAAAAGGCAGATTGCAAATTAGAAGCAAATAGTTTATATAAAAAACTCACTAAGCGGGAAACAGCAATTCTTTCCATAATATGGGAAGTAGTTTTAGAGCGCTTTAATAAGGTGAACAAAATTTTACAAACCCCTGGTTTGCGAAGGGTACTCCTTACTTTCTTCACTGCAGCTGTTTGTTAAATCTTTACGCTAAGACTCTGAACAACAATTTAAGGATTTGGAAAACAAAGCAACTTATTTAAGTACAGAAGTTAAAGAAAATTTTAGCGATGCATATAAAAGAGCAAGAACAAACATATTTTCAGATGGAGAAAAAGGAAAAGATATTCTTACCGGAAGAGAAAAATTTCGAATAGAGGTGTTCAATGTTCTTTTAGATAAATTGGTGGTGGAACTTGAAAAAAGAAGTAGTGTATACAAAGTACTTGCAGACAAATTTAAATTTTTAATAAAGTTGGGCAAAAAAAACTCAATTATTGAACCTAAATCAATGGAATCTGTAATATCAACTTATCAAAAAGATATCGGAGAAGAACTGTTAAGTGAATGCAGTAAGTTCCAACATTATTTAAACAATATATGGTTTAAACAAAATGAGTGTATTACGGCTTCCGAAATGCTAACACTAATTTTTGAAAGAAACCTGATCGATATCTTTCCAAATTTGTATACAATTCTTAAAATTTACTTAACTATACCTATAACGAGCTGCGAAGCCGAAAGGTCATTTTCTAAAATGGCATTCATAAAAAATAAATACAGATCCACAATGACGGACGAGAGGCTAAATAACCTTTCAATTTTGTCTATTGAATATGACATTACAAGATCAATTTCTTATGAAGAAGCAATACGCGAATATGTTAGGATTAAGATCAGAAGACAACAGTTTTTTAAATTTGTTCAATTTTGTTAATCATGTTGTTTGCTTTAATTTTAATAATTTGTTTTTTTTTTGTTGTTGTAGAAATAGACATTGATTTTTGTGTTTTACATTAGTCGTTTTATTTGTTTTACAAGAAAAACTTTGACAACCTATCAGAAACTAAAAAAATTGAATTTCGGGAGGTTGGTGGCCCCAAAAAACCACGATCCGCCACTGCTTGTGGGCTTGAAAGGTTGTTGCACTTTTTGTAAATTCTCGTGCTTGGTTTCGTGTCTCTATTGGTGTAGACTAAAAGTTCTTTGTAATCTCTTTAAAATGGCAAGTTTTACAAGGGCGGAACAAATAGATATGCTTCTCGTTTATGGCAAGTGCTTGCAAAATAAAAACACTCTACGCAGAGCGATACCCTGCTATGCCTATTTTCCATGGCTAGTACAACATTTGAAAACAGTTCCGCAAAATGAAAATGAAGAAAAGTTCCTTATTAGTGAAGAAGCTGAAATAAACGTTCTGGCACGTGTGAATGCTGATCCAAATATTTGTACTCGCCAAATTGGAAGTGAAGTTAAAGTTAACAGAGAAAGCGCAAGGAACATTTTAAAGAAACATAAGTACAAGCCCTATAAATACCAAATCCACCAACACTTGGGTGTTAATAACTTTGCTCGACGAGTTGAATATTGCCGATGGTTTAAGGTAACGAATCTAACGTAAGATATTGGGCAAATGAAAATCAACATTTATTTGGAGAAGGCTTTTGCAAGAACGTTGGGTGTTACAAATATTTTTTAATGAGCTCCTTACAGAACAAACTTATTTGAAGTTTCTAGAAACAACGATTTTTTTGACAAAACCTCTTGCAGAAATTCCCAACATCTACTTTCAACAAAATGGTGCACCGGCCCATAACGCTCGAATTTGTGTAAATTATTTAAATGACAGGTTTATAGACCAACGAATAGGAACGAATGGACCTGTAAGGTGGCCAGCACGTTCACCTGATTTGACACCTCTAGATTTTTTCTTTTGGGGTAATATAAAGGAAAAGTCTACATTAACTCAACCTGAAAATGTGAACATTTTAAGAAATCTAATTATTACTGCTATTAATAATATTAGCATAACTCAAAAAGAAAATATATTACCGAAAATTGTTGAAAAATGTGAGACCTGTATTAGACAAGAAGGTTGTGTTTTTGAAAATCTTAATTGTGATTAAGTACGTTCAGTTTTTTATTTCTTTTATTATTAGTTAACATTAATCATCTCGAGGTATAATAAAGTTCGTTTGTTTTCGCTTTATCATATTCGTTTCTTTTTTGAAATTTAAATGAATTAAAAGAGAATTCCTTTGAGCTAGGGGTTCGCGAGACCACGAGACCAGTCTCGGTCTCGTTTCGAGATCGAGACCGAGACATGAACAGTATTTCGAGACAGCTACCGAGACTTGCCTATCGAGACTCTCGGTCTCGATCTCGAAGTGAAGTAGCAAAATAACTAATGTTTGTAAATTATTTGTTATTAATTTGTCAATAATTCAAAAAATATATGTTTGGGGGCAAATTAATTAATGCAAAAAATAATTTTTCTATAATCAGTTACATTATACTAGCATTGTATATGTTCTTATAACAATGATACTAGTGAAATAGTCGTTTAAAAAACTATATAAATAACCATAAAAAGAGAATTTCCCAAATTTAGAAATTCTAATAGCGAAATTCCACTTCACATGTCGAAAACCGTAAATTGCTACCCTGTTCTCAAAGAGAGACACTTTATCACAACTATACTATATAGGATTTTGATATTGTGATCTTTATAAATTTATAATCGGTTTTTATGTTTAATTATTGAAAGTAACTACAATCCAAAAAGTCTCCAACAGACGAAGTCATTGTGGCGATTTTTGTTTAAAAATTTTCCTACTTAAATTAAACAAGAAATTGTTAAAAAAAATCAGTGAAAATTTTTCTTAATATTTTCTTCTTTAAATAGTGATGTATAATCGATGTCATAGTTATCATCGCTTGAGGAACTTGATAGTATTGGTGATTCAGCAGGCACAATATAATATTTATCCCTGTACAGTTTCTCAAAAAAGGCTTATAGATTGATCTTTCAGGTGAAAAATTGAACAAGTAGATATTTGTTTAATAAATAAATTTACTTTTAAAATCTACTCCACTTTTAAAATTTATAGTTAATTTATCAAAGAACAAAAATAGTTAATTCACCAGTAGTATTATGAACCATAGCCTCCTTTGTGCAAGCACAACGTGCAGACCCCTTAGAACGGTCCTGGTTAAGAAAGTAAATACGCATCAAAGTAAAAGTTTGGTTCAAAATTGCAAAGTTTACAGAATACCTAAGGGTGCTCTACTTGGCCATCGATAGATTTCTACCTATTGAATTATAACGTCTGTCCCTAGAATGCCCAGCACGTTGCTTGCATGAGTTTGGCAGCATTATACAGTGTGTCCTTATTTTGTGTTTAATATATCTTATTCCATTTATATATCTTTCGAAATGTCAAATAATTATTGTTCTGTGGATGGTTGTTTAAATAACTCTAGTGATTTGTGGCCTTTCTGTTGATGTCCAAAGAACAAGGGGTATGTGCTATTTATTTTGATACACCTACTATTGTCCGTATATCTTCATTTACTGATTCCATCTGTTGGCAACATCATTTCGAATTATAGATTTTTGAAATAATTTTTTATATAAATATACCTACATTTTTTCTACTATATTGAAATGTCCAAACATTGAGTTTTTTTTCATTAAATTTTTAAGATTCGAAAAACTCTGGGTTTCGAATGTAGGCTTCCATGTATTTTTGTCTAAATAACGTTTCGGCGAACAAATATTATTTTTAAAATTTTGTTTTCGAGACCACCGAAACTTTCGAGACCGATCTCGAAGCATCGAGAACGATACCGAGACCGAGACCTTAAATATTTTGAGACTGATTCAGTCTCGGTCTCGGTCTCGGTCTCGCGAACCCCTACTTTGCCGGTGGAATAATTAACTATCCGAACGTTTCCGTTTTGACGGCCATGCCGCTCAGTAGCTACGACATCGGGAGTCCTTGATGTACTATGAAAAGTTCAAACGTGTGAGTGGTTTGTTTTTGAGTGCAGCTTAGATGCGGAGTGACAGTCCGCACGTTAGCCTTTTTTGAATATTTTTAGACATTTTCTGTCGTTCAAAAAGTGATCAATTCTTCAAGTTGGACTGTTTTATAACTATAATATAGAGATATGTTTGAACAATTACCGATATGGGTGATTATGAACGAGAACAAGAATACCTTAAATAACTATACGAAGAGGTTGAAACTGACGTCGAGCCAGATGACGACGATTTTAGTCTGGAAGACGACAATGTCGAGACCCAAGATTACGATACTGATTACGAACAAGATATTGAACCGGATGAAAATATAAATATTCTAAACATTGAGCACGGTGGGACATCACAACGTGTTGCATATTATCTGGCAAAAGACGGCCGAACAAAGTGGAAGAAACATACCTCAAATCGGCAGGTAAGAACACGCGCTGAAAACATTATCAAGTGTCTCCCTGGAGTGAAAGGAGATGCCCGGAGAGTAAAAACTGCCGCAGAAATATGGAACCTGTTTTTTACCAATGATATGTTAGAAATCATTGTGGAGAATACAAATATTTATATTCGTATAGGCAATTTCGATCCAAAGAACAGAACAGCTAAACCAACTGACATTCTTGAACTGAAGGCACTTCTGGGATTACTCTATATATCGGCGATGTCAAAAAATAATCACGTCAATGCCAGTGATTTATTTAGAACCAACGGGACCTCAATGAAAATATTTCGATTGACTATGTCTCTTGCCAGATTCAAATTTCTACTAAGACATATTCGCTTTGACAATAAAAACACACGATTGCAGCGACATAAAGATGACAAGTTGGCACCGATCCGGGAAATTTTTGATTCTTTCAATTCAAATTTATGTAAATATTTTTCTATGTCAGAACTTACAACGGTGGACGAAATGTTAGTAGCATTTCGTGGAAAATGCGGATTTCGGGTATACATGCCTAACAAGCCCAATAAATATGGACTTAAAATATATGCGCTAGTAGATGCAAAAATGTTTTACACCGCAAATTTAGAAGTTTATGTTGGCCAACAACCTCCTGGACCTTATAAAGTTCAAACCGATAATATATCTCTTTTATCTCAGCTTTGTCGTCCAATTTCACAAACAAGTAGGAACGTCACAATGGAGAATTTTTTTACAAGTATGGCAGTGGCCAACACACTCTTGGCAGAATTTAAACTAACGATACTTGGAACAATTAGGAAGAATAAAAAAGAACTGCCTCATGAATTTACTAATCCTATCTCCCGACCTGAGAAAACTAGTATGTTTGGGTTCCAAGAAAAAGCAACAATTGTCTCCTACATACCCAGAAAGAACAAAAATGTTATTATGCTGTCAACAATGCACTATAATGATGATACAATCGACGAAAGAACTGGAAAACCCCAATTGATTATCGATTACAATAAATCAAAAGGTAATGTCGATACGGTAGACAAGATGTGTGCGGCTTATAATTGTGCAAGGTCGACGCGTCGATGGCCAATGGTCATATTTTATTCTGCATTGAATATAGCTGGTATAAATTCATTTATCATTTTCAAAAGCAACTCACTTTACTTAGATAAAACACCCAGAAGAATATTTTTGGAATGCCTTGGCATGCAGCTGATAGATGGCCATATACGACGCCGTGCGTCAAATAATCGTATTCCACCTACCATTAGGTTCCGCCTCAAGGAAATATTAGGCATAAAGGAACAAAACTTACTACCAGTTGCTCCAGAACCTAGTAAAGGACGATGCTCTTATTGTGACAGAAAGAAAAATAGGCCTACAAGATTCAGCTGTACACACTGTCGCAGATATATTTGTTTGTAACATGCAAGGTACATCTGCAATGACTGCTTGGCTGATTCAAGTGACGAAGATTAGTACTTAGAGTTACATCTAACTAATGTCAAATTTGAGTTTTTTTGTATTTCCCTAGTTTTCCTATTATGTTTTTTTTTTGTGAAAAAAGTTATTATACATGCTTCCATATTTAACTTTTTGATAAATCTATAAAAAGCAGTACTATGTTTTTTATTGCTCCAATTTTTATAAGCTCCCTTGAAATTATATATAACTTTAGAAATTTACAATAGAAAAAATTGAAAATAGTCAAAATATGTTCAGATGGGATAACTCATAAATTTTATATCAAGTGCATTTCGATTTTTGAAGTGGTAATATTTAATTAAGATTTATAAAAAAATGCGGATTGTGAGTCCGACGTTAACCTTCATGTCACATGAAACCACGTTACCTTTGAAAGGTTAAATAAGTGCTAGTAATATTGAATTTCGCTTTAGATGAGCATTAACAACATGAAAATAAGGTATCAAATTCGCAAAGTTTTCAGCGGTCTATAGAAATTGAATTTGCCATATGTAGATAAAGGTTAAAAAAGTAGGATTGCGTAGTGTTTTGTTCCAGTCAGTTGACCCGTTATGATACAGGGTCTGATCAAAACTTGAAAAATCTATTTGCAAAAAACATTTTTTTTTTAAATTCGGAAAATTTTCTTTTTGACATTCTGTTGGATGAAGACTTGAATAAAAAGTAAATAAGCGTTTTTCCATAAAACAGAAATAAGTGGGAATTATGGCACGTTTTTATGTAGCTTTATTTGGAAAACTATACATTTTAGACATAGCTAATGTCATACAAAAGTTGTTTAGAATTCTTGAGGGAGTTCAAAAAACATAAAATATAAGGGTATTACATTTAAAATAACAAAGTCGCGGTCATTTCCGACGAAACCGGAAACGATATTCAATTGTTTTTATGTTACAAATGTTCACATTATTCAACCCTATAAACACACAAAGTTCCATTTTTTTATCTCTAGCCGCTTTCAAATGGCGCCGTGGGTAGTAATTTCATTGCCACCCGGTATATGTGTTACTAAATGATTATTCGCGGAACTAAATTGGGTCACACTTTACTATTCCTAATAAAAGGAAAGATTCAAAAGGAGGGCAATTCCGGGAAAGAAAATTTGGCGATTTTTTTTTGGATAACATATTCTACATAAGCGATGGAGAAATAAATACAATTTTAAAATTTTTGTGAAGATTGAACATTTAACTAAACAAAAATGTCTGACTTATGTCGGCTGATACTTAAAAATACATAACTATGCTCATGGAGTTATATGTTAATATTAAAGATTTCTGTACTTTTTCATCTACACTTCTCAAATGTCAAAGTGGATACTGTTTTTTTATGATACAAATTGATATTTATACTTGAATAAAAATAAAAATACTTAACGGATTCTCAAAGTTTTTTTTTTTGTATAAAGAGTAGTTCCTGTACTTTTTTCCTATACATAAATACATCACCATATAAAAATCTTTAAATACCAAAGAATTTTATTTCATTTTCTTGGGGTATTATCAAACATTAAAATATTTTATGAATAAATAAAGAAATGAACTCAACTTAAATTTTTTAACATAAAGATGACGCCATCTAACCTAATATGCTTATTAAAATAATGGTAATAATAATAATTATTATTATTTAGCTTTTATGTCACAAATAACTATTATACAGTGTGTAGCAAAAGTAAGGAACCGGAGAAATATTTCACGTACCGCTTACCTCAATTTAATGAAAATATATACAGGGTGTCCCATTTTGGGTACTTTTGTGTGCTACTTTTTCGTAAAACTAAAGACGCTGTTAACAAAATTGTCATAGCCCTTTTAGTTTTTAAGATACAGAGCTAAAATGGAAATGTTATATTTTCAGGCACCTCTCGTATCTCAAACTGTTTCTTATATAACTTTTCCCGTAGAAATCGGAATTGGTATACAGGGTCAGGTCAAAAAGTTATCGGACCCTGCTTTATTTTTTTAAATAGAACACCCTGTATGTTAGATTTCCACTAACAAATAGAAACTAGTTAACAGTATTATACATAGGGAACATCGGGAACCATTTATGATGTGATGTAAACTTTAATAAAACAAACTTTTTTCGGAACAGAATTTATTCTTATTTATTCTGTCTACAGACCGGTTAAAGGTCGATTTTCTAGGAATTGCTGAGAGCATAAATATTGATTTTTATTTTGAAACATAGTGATTGGTTGTTTCGTTTAAAATATGAGTTTACTGTGTGAATAGAAAACATATATTTTATTCTGACAAATTTTTAAATATTATTTAATGGTTTGAATAGGATTCAAACACTGTATATCTATAGACTATAAAATTTGTCTTTTTTTACTTTTTCAAAAATATATAATAGTATGCACTTTTCCTCAGAAACACGCAGATAAATAACAATTTTCGGAAATTAAATGCATAATTTAATAGTAGGCTATGAATAACAATAATAAACAATTGAAAGTTACATATTGCTAACGAAGAATTGGATAGCTTGTTGGTATCTTCTTATATAGAAATACCTACAGATTTTTAATAACCGTAAGTTTGTAACAACAGTTTTATATACTTATATACTTTATATACTTCATTTTGTATATAGCCCTATAAAAAAATCTAAAATTGAGAGACCTGAAGATCGTGGAGGCTATTTGACAGGTCCGTTGGTACCTGTCCATCTTTGAGGAAAGTTAGGGTGAATGCGCCAGTAGTCGGACAGTTTTGTCAAGTTTTCAGTTTAAAAATTCATAAAAAAATTATTTTTTGGATCATCAAATTGATTCAGATACAAATGAATGCGTAAGGGTGTTTATTTGCGATAAAAAATATAAAAATACACGATTTCTGTACGATTGTTTATAAAATAACCTAAATTCTTTTACAATGCATTTTTGCTAGTGGTCGGACACTTACGCTTAGTAATCGGACACGAGATGTCCAGTAGTCGGACAAAACGTTATTGGTCCATCAACACCAGTTCAGGACTATATGTAATTTATTTTCTATTAATCTAAGCTTGGAAAAATAAAAATAAATCAATTACGAAGGTTAGAAATAATAAAAACACATTTATTAAAAAAAAATCATTAGAATGAATTTATTAAAAAACAGGTAGGTACATAAATCAGAACTCAATTAATAATCCACATTTTTATAAAAAAAAATTTAAGATTTCATTTCATAAAGTAATAATTTAAAATATCGGTATACTGGTGCAAAAAAAATACATCTCGAATTTTATCATACACCAGTAACGGGCGGTGATTTTTTTCAAAGAAATTATTATTTTGCGAAGTAAAGCTTAGATATACATTTCTGGTAAAATATGAATATACGAATAATAAAAAAAAAACAATAAAACATATGCACTTTTGGTTGTGCAACAATAAATAATATACACAACTTGTTGGTATCTAGATCCTGTATATTTAGTACAGCCTAAATGAAACCGTTTAGGACAAGTATCATATCCTATATTTTTTTCTTGTTCTTCTTCTCTGTCACTAATTAGTTCTTCATCACACACTGCACAAAATTGTATTTCTTTCGTTACACTATTAAAATGATCATTTTCTCGATTTGTTTTAACTTTTTTTTTTGTGATTTCTTTGCGGTGCTATCCCTGCCCTTTTTCTCTTGTTCGCAAATTTTATTTTCCTCTCCATTTCTTTTATATTTAAGTTTTCCCTCCAAGCTTTTGAAGAAATTGCACTTGGAATTTTTTCCCCGCTTGGTTTTTTACTTTTTTAAAGAACTACTCGATGAACTTGCATTACTACTTGGTTTGACATTTTTGATTAGATCAATGTCTGGAATTCGTGTAAATTTTGTTAATTTTTTCCGAGTTTTTTTCTATCTTATCTGGCAAAACTGGTACAAGCAAAACTGGTACATTTTCATCGTTTTTCTTTGCTTTCATCTGTGTTGCGTTAGCTTCTTTCGCGTCACTGCGTTTACTTTCGTCTTCACCAGCAGGTTTTGCTTCAATTGGCAGCAATTGTGTGGTGCCCAAACTCTCTTCTGTGTTTCCCGTCTTTTTATTTTCGTTTACATTTAACTTAAAAGGAATTGCAAGGTCTTGAAGAATAATAACCGATGGGTTTTCTTGAGGTGGAGCTGATTGGATAGTTTCATTGTGTTCGACAGGCTGTTCAACAGGATGAAGAGAACTATTGTTTCCAATTTTAAATAAGTCTTCTTGAAATAAGGTGACTGAGCAAGTTCAACGTTTTTTGGTAGAAATTGTACAGAATGCAGAAAACCATTTTCTTGAACTTCAAATTCTTCAATTTCGGTGCATTTATTATTGGCGGAACTGTTTTCAGGGCGTGCACCATCTAAAAGTGACATCAACAGCTAAAAACTCAAGTTGTTTTCTAGTAAACTAAGTGTTAGATTGGTCATAACTTTCTTAGCGATGTTTACTTCTTCTGTTGTAATTTCTATATTTTTTGCGACTTGAATTTCTTGCATATTTTCCACTACGTTTTGCACACATTTGGTGTAGTCCATGCTATTAGGATTAAATGGGTAGAGTCCGCAAGCTCTAAATCCATTTTTAATATTGATTTTCATATTAGTATGGCAACAAGTTTCTTTTTGAATTGGACAGAAATTTGTTTTGGTTACAGCTTTATTAATATTTTCATCTGCACTTTGCCACCTTCGGACTGCTTGCTTCCAATATTCTTTCACGGGCTTAAAAACCGCTACGTCAGCAGGTTGCAGCAAATGTGTCGTATTAGGAGGCAACGCATATAAAATTATATTATTACTATAACACAAATGACTCAACTCCAAGGACATAAGTGACCTATGACCATCAACTAGGAGAAGAATAGGTTTCGTAATGGATAGCCAGTCATTAAATCCATTGGCCATTTTTGGTCAGGGCGGCCATTTTTGAAAGGTGTTGTTAACTTTTCATTATTAACGATTTTTTGCACACTGTCCAAAAGTTCATCTTTTTTTTAATTGAAAACCGCATTTCGCTAAATTGGTTAGCTATTCCGCTATTTTTTTTTTCCTTTTTTTATAATTGGGTCGGGACCTTTATGAGAAGATTTTACTTTTCCCTGAACCCGGGCCTGTACGGTTGACTTTGGTACTCCGTATTCACACAAGCTTTACTGAAACTACATCCTTTTTGGACTTGTTCAATGGCTAGCTTAAGGTTTTCATCGGAATAATTTTGAAACTTTGCTTTTTTCTGAGAATTCATTATCTAAAACTAAAAAATCCATCTCAAAATTCATATTTCGAAACCGACTTACAACGGCTGGCCGACTACTGGAACACTTAAAAATTAATCATGCGCTAGTAATCGGACAATTTTTACTACAGAAAAATAATGATATAACCTTGAAAAAACCTGGCCGGTTACTGGATGAACCAACTGAAACCTCTTTTAGATGCGTATAAAAAAAGAGATAGCGGCATCCTATTTTAGTTTAAATTAGAAAAAGACACATGAAATTTGTTTTCCTTTTACCAGAAGTCAGACACCTGTTTGACTACTGCATTTTTAATTTTTCATTCATCTAGTATTCGGACACCTTATATTTAGGTTTAAAATGTAAAAAAGATATGTAATTTTACGTTTTTGGAGTAGTTTTAACTATAATAAATATCATAAAATAACTAAACTCAATAAAAATTTACTGCCACGGATTTTACTTACCTTTCTAGCGCACTCGATCTGATCTTATTTAAAGAAAAACGTTGGCTTCTAATACAACGGCCACTTTTGTACCTGTTTGAACTAGCGAAGATTTTAAATGACATTAATGGCAGATGGCGATATGACGCAGAACTAGTTGAATTTCATTGGTTATTTTTTTCATTAGTGGGAAACGTTTAAATTTCATTTTATTTGAAAATTAACGAATTTTGTCCGATTACTGGTGGTGTCCGGCTTACCGGCGCAATCACCCTATTATAAAGAAATTCTCTTAAGAACCTAGAGCTGTGACTTGGGGCACCATCTTGCTGTAGGTAAACAGCATTATATTGGGCTAAAGGAATACTTTATAGCAGTTCTGGAATAACTTCCTCAAGGACTTCTAGGTATCTACTTGCTGTAAGACCTCCTTCAAAAATCCTATGAACTATACATCTGCCCAAAATAAAATATGAAACCCCAACTCCAAAGCGTCCTTATTGAGCCCTTTCAAGCATTAAATGCTCAGGTTCACTATGCCAGTTGGATACACAGAGACTGGAATTTTGGGCATACGCGAGTTTGGACTGAACTGATCAGATCAGAACCTCTCCTAGCAAGGAGAGATGCCTTTATTCCGGTCTCAGTTGCCTCTAAAAGGTTTTGTGTAATTGTTCCTGAGAGGGAACAATGGAGGGATTCCTCCCCATCCTTCCCCAAACCGGAGGGCCTTGTCTGGTTTACAGATGGCTCTCTAATGAAGGAGGGTTCTGGGGCGGGAATTTATGGGGAGAGTCCCAGGGCAAGAATTAGTCTTGCTCTTGGACGGTACGCGACTGTATATCGGACAAGCATATCTATATATGCTGTGATAGTCAAGCCGCGATTAAAGCTCTGTCCTCGAACAGGGTCAATTCGCTGCTAACACTTGAATGCAGGAGAGCCCTAGAGAAGCTGTGTGAGTCCAATAGGGTTAGCCTTGTTTGGGTGCCTGGCCATCAGGGCATTGGGGGTAATGAAGGGGCGGATCAGCTGGCTCGGGAAGGTAGCAACACTGCTTTCGCTGAGCCGGAGTTTGCTCTTGGAATTGCTCCTTCAGCTTTTAAGGCTAGGATTAAGAATCGGACTGTAGAGGAATTCCGTGCTGAATGGCACGAGCTAGCAGGACTCAGACAGTCTAAGGTCTTCATATCAGGCCCTTTTAGCCGTTCTGAGTCTAATAGACTTCTAAATCTAAACAAAAGTCAACTTAGAACTATTACCGGGGTCCTAACTGGACACTGGCTAGTGAAATATTACCTGCATAAGATTGGACTCGACAACGATCCATACTGCAGGTTTTTTGCTGAGGTAGATGAAACTACTGAGCTCTCTGTCGATGTGACGCTTTAGTCAACGCCAGACTGCTTTGCTTGGGTGACACCTATGTGAAACCCGAGCTTGTAGGACGTGCGCGACCTGAAAGGGTCCTTTCTTTTCTAAAAAGGAGTGGGCTCTTGGGCTGACACGCCTACTTGGGCGATAGCACAGTGAGCTTAAGTTCTGCCCTTGTCGGGCTCTCCGTCTATGTCTATGTGACTATGCCAGTTCCTGGTATTGTGACCTGGACCTTGTGCAAAATGTTCTAACTTTAATATTTAAGTTATCTAAAATTATCTAACGTTATTACCCAATAATACATAAATGTATAAAGTGGATGCTTTGTGGAACAATGTTCTGTCGTGTCCTAAATTGTGAAAGGGCTATGAAAATTTTGTTAACGGCATCTTTAGTTTTACGAAAAAGTAGCACAAAACCTCAACTTTTTATTTATAAAAATAACGCAAAAGTACCCAAAATGGGACATCCTGTACACTCAGGTGCGAAATTATGAATTATGCTGGGTTATGGAAACAGAATGCGAAACCTGCAAGATATTTGTAACATTTTTAATGTCACAGAAAGAAAAGAAAAGGTAAGAAAAAGGTAAGAAAAGGTAAGAAAGGCAGATCAGAAAGCACAATAATTCCTTATTATCAACCAAAACACTAGCAAGAGAAAACAGCGGCACAACTTTTATAGGTTGTAAGAAACAACAAAAACAATAGAATACAAAAAAGAAATACCTAATACAACAAACATTAAATTAATGAAGCTAAGTGAGGTGTTTAACATTTTGTATATTTTCTTTCTGATAGTAAGGCAAATACTGTGGGAAAACATTTTATACATTAAATAACCAGTCTCCTCGATTCGACTACGTTCGATTACTATTCGCTCCTTTAAATCTCCGAGGTCATTGGGCTTAGTTTTATACACTAAATCAAGGGTCTTCAACCTTTTTTAGTGCATGAGCCAAAAATCGATTTCAAATCGTCCGAAGGGCTACAATGGTCCACGTCACTTTACCACCATATCAATAAAATAAAAAACCTATAATTTCAAAGTGTGATAATCCTTATTGGTTAAAAAGTTCTCAATCAATGAGATTTTTGACATTGTTTTTTTTTGACCAGTGTGTCGATATTTGGTTTTATTTTTTTGGTTGCAACCCGCAAACTTCCTTTCAAATGTGCGTCTGTAACTCTCGACCTTGTTTTAGACTTCACATTCTTCATACGAGACGAGAAAAGAGCTGCTCGCACACATATGTGCTCTCAAACAGAGACATCATTTTCTGGGCATTTTTTCGGATTTCAGGAAATGAGTTTTGATCGACAAATTTTGAATAAAAATCAAGAAGACCCACGTCGAACTTATCTTTCCGTTTCGAATTACACTGCAGATCGATAATCTCCATCTTATAATTTTCTGGCATGTTTTCAATGGACACACTGAATCGTCCGGCAAAGAGATTGATGTAATTTTCTTTATCTCTGAAGTCAGAAAACCTTTACTAGAGTGCGTAAACTCTTTTTTCAACAGCTGATTTCTCCATTAATTGTAGAGTGTAAAAGTGTCAAGTAGGTTGTTGATGAGATTCTCTTTTCCTTGTAGTTTGGTGTTCAAGTCATTGAGGTGCAGCGTGATGTCCGTGAGAAATCCAAAGTCGCGCAGCCAGTCGGGGTCACTAAATTGAGGAACTGGTTTTCCTTCTGTTTCCATAAAAGAGGCGATTTCCATCTTGAGTTCAAAAACGCGTTTTAGCATTTTTCCTCTGGTCAGCCAACGAACATCAGAAAAATATGTCACATCACCATACATACATACATTTTGGAATTCAATGAAGTTCGCAGTTTTTCAACCACTTTCATCCCTTCATCAATATTTGTGGATTTTGCACAAAGATTTTGTTGATAAACAATAGAATGGTAATTTGACAGTGTTAACTTTAAGCTGCTCATTGCCAAGTTGCGGTCTTTTGGGTTTGCCACTGATCTATTGAGATGGCTGGAGAGTTTTCTGACTGGTAGAGTTCAGAGGGTCAAGATAGGGCCTTTTTGTTCCAAGTTCATTACAGTAACATCTGGAGTACCACAGGGAGGTCACTTGTCGCCTCTCTTATTTATACTGTTTGTCAATGATATAGCCCTAAGCTTACACTCCTGTAGGTGTCTACTGTTTGCTGATGATATGAAACTTTTTATGCCTATTAGGTCAGAGACGGATATTTTGGCACTCCAAACTGACCTTGACAGTTTTGTGCAGTGGACTCATGATAATCACCTTTCACTAAATGTTAAGAAATGTACCTTTATGAGCTTTTACACAGTCACTAAACAATATAGATCTGAATACACGATCGATGGAGTTCAATTGGAAGGGATGGATAGGGTAAGGGATCTTGGAGTATTATTTGACCGTAGAATTTCATTTAAAGATCAGTATGCTGCGGTAACCTTCAAGGCAATGCAGATACTGGGTTTCATATTTAGATGTGGGAAAAGTTTGTCTCCATCATCTTTAGTACTTCTATACCTTTCTTTGGTTAGGCCTCATCTTGAGTATGCTTCCATTGTATGGTCACCCATCTACAATGTCCATATATCAAATATTGAATCAGTTCAGAATAAGTTTGTAAGATATTTGCAACATAAATTTGACATTCAATTACATTTACCATCCTTATCCTGCAGAAGAAAGATGAATGACCTATGCTTTACCTATAAAGTTTTAAATGGTATGGTAAACTGTCCGTTTCTGCTACAGCAAATTAAATTCAAAATACCCTCTCGTACCCTTAGGAGATCTGACCTCTTTCATATCGATTTCCATCACACAAATTATGGACTTAATATGCCTCTCACACGGTCATTAAGAATATTAAATGATAATTCCTCTCTTGATCCTTTCGGAAGCTCATTACAAAAATTCAAGTCCAAAATTCTCAGGACACTAAATAATTGAACAAATTCTTGGACTCTAATATAATTCCTGGTATGCTTTGAATGCTTGCATAAATTTGTTATTTATGATTGCTTTTAGGTTACACTTTTGTATTGGGAAAATACTAGTATTACCTTACTTGAAAATTTATTTTTTGTAAATGTTTATCGTAATTCAATGGGGGTATCCCATTTATTAATAAATAAATAAATAAATAATGCATCAAAGGAAGATTTTTCTGCTGCACGGTCTGTTAGAACTGCAGAAAGGTTTGTCAATTCTAAATTATATAGTCTCAGTACTGTCATCAAACACTGTTAAATATCATATCCTTTTGTAGTTCCTGTAATCAGAAAAAGGGCAGCGATCTCTTCAGAGATTTTACAATTATTATTAATTCTCAGAATAAATGTAGCTAATTGAGCGGTATAGGTTAAATCTGTGCTTTCGTCGAGCGCAACAGAATAGTTGTTTTAGTGAATTTTCAATGTCTGCCGCAAACTTTTCAATTCTTCTGGAGACAGTAACACCGTACAAACTAACTGTCTTCATACATTCCTTTATAGTTTATACTTCATTAATATAATTAACCTTCACGCTTGCTTTATTTTTCCATGTTCTGCATTTGAACACCATATTGCTGTCGTTGAAGCTGACTTTTTAGAGCTCTCACTTTATCTTGCCGTAATTGTCCTTTAAATGTCTCATACTTTGTGGCATGCTTTATATCGTAATGTCTTTTTAAGTTGTATTCTTTCAAAGCTGAACGAGATTCTTTGCACACCAAACATACGGGTTTTTGATTAACACTAACGAACAAGTACAACTTAGTCCATTACTCTTGAAATATGGGCTTTTTAATGTCAAGGTAGAAGAAACGAGTTTAATTCTTCGATAAAAATGTCCACGATAAAACTAAACTAGCGCGACTTCACGCCACAATCCACTATCCGCCTTACACTCGTCAAAACCCACTATACTCAACTCACTATAATCACTTTTCTCACAGGTAGTCGGAATTTTCTTTTAAACTGATTAAAAAATTGTGAGCCTTATCACCATATGTTGCACTTTTAGGTCCGCCTCAACGTACAGCATCTTTTACCTTTCCAGTTTCACGAAATTTGTTGTTGATTTTATTTACGGTAGATTTACTTATTGGATTTCTGTTATGATATTTGTCATTAAAAATGTTACAAACACCTTGCAGGTTTGGCATTTTATTCCTCTAACCCAAAATAATTATAATTTCAATTTTTTAGTTCAAAGTTAAACGATCCATTTTTGTAAATCAACAAAACTGACATTGACTATTTATAATAGAAAAACGGTAAACCTTGGCAGCAAAGCGCCATCGGAACCAGCATAATTTCTTACCTAAATGTACAGGGTGGCCCACATAAGATGACCCACTACCTTATCTCAGAATCTGTACGAGATAGGGAAAAAAGTTTTATAAAAAAGTTTCTTAGGTTTATCTAGATTTTTTAAATATTAAATTTTTATATAGATAGGGTGTGTCATTTTGCGTTGACAGATGTCAACTTTGTTATTTTAAATGGAACACCCTGTATATTATTATGGATTTGAATAGCTCTCTAAGAGACGATTTCAACGATGTTTAGTTTATAATAGGTTTACACGTCACGATTCCCGAGTTTTGGGGATTTTCTTCAGGAATCAATTTTAATATTAAACAATTTTTACTAAAACATAATATAAACTATTAAACGTGACATGACATGAACGAAGACAACAAAATTAATATTATATGCTAAAGAATATCTAAATTAGATTTTCTAATTGCTTTGAATAATTATTACCACGCCGTTTTCCAGATCAAACGTAAAACTCTCTAAAAATCAGTTAAATACATAATGTGTATTTTTGTTAAAATAGTGTGAATCTATTTAAAAATAGTTCTTTATGTTTCCTTCACATATACTAAATAAGCCTTATCAATGTTATGATTAGCGATTACCGAAACAGACGGCCAAGGCGACTGTGTCGATAATGGTGCCGCAAAATGTCTTTGCTTACTAATCATTTTTGTTGTTTGGTTTTTATATAGAGCGTCTGAAAGTCAGTCGAGTAATAGGCGTCATCAAGCTAAGTATCGGCTTCGTGTTTTTTTTCTCACAATTATTTACCAACCTTTCCACAACCCTATCAACAATTTTAAGTAGGCTGTGCTTCAAAACCATGGAAACAAACGAAATATTATTTGCATGAAATTTGACAGCTTGGTTGCATTTCTTGATTAAATTAGTAAATTTAAAAAATAATTATGTCGAACTACACTATTCAGCAACGTTTAGAAACAATAAGAGTCCCGCACTAGCGTTAAGGGAGTATAGAAGACTGTATCTAAATAGCAGAATTCCAAGTAAGAAAATCTTCGTAAGAATTACACGAGATCTGGAAAATGGCGTTGTGATAAACAATAAAAGAAACCGGCCTAGGACAGTTCTTACAGAAGAAAATCAACTTGATGTTCTTTTATATTTTGAGGAAAGCAATGAAAATCCCCAAAGGGATGCCGCACGGGACATACCGCATACTAGCCGAGCAAGTATTCAGATAACACTTAATATCAACGATTACCATCCTTTCAAATTCACTCCGGTACAAGAGCTATCCATAGCTGATTTTGACAACAGAGCTACTTTTTGCATGGATATGATGGACCGCCACTTTGATCAACCGGTTTTTGACAAAATTCTTTTCACTGACGAAGCAATTTTCATCACCGCGGGAATATTTAACCGAAAGAACTGCCACTACTGTTCAAGGGAAAATCAACATAAAATCAAAGCCATCAGAAAGCAGGGACATCAAAGTATATATGTTTGGTGCGGAATAATAAAGGACCGAGTGGTTGGGCCGGTTTTTTATGATAGGACTCTTAACGGACAGAGATTTGTTGCAAGTTTGTTGCAAAATGAAATACAACCTCTTATTAATGAATTACCGGATGAAATTAAAGATGGTCTTGTATTTCAACAAGACAGTGCGCCGTACCATACCGTAAGACCTGTAATTGAATGGTTAAATGAAAGATTTCCAATGTGGATTGGCAGATTTGGGTCAATACCCTGGCCAGCTCGGAGTCCCGATTTAACTCCACTAGATTTTTTTTATGGGGAAATATTAAAGCCAAAGTGTATAAGAATAAAGTTAATAACGTAGACGATTTAAGGGGGAGAATAATGGAAGAGATCCATTTTATCAATGAGAATGGAGCAGTTCGTAGGGCAATAAAAAAATTAGACATTATTTATACAACATGTATAGCACAGGAAGGTGGTTATATAGAAAATTTAATTTAAGTAATGTTTATTTTCTTTTCTTTGTTCTTGTTATGTCATGTTTAATAGTTTATGTCATGTTTAGTAAAAATTGTTTAATATTAAAATTGATTCCTGAAGAAAATCCCCAAAACTCGGGAACCGTGACTTGTAAACCTATGTTATAATATACCGTTGAAATCGTCTTTCGATGCTCTATTTAAATCCGTTATAAAATATAGGGGGTTGCATTTAAAAATCTTGAGAAAACTGATGGTACGCAAAACGTGACAGCACTGTAAATTTTTTTTTCAATTTCAATATTTTTACCTACACGTCCAATAAAGCATAAAATTATGTTTTTTCCTGCACAAAAATGAAACAAAAAAGTTGATAAATACCAGAGATACAACAAGTTGAAAGTATGTCAAAAATTGAAGATGATCGTAAATATCTCCGAAACGGTGCCTCGTAGACCCATCTTATAAGACATCGTTGAAATCGTCTCTAAGAGAGCTATTCAAATCCATAATAATATACAGGGTGTTCCATTTAAAATAACAAAGTTGACATCTGTCAACGCAAAATGACACACCCTGTATATATAAAAATACAATATTTAAAAAATCTAGATAAACCCAAGAAACTTTTGTATGAAACTTTTTTCCCTATCTCGTACAGATTATGAGATAAGGTAGTGGGTCGTCTTATGTGGGCCACCCTGTACATACTTTTGTTACACGCCGTATAACTATGGCTAGCTACCATTCGTGCTATACACGGGACACATTATGAAAAAAAAAAACATCTTTTTATCTTATTTTATGAAATACCACATTTTAGTATTGAAATATGAAATTGTACAAACAATATCCACTTCGGAGTTTGAAAAGTGCATCATGGATTCGCATCTTATTTAAAAAATTTATATTTCAGACTGGAGCCCTAGAAGGCCAATTGTTCAGACGATCGCGCCATCTCATATCACTTAGCGAACAGAACCTTGTCGACTGCACAGGCAAATACGGGAACCGGGGCTGCAAAAATGGGACAGCCGGCAACGCCTATAGATACATTATGGTAAACAAAGGTATCGATACCAATCTCACCTACCCCTGGCATGGGAAACAAGCCTGGAGGTGCCACTACAAAAGATATGCAATCAATCCTAGAATACATGGAATCGCCCACATCATTAGCAATAATGAAACAGCCCTTGCAGCGGTGGTCGCGACTGTGGGTCCAGTGTCTGTAGCTATAGACGCGAGGAGCAAATACTTTAAATTTTATAAAAAGGGTATTTTTTACGAACCTCACTGTAGTCCATACAAGTTGACCCGGGAAATGCTTGTGGTCGGATACGGAAGGTCGTTTTGGATAGTAAAGAACTCATGGGGCACCAGGTGGGGGTCAAATGGATACATCTACATGTCGAAAACGGGAAGAAACATGTGCGGTATTGCTTCGAGGGCAATATATCCGATAGTTTAGAAATATTGTATTAATTTATTAATGAACTGTACATATTTTTAGGTTTTTTCCTTTTACAAACAATTTTTATCATTATTTGGTCTATATCCTATGATATTATAATGCAAAGATTTTTTTCCTAAACAATTTGACCAATAAATTTTCAAAAAGCTAGCAGTATATTATTTACGGTAGACGAAGAGGATCTTGAGCCCTTTTAGCACTTCCAAGATGACTTAATAGGCTGCATATTTGACTTCTCTTAACGAAAGAAAAGTTTTACAAGTGAAATTTTGGCAAATGCTCTTTACTTATCGGTTTTACCCAATTATTACCGAGTGATCTTAACAAGCCCTTGAATTAAGAAATCATGGTTCTTGGGATTAGACCGTGTCAAAATGGAATAACTTTCCGCCTTTTCGCCTTCGATTGCACGAGGCATCTTCAGGGATCTTCACTTTACGAGATCGGAACACTGAATGAGCTCGGAGAGACCCAGGCCGGCTATTTATAGTCGACCTGTGTTTACCGAAGCATGACTCTGTGTAACGATCGGTTTCCACGTATGATGTAGACTGAAGCCCGTATCTCTATTAAAATTGATAGGATGATATAAATTTCAATAGGTTCTCTAATTTTACGTTTATAGAGTCCCGAAACCGATGCAAGAACTTGGGTTTCTTTTACATGTATGACATGCCCAGTAGAGTGTTGGTGTTCAGATACAGCAGATTGTTCAGTTTGTTTCTTTCTGATACATCGTTCATGTTCCTTAAGCCTAGTCGAAATGGATCGTCCAGTTTCTCCACTATAAACATCGCCACAGGAACAAGGAATTGCATATACTCCTTCCTTTTGAAAAGGAATAATGTCCTTTGGCGATCTCAAGCATTGTCCAATTTTCTTGTGTGTGTTGAAGATTGTACGTATGTTGGACCGGCGAAGTAACCTTGCAACCTTGTCTGTGGTTCCGTGTATAAATGGAAGAACTACATTTCCTATCGGTAATTCCTTATTAGTATCAGTTCGTGGAGTTGGATAATTATATTTTCTAATTGATCGTCTAATATCATCAGTGCAATATCCATTCCCTCTTAAAGCTTGAGTCAGTTTCTCTGTTTCCGATTGTAAAGAATTTTGATCACACATCGCGAGAGCTCTGTAAACCAATGAATTAATGACTGATTGCTTTTGTGCAGGATGATGATGGGAATTTGCATTTAAGTACCTGTTCGTATGCGATGGTTTTCTATATATAGAGTGTCCTAAGGAACCATCCCCTTTCCTTTGTACAAGGACATCTAGAAAGGGAATCGTGGCTTCTGATTCAATTTCCATTGTAAATTTTATGTTAGCATGTTGTTGATTTAAATGATCAAGAAACCCAGGGAGGTTTTCTGGACCATGTGGCCATATAACAAAAGTGTCGTATACATATCTGAACCATGATTTTGGTTTTAGTGGAGATAACTCTCAGGCTAACTCCTCAAAAGCTTCCATGAAGATATTGGCTACCACCGGATATATTCTAGACCCCATGGCTGCCCCTGAGGTTTGCTCATAGAAAGTTCCTTGAAAGACAAATACGTTGATTTTTAAATGTGTTCAGATTATTTGTTGCGTTTAGATTGACAAACAAAAATCTTTTTTGGCTTTTTCGCAACTGAAAAAGAATATTTAACTTTAAATTAATTGAAGCAGATATTTAATATAATTATATACCTCAACATGTAGACTATTATGTATCGAAACATTCCGTAGACAGACTAGTCTACATGTTGAGGTATGTTTTTATATTAAATATCTGCTTCAATTAATTTAAAGTTAAATATTCTTTTTCAGTTGCGAAAAAGATTTTTGTTTGTCAAATACGTTGATGTAAGACATGCTTCAATTATATCTAAAAGTGAGTTGTCAATACTATTATGGTGAAATAAATCTGATATTATGGAAATTGAATCCTTTATAGGCACATTCGTATACAGCGATTCTAGATCGAAACTGACTAAGATATCTTTGGGATCTAATTGTTTCTACAAAATGCGTAGAGTTTCTAATATATGAATGTGTTTTTCCTGTAAAATTATTAAGAATATTTGAAAGATATTTACCAATTTTTTTTTTAAGTAGGAGATCCTATTGCACTAACGATAGGTCGAAGTGGTACATTAACCCTATGTATTTTAACAGCTTCTTCTCCTCTGTTGGTAGGTTGGATGCATTTATAAGGTTGGTTATCCTTCTTTCAATTTTGTTGGTCGGGTCTGCTTGGATCACCCTGTAGATGTTGTCGTCCAAAAGTAGTTGTATTTTCTTCACGTAATCTGTTTTGTCCATGACGACAGTGGCATTTCCCTTGTCCGCTGGAAGGACAAACATGTCTGTATTGTTGTTTAATGTTTTTATTGCCGTTCTTTCGGCAGCTGATAGATTCGACTTAGGCGGGTTAGAACGCATGACACTATATCTTCTACGGGTATGTCTTTCGGTGTAATGGCGAAGTTTTGACCTTTAGATAGGACGGATTGTTCTGCTTCAGTAAGGATTTTGGAAGATAAATATATAACGGGGTCCTGTAGCGGTTTTAGTGGTCTTCCGCTGTCTAGCAGTCCTTCGAACTTTTTCTGTTGCTTAATTGTAACTGCTTGAGTATCCTTTCTGCTTGCGCATTGGTAATGTAATTGAGAGTTCTAAATGTTTGATATTCAAGTATAAAAGCTAATTTTAGATGAATATTTAATAACTTACGAGCGTTTATATCCAAATCACGTCGAGTAGCTTGTATTCTTTCTCTTACCAATGCCAGATATGTAGACGACACTTTTGTAATATGGCCACATGATCTAGAAAACCTCCCTGGGTTTCTTGATCATCTAAATCAACAACATGCTAACATAAAATTTACAATGGAAATTGAATCAGAAGGCACGATTCCCTTTCTAGTTGTTCTTGTATAAAGGAAAGGGGATGGTTCCTTAGGACACTCTGTATATAGAAAACCAACGCATACGAACAAGTACTTAAATGCAAATTCCCATCATCATCCAGCACAAAAGCAATCAGTCATTAATTCGTTGGTTTACAGAGCTCTCGCGATTTGTGACCAAAATTCTTTACAATCGGAAACAGAGAAACTGACTCAAGCTTTAAGAGGGAATGGATATTGCACTGATGATATTAGACGATCAATTAGAAAATGTAATAATCCTACTCCACGAAATGATACTAATAAGGAATTACCGATAGGAAATGTAGTTCTACCATTTATACACGGAACCACAGACAAGATTGCAAGGTTACTTCGCCGGTCCAACATACATACAAACTTCAACACACACAAGAAAATTGGACAATGTTTGAGATCGCCAGAGGACATTATTCCTTTTCAAACGGAAGGAGTACATGCAATTCCTTGTTCCTGTGGTGATGTTTATATTGGAGAAACTGGACGATCCATTTCGACTAGGCTTAAGGAACATGAACGATGTATCAGAAAGAAACAAACTGCACAATCTGCTGTATCTGAACACCAACACTCTACTGGGCATGTTATAAATGTAAAAGAAACCAAAGTTCTTGCATCGGTTTCGAGACTCTATAAACGCAAAATTAGAGAATCTATTGAAATTTATAAGCATCCTAACAATTTTAATAGAGATACGGGCTTCAGTCTACATCATACCTGGAAATCGATCGTTACACAGAGTCACGCTTCGGTAAACACAGGTCGACTATAAGTAGCCTGCTTGGGTCTCGATCGGCGAAACGTCGAAAAGTGATTTTGTAGTAGGAATTACTGGCTCTACGGCCAGTACAAGTGACCACTACTGCAAAAGATATTTTTGCCGAGGTGCAAAGTTCTTTTGAGCGATTTGGTTTGCAGTGGTGTAAATTAGTTGATGCACAGACGATGCGTCTTTAATGGTCGGTTCCCGAAAAAGTTTTATATATATGAAAGGATATGATTTAATAATTCTGCATTGCATTATTCACCAACAAAACTTGTGCTCTAAGTCCATTCGACTGAAGAACGTTGGATGTTGCAGTAAGGGCCATCAATTTCATTAGATCCCGAGGTCTTAACCATCACTAGTTTAAAGCATTTTTGGGTGAACTCTCTTCAAAACACGATGATGTGACATACTATTGCGCAGTAAGGTGGCTAAGCAAAGGTAAAATTAAACAGATTTTATGATTAGAAAAGAAATAGCTGATTTTATGGAAATGAAAGAGAAAACATTACCGGAAATTTCTGATCTAACATGACTTTGTGATTTGGCATTCCTGGTAGATATTACAGGACTGAAACGACCTGAACTTGAAGCTTCAGAAACAAAGGCAATTGGTAAGTCAGCTGTACGGGTGTCCGGATTTGGTTGCAAAAGCAGGGTATCTCGCTTATTTTTAAAGATAGAACCTTGCGGTTTTCACTAACCTCAGCTAATTTTTTGTGAAACTCATGAAGCCCTAAACAAAATTTTCATAGCCTTCTTCGTTTATGAGATACAGGGCGAAATAGAAAATTTTGCATTTTGGGACCCCCCTCGTATCTCGGTTATCCTTTAACTTAACGCAAAGGGAAAAATTGCTGCTTATGCAGTTTTTTACGCTGTTATTTTTTAGATATGATCCAAAGTTGTGTTTTTTTAAATGGGACACCCTGTATATTTGTACTGCAAAATTTGGGATGATAATTATAAAAATTAGGATTTTTGTTGCTGTTTATTAAAATAGACCCATACTATTATATATTTTTGAGAAGCTTTTAAAAGGACAAATCAATTTCTGGACAAATATACAGGGGGTCCCATTTAAAAAAACTAAACTTTGGGTCATATCTAAAAAATAACAACTCAAATGACAAATACGATTATGCCACTGGATCCAGCGTAAAAAACTGCATAAGCAGCAATTTTTCCCTTTGCGTTAAGTTAAGGATAATTGAGATACGAGGAGGGTCCCAAAATGCAAAATTTTCTATTTCGCCCTGTATCTCATAAACGAAGAAGGCTATGAAAATTTTGTTTACGGCTTCATGAGTTTCACCAAAAATTAGCTCAGGTTCGTGAAAACCGCAAGGTTCTATCTTTAAAAATAAGCGACATACCCCGCTTTTGCAACCAAATCCGGACACCCTGTACAGTCATCTTAAAGCATTTCAAAACATGATTCGCTTGTGGGAAACACAAATGAAAAGTAAAAACTGTTTTTATTTTTTAACAATATCCAGTCACGAAAACATTGAATAAAAAATACCCCGTCAGAGCAATTCACTGATCGGTTTTCCCATTTTAGGAATATGGATAGCACTTTCAATATTTTTGCAAATCCTTGTAAGTGTAATGTTGAAAATGCTCAGCTTCACCTACAAACGGAGTTGATCGAACTTCAAGAAGACTCATATTTGAAATCTACATTTGATGATGTGGAACAAAGCGAATTTTACAGAAAATACCTTTTTAAACTTTTCTGAATCATACATGATATGGACAAATTAAAAAAAATACATTTTGAAAGAAGAAAACTTTGCAAATATTTTGCCGTAATAAATTGAGATGTCCACCTCTAATATTTTCGAAAAGTGGTCACAAATCTTGAACGACTCTGTATAGACCACACAAACCCTATATTGGGTTAGTGGCTAAAAAGGGAGGAATTTGAAAATGTAATAATAAACTGGGCGTTCGATTTGAATTAATCGAGAAAAGTTGCATCCAGGATTTTTATTTACCCTGTATACCGTTATTAAATAATACTAAAGAAAAATGCCGCAGTTGAAAAAAGACCATATTTGGAAGTTTTTTCCACGCTAAAACGATTTGGGCTAACGTATTAAAAAAAATACAAAACGTCAAATCTACCTCTGATATTTTCGAAAAGTAGCCATATATCATAAATGACTATGTATATACCTCACAAACCCTATATTGGGTGAATGGCCAAAAACGGAGGAATGTGAAAGTAAAACAACATACAGGGTGTTTTTTTTAAATGTAAGTTTGGTTTGTGGCAGACTTATCCTCAACCCTGTATATTCGAAGGTAATTTTAGGTTGTACTTGAACGCACTGTTGGATCGCCCTGTATGTGCGTGGTGAATTTTATTACGAGGAATGTTAGGGGTAAAAGCCAATTTACCTATTTTTTCTTCAAAATACAAGAGTTCAAACCACACTATACCACAACCACGCCAAACTGGTACAAAACAAATGTGACCACATTTACCTCTACACCTAACCTAACCGAGACTATTTATAGGTAAATGTGGTCACTTGGTTGCACCTGTACTGCACCGTTGTCAAGTAAGCAATAGAGGGGACTATAGCGAATAGGCCCTCTGTCTTTATTTAGTGCTTTCTTACCACATTTAACTATTTCTATACTCTCAAATGCGTCCAATAATCTATTATTAGATACAGTTTTAATTAATTTAAGATTATTTATTGCTATTTGCATGTTGGGCAACGCTTGACTTTTCTGTTCTTCCTTATCTTAAATGTGCCTTGTGTTCTTTAAAACGAATGTTTATGTAGCGTTTAGTTTGCCCAATATATTTTAGATCGCAGTCATTACAGCTAATTTCATAGATGCCACTCCTTTACTTCAAGTCGACTTTGTCTTTAGGGTTTCCAAGGAGTTTTTTCAAAACTGTTCTCCGTTTTGTAGGCTACTCTAAAACCAAGGTTTGTAGATACTTTTTCTAGACCTCTCGTATATCTGAGATTATATAGGATTACTATGAACTTATTGAGAGCCTCAGATGCTTGAAGAGTAGTGGCACTTTTTAACATTTTCTTATGTTTATGTCTATTTACTAATTTATGTGCAAAATTATCATTATATCCATTACTTCTAGCTATATTTTTAATCCGATTCATTTCATTGTTAAAACTTTCTTTACTTAAAAATGCATTTGATGAAAATAGAAATAGTTAAATGTGGTAAGAAAGCACTAAATAAAGACAGAGGGCCTATAGTCCCCTCTATTGCTTACTTGACAATGGTGCCGTCGGGTGCAACCAAGTGTGACCACATTTACCCGTAAATAGTCTCGGTTAGGATAAGTTACTTTAGTTTATATCATCTGCTGATGATGCTAACTTTGCTAGCGAAACGCGCGTCCAGAACGTAACAAGTTGTGGTGTAGTGCGGTTAGAACGGTTGTATTTTGATCTAGTGTCTACCACAGGTTCCAGTGTTAGGACTATTTTTTCTTATTGTATCGCAGCAGAAGTTGATTTGTTTTACGTATGTTAAAATAAAAAAAATTACAGTTTCTATTAAGTATTTTTATTTTTAAATTGCTATTTTTAAATTGCTATTTTTATTTGACAGTTCCCCATTATGTTAAAAAACACAACTTCAAATAAATTCTGCATTTCATGTTAGAACTTAATAAATAAAATAGAATTCTTTTCGGTATAGGCTGTGGCTTCGTCCAAAAATATCACCTTCGATCGGACTCTACTTATTATTTTAAATGTTTGTATTTCAGACTGGAGCCCTGGAAAGTCAAATGTTCAAACACACTGGCCATCTAGTATCACTTAGCGAACAAAATCTCGTAGACTGCTCTCAAAAATACGGAAACCATGGTTGCAAAAGTGGAACAGCCCTCAACGCCTACAGATACATACTCGCGAACAAAGGTATCGCTACCAATCTCACTTACCCCTGGCAAGGAAAACTGTCCTGGATCTGCCACTATAAGAAGTTCTCTATCAATCCCACCATACACGGAATCGCCCATATCCCTAGCAATAATGAAACAGCCCTTGCTGCGGCTGTGGCGACTGTAGGTCCAATGGCAGTAGCTATCGATGCGACAAGCAAAAAGTTCAAATTTTACAAGACGGGTGTTTTTTTCGAACCTCACTGCAGTACACACAGGCTGACCAGAGAAATGCTGGTGGTGGGTTATGGAAGGTCTTCTTGGATAGTAAAGAATTCATGGGGCCTCAGGTGGGGGGCTAAGGGATACGTCTATATGTTGAGAACGGGAAGAAATATGTGTGGCATTGCAACGAGGGCAATATACCCTGTAGTCTAGAATTAATACTAATTTATTGTGATTTTATTATTTATTCTGTAGTACGAAATTTCTTACTTATTGGTTTGTAAATAGAAACTGCTATTTGCCATTATTTGGCCTATGTATTTATTTACAACCACATGTAGTGTTGACATTACTGATTTTAAAATTTCGATAGTGTCACATGATCTACCTTTAATTCCCTCTTCCATTTCCTTCACTCATTTGCCTTACTCATCTTCTCTTATTTCTCTCATTCGTTTCGCTCGCCCTTCTTCCTCTCTCATTTCCCGCTTTATTTAATTATGTAAAGTATTTATCTAATATCTTTATTTAAGATTTTTTAGATATGCAACATCAACAAGAATAAACAAGAAATTTAAAAGTAATAAATAAACATTTTACTATAACATTTTATTTGTTGAAATTAATTGTCAAATTTGACTTATTGTACGCTTTAATTGATATTCTTAAGGAGACTTCATTGGTGGAAATTGTTAATTCTTGACTTGCGTCAGATCTCCTAATATCAACAAGTAATATGTCAGGTTGTTCCTGTGGACTCTAGGTGCGTGTATTAGTCGTATTCGTGACCTTAGGTATCTAGTCCTACACACTCTTTATCGATCCTCTTTTACTATTATCATAACCTTTACGGCTATTTTTGATCAACAAACATCCTCTAGTCCACTACTCCGATACATCCGGTTTTATTTATCTGTAAAAATCTCATTTAAAAAAATTTGCTATTTAAACGTTAAGGTTATAGATCGAAAATGTTTGCGTCTTGCTTCACCGTTTGCTAGCCGCTAAAAATACACCATCCAAAATACTGGTAGGTAAGCAAGTAAGACAAAATTGCAATACACAGAAAGGTGATAAATTTAAACATAAAAGTAAAGTTGGTTCCACAGGCGACGCAAAGCGCAAACGTTTTCAATCTATAAGATTGGCTAAGAACCAGCGTAAACGCTTAGCTCAAAAGGATGACGCAAGACGAAAAAACTTTTTCAATCTATAACCCGGGCTGTAGAAAGACTAAACGTATTTTTGGACAGCCGCAAAAATATTTCTCTAAAGTAAATTACGACATTAAAAGTTACAAGAAACTATGAACCCGTATCTAAAAATGTTAAGCAGTTCAGAAGTTATGGGGAAAATAAATTTTTTTGACATTTGACAATTTTTTTTTAATTACCTCAAAAAAACGTACCTACGAACGTTCAAAACACAATAAATAATCATCATATTGTTAAAATACAACGCCGTTTTCAAATATATGTAAAATATGATACTAGGATATTACTAATTGCAAAACTTCAATCTTTGTTTAAAAAAAAAAAAAAATTAATAACGAAACACTTGCATTATAAAACGGAGATGGTGGTCACTTCACAGAAACCACCTGATGCAGATGCTTTGAACTACGCTTATATTTTCCTCGATTTTTCAATAACTCAGGCAAATTCTCGTTGAAAAACACAGTTTTCTTTTCACAAGACCGTTCTCCGATCACAATGAAAATTCACATTAACTTAAACTCGTTAGTTTAAAATACAAATCGTGCTCCATCCGCAGAAGTAATTTCGATTACTGTTCGCAGTTAGCAGCAAGCTGAGGTTAAATTTGAACTTTAAATTTTCAACTTTAAAAAATTGCAGTAATTTAACTATTAAAGTTATAAACTCGAAATGTTGTCACGATCTACCCAAAATATCTTGTTTCGTAAAAACTTTACGTTTAAAATCCGTGACACACAATTTTGTTCTTTCTGCCTTGGGTCGTCTGCCCTTGTGTAATCATTCCGTTTTCGTGCTCGTCAGCGTCGACTGTAAATAAAGCGCCGCGTGTGTGAAAAGTTTAAAAATGACGAAAAGACCAGCTAAGGCGGACAAGCATCGTGAAATAAAAAGACTAAAAAAGCAATTTCGCGAAATGCAAGAAAACTTAAACAAGTTTTGTGATCTAGTGATTCACCCTCTGAAGATTATTCGACTTCGAAAATTAAGAGAAAATTGTAGGTTAAGATATCGTGCGATAATCCCTAAAAGACAGAAAAAGCGTACGTTTTTTCATGTCATTCCTACAAAATATAAAGTTTTAGGGTAACGTGCGTTGCTCCTAAAGCTAAAATCCAGCAATTTTTTATCTAAATATAAACAATTATAAAATATGAAATCGGGCCATATTTTTTTTAGAGTACGAGGAAACTTCTGACAATCCAGACATTTCAGATGTCACAGTACGTGATCCAGAGGTCACGCAATCAACAATCTGAACAAGATTTTAACGCTTTAGGCTTATGACCAGACTCGGGGAACAATGAAGGAAAAGACTTGCGTGAGAAAATCGTTGTTCGCTAGAACAGCCTCTTAAAAAAAGGTTTAACTAAAGATCACCGAGAACAATTAATGTCAATGTATAAGAAACCTGCAAATTGTACGGCTCTACATCCTCCCCAGATAAATAATGAATTACAGGGTGTCCGGATTTGGTTGCAAAAGCAGGGTATCTCGCTTATTTTTAAAGATAGAACCTTGCGGTTTTCACGAACCTGAGCTAATTTTTTGTGAAACTCATGAAGCCATAAACAAAATTTTCATAGCCTTCTTCGTTTATGAGATACAGGGCGAAATAGAAAATTTTGCATTTTGGGACCCCCCTCGTATCTCGGTTATCCTTTAACTTAACGCAAAGGGAAAAATTGCTGCTTATGCAGTTTTTTACGCTGGATCCAGTGGGGTAGTCATATTTTTCATTTGAGTTGTTATTTTTTAGATATGACCCAAAGTTGTGTTTTTTTAAGTGTATATATGTCCAGAAATTGAATTATCCTTTTAAAAGCTTCTCAAAAATATATAATGGTATGGGTTTATTTTAATAAACAACAACAAAAATCCTAATTGTTATAATTATCATCCCAAATTCTGCAGTAGGCCATGCAAAACAATACTGCCTTTTATTTAAAGTCGTTAACAATATCTACATCCTAACAATAAATCAAAATAAATATGTAATTAAATCTATTTATCAAAATATGTATTGATAATTTCGCACCAAAAAAGTACCACCTACCTAGATTTATGTAACACAAGAACAAAACAGTAATAAATTATTATGTAACAAGCCTTTCAGCAAAAATCAAGGAAATCAAAAGAACTGTTCAAACTGATTTCCATTTTGTTCTATGCATGCTTCACACAATTTTCGTATTCCTTTTAGGGAATTAAGCAAAATAACGGGATGATTTTGTGAATAGCGAAAATTTTCTCTTATTGCATTTCCTAAATCTTGGACATTATCATAGTGGTCTTTGTAAATTCTATTTTCCAGATATCCCCATAGAAAGAAATCTAAAATCGACAAATCTGGGGACCTAGGGGGCCATCTTACAGGTCTATTTGTTCCGATCCATTGATTGGTAAATTTATTGTCCAGAAATAATCTCGTCATTCCAGAATTGTGTACAGCACCGTCCTGTTGAAGATAAATTTCGTTAATTTGCGCTAGAGGAACATCGTCAAGTAATTCAGGTATAGCTGCCTCTAAAATTTCTATATAGCGATTGGCTGTCAGATTTCCCTCATATATATAAAATTTTATGTGTTCCTAATATGAAGCAGGACAGTATACCAGAATTACTGAAATGTGCTTCGTCTGACCATATAACCTTCCTTTCAAAATCTCTAACCATATCGCATCTTTCTCGAAACCAATTGCAGAAGACTACCCGACGCTCTGCATCCTCTGGCTGTAAGTGCTGCACGAACCTAAATTTGTATGGGTGGTATTCGTGCTTTTTTAGAATTTCTTGAACTCTAGTTTTTGGAATCTCTATGCCCTTTTCACTGGCCCTACAAGAGTTTGTAGGATAAGCTTCTGCATTAGCCAAAACCGTAATTTCCTCAGCCTCCCGATTTTCTTTACTATATGTTTTCGTACGACGTTTGATAAATTATCCGATAAAAGGTGGATATATTAGGTTGCCTCCTTTCTAGATATCTAAATAAAAATTAAGCAATAGTATTTCAACATACCTAAAAATTAACTATTTACCTGTTAAAATACATCTCAAAAGCCGCTTCAACATTTTTATTACTTAATATAAAACAAGCTAACATATCGTACTTTTCATAATGTTCGAAAGCTTGGTTTTCTTCCATAATAATACAAATATATTTTTACACAATAAATAAATACAAAAAGCTAGCGCTATATTTTATATACGCGTACAAAATTGGGAAATGTCATTTGCTTCCAAGAAAACAAAAGAAAACGGCATCGTTTTCCATGGCCTAGTGCAAAATTTGGGATGATAATTATAAAAATAAGGATTTTTGTTGTTGTTTATTAAAATAGACCCATACTATTATATATTTTTGAGAAGCTTTTAAAAGGACAAATCAATTTCTGGACTGGATACAGGGTGTCCCATTAAAAAAAACTTTGGGTCATATCTAAAAAATAACAACTGAAATGAAAAATATGACTACGCCACTGGATCCAGCGTAAAAAACTGCATAAGCAGCAATTTTTCCCTTTGCGGTAAGTTAAAGGATAACCGAGATACGAGGGGGGTCCCAAAATGCAAAATTTTTCTATTTCGCCCTGTATCTCATAAACGAAGAAGGCTATGAAAATTTTGTTTACGGCTTCATGAGTCTCACAAAAAATTAGCTTAGGTTCGTGAAAACCGCAAGGTTCTATTTTTAAAAATAAGCGAGATACCCTGCTTTTGCTAGTAAAGTCGGTTCTTTAACATGATCGTTTTGTAAGAGCGATACAACAACAATTAGCTCACGGTCTATCAGCAGTAGGGACAGTTGTCGAGGCTATGATGCCTAACAAAGAGCAAGCCGATAGCATGAGATCATTGGCAGAAGCCTGCCAATTATTTACTAACGTCCATCACGGACTTTCAATTTACCGTAGATTTAAAATAATACCACATTTAAATCCGGCACGCAAGAAAGTCGTAGACAACTTGGAAATTGATGAGTTGTTATTTAATACAAAATGAAAAACGAACAAGTTATAAAAAAAGACCAGTGCTGACTTTAAAAAGATTTGACAACCCAATTCTTTAAGACCTTCAGGTTCTGGAACAGCAAGTATATCATCTGCTGATGATGCTAACTTGGTTAGCGAAACGCGCGTCCAGAACGTAACAAGTTGTGGTGTAGTGTGGTTAGAACTCTTGTATTTTGAGCAAGTAATTATCATTTAAACTACCGGCACGCGCCTCCCAGAGATAAAATGAAGGAGAAAAGTGGGAAGGAAGAAAGTAAACCATCGTACGTCCGAAGTATTACCAGAAAGACAGCAGGAAATATCACCGCCAGGAATAGACAGGGTGGAACATGTGAGTAACTACGCTGGTAGGCTATCGAGATTTCTACAGGGTTGGAAATATATCACGAAAGACCCAGTGGTCTTAAAATGGGTTACAGGAATTAAAATACCTTTTATTAAAAAGCCGGTGCAGCGTTTTGAACTCTCTGTACAAATCTCGGCTAAACTTTTACCTGAGTATAAAAAATCCATTCAGGAATTGATAAAAATAGGTGCTATTGAAGAGTGTCATTCTTCCATAGGACAATTAATATCACCTTATTTTATAATTAAAAAACCTTCTGGCACATACAGATTTATTTTAAATTTAAAAACTCTTAACAGACTTTTAATTGCTCCTCACTTTAAATTGGAGGACTACAGGACAGTTATAAAATTTTAAATAAAAATTGCTATCTTGCAAATACTGATCTAAGACTTTCTAATTCCTGTAAATAAAAGTACAGGAAATATCTGGGACTTCGCTTTGAAAATTGTCTATATCAGTTTAGTTGTTTACCATTTGGTCTTAATATTGGACCGTATATTTTCACTAAACTTATGAAACCACTAATAAAAAGACTTCGTCTGATGGAAATAAGTACTATATTTTATTTAGATGATATCCTCATTATAAGTGAATAGTGAAATAGTACTTTCAGAGTTAACCAGATTAGGATTTACAATAAATGAAAAAAAAAAATATGCTAATTCCTCAGCAAAACATTAGATTCTTGGGGTTTATATATAATACTAATTAATTGACCATTTCACTTCTTAGTGAGAAATGTGAGGCCATTCAGAATTTGATTTTAAATTTGCAAAAGAAAAAGAAATGCACAATTAGAGAATTTGCCCAATTAATAGGTAGACTTGTAGCGTCTTCCCTTTCAACAAAATATGGATTTATTCATATTAAACCGTTTGAAAAAATTAAACATTTTTTGTTGCGGGGAGACTATTGCAATTATAATAAAAAAATGTATATTCCAAACCCCTTAAATAACGAATTAGAGTGGTGGCACAATAATATACTATATGCGCATTCCATATAGTTAATATCGAGCATCTAAACCTAATCTAAATACCGTGTAGGAGCTGTTTTGTTTTCACTCCTTTCCAAAGCACACCATTAGGGCGGCTAAAGCAGGGGGGAGGGTTCCCTCAAAATCTCACCAAATCTCATTTCAGAAAAATGGCACATTTTTATAACATTTTGTGTTACAAAACCAAATTGTAAATATCACGTGGGCAAAAGGGGGGCAGGCCCCTTTACACTTTTGGCGGATTGTGAAATATGTCAATGGATCAAGTTATAATAAAACGATTTGCATTTGTTGGCATATATTAAATGACATTGGACACGGATAAGAACGGAGTAATGTCAAATTTTTCGCTTTCAACTGGTAATATCTCCAGAGCAATTGGAGATACGTGAAAATTTCAAATACAGAATATTCATAGTTTTTTAGTCGGATCTAAAAATGCAATTATATACAGTCTGTTCCATTTAGAAAAAATGCTCCTCCCTGTACCAAAAACTGGAGTAGTAACAATACATACCATTTTTTCAATTTTTTTTCTATCTTGAATATTATGAAAGTTGGAGGTTGGTAACTTATAGAGAATCACTCTGTATCTTTTACTATTCCTAGTTTGGTCAAATTATTTAAAATCTGATATTTCTATATCTTCTACTTCTAAGTTTGTGAAATGTGATACAAGGAGTTACAGAATAGTCCAGACCTTGCGCACACCTTTAGATGGTTTAAGGGTACTTAAAATAATGAGCTAATTTGCACAATTTTAACCTTTAAGATATCGTAATTTGTCTTCGCGCATCTGGCAACATAAGCTGTAAGACCTGTCTAGTTAGGTTTAATCGTGGATAGGAGACAATCATAGTAAACAAAATGAGTCAAAACCCATAACCTTAATGTATGATTTTGTCTTCAGATCTGTCGTAAAAATTATAATTCGATAAGCAAAATGATTGTTACATTTACTATACCCCATCTTTCCAGTCTGAAATTGCATTAATTACAAAAAATTATAACAAAAATTTAAAACAAAAATATACAAGAGCTAATCGGTTCTATTCATACTAATTAAAGCACTTATTTAAAAGTCGAAACAATCTGAATAGACGGGTCTTTTGTCTGGGCCCAAACAATGGAGGGCCCTCGTAAAACTTTTAGCTAGTTTTCTGTTATCACCGTCATTATCATTAAGAATTGTTAAGTTTAAAAATTTCGTTCATTGTTTTGTTATTGGATTTTCTGCATTCAAATCTATTCTTTAAAATTTGTAAATATCTAAATAGGTAAGTTCCGCCTTTCTCTGCAAATGTAATTTGGCTCTGTTTAATCTGTTTTTTAAAACAAAGATAAAATTAAACGAGGAATGTTATCAATTACAACTACATTATAGTTGAAAAGTTTGTTTTATTAATTATTACAGTTGTAAAGTTTAGAACGGAAGCTTTCACGGCTTTGGTCAATTAAGAAATCATGGTTCTTGGGATTAGACCGTGTCAAATTGGAATTACTATCCGACGTTTCGCCTTCGATTGCATGAGGCATCTTCTGTGTTAAGATCGGTTTCCACGTGTGATATAGACTGTAACCTGTATCTCTATTGAAATTTTTTGTATGTTTAAAAATTTCAATAGATTCTCTAACTTTTCGTTTATAAAAACCTGGAACCGATGCTAGAACCTTGGTTTCCTTTACATTTATAATAGTGTCAGTGGTATGCTGGTGTTCAGTTACAGCAGGTTGAACAATTTGTTTATTTTTAATACATCGTTCATGTTCCTTAAATCTAGTTGAGATTGAGCGTCCTGTTTCTCCCACATATACTTCTCCAAGGAGGATGATAAGGAGCCACCGTTAGGTAGTGTTGTTCTTCCTTATATACATGGCACTACAGACAAAATAGGACGATTACTTTGGAGGTCCAACATACGTACAACCTTCAATACACATAAAAGATTGGACAATGCTTGCGATCCCCGAAAGATATAGTACCTTTTTAAACAGAAGGAGTATATAAAATTCCTTGCTCCTGTTCAGATCTCGTGGAGTAAAGATCTCTGAAGATACCTCGTGCAATCGAAGGCGAAATATCGGATAGTAATTCCAATTTGCCATGGTCTAATCCCAAAAACCATGATTTCTTAGTTGTAAAGTTTGAGTTTAAAAAATGTTTCAGATTTATTCTGTGAATCCTCTACCGTCTCAACATTTAGGGAGCATATTTTAAAAGGATATATCACAAAGCAGGTACTTCTTGCCAATTTTATTGGTATTTTTAATGAAATCTGGTTCTAAATAAAATATTGAGTTATGCTCTTCAGGGGGCTTTTAACACGTCAATGTCGTGTATCCCATTAATATAAACTATGCATTTTTATAAACTTTATAATACAAATCCCGCGGGGTTTATTCAGGGGTTTCTGGTGGTCATTCATCATATTCTTTAATTTTATACAAGGTTTTCTAAACAATGTGGTGTAAAAAGAGAATGTACGTTTAAGTGTATTTTTAGACATTATTGAATAACTAAAAGCAGATAATATGAACACAAGTGTGCCTATATTTTTTCTTATTATTAAATTATATAAGAGTAAATAAACAAAACAATATGAAATAAAATCCTATACAATAGAGAGTTACTGCGTTAACCAAGTGCTATAACCACACATAATAAATTGATTCATAACCGACCTACTTCCCTATTCGAAACAATACCTTTTATGCAAGTTCACCTTCCGATAAGGTTTTTTTCCAAGATGAAGCAGCAACACGCCATATTTGCATACGTGAAATAATTTAAATCAAAGGCGATTTATTACAACTGATATATCACTTTCACCACATAAACTTTTCCGCCCTGTAGAAAAGTGCTAAACGGATCATATAACAAAGTTGATTCGATAAGACCGTGTTTCGTGTACGGAATGATATTTTTTTTCTGCTAAGGTCGACTGCACTTCCAAAAGGAAATACGAACCAGAACGCACGGTATATTGGATACATATCTGTGACGGTTCATGTAATTTTCTGTTTTAACGGAAGAAAACCATCTCCATAATGTGTATTATCGATAAGTAATTAGAATTAATTTTCCACGTTTGGATAAATAACGAACTCGGAAGTATTTTTTGCCTTGTTTTTTCGGTTCGCGTGGGGCTTGTTTATTTACTATACAAAGAGTCCCAGAAGTAACTCAAGTGATTTATACCGATTTAAAATGAAATGAATGATAAAAAAACTAGATTAATAAACTAAAATATTATCTTAATTAGCAAGCTCATAATAAATGCGGCCTTGACTCCGACCCAGCCACAATAGAAAATGCTTCTCTGCAGCCAAGTCCTGTATGTTTGATTTCCTGTGAATCGAGCCAGAGGTTATTGAACTTTCTACCGGCTGTTTGCAATTCTTGCATTTGAGTCGCGTACTTTAAGTGGTGGCGGAAGCTATCGTTGGAGTAGGTTCTTTGTTTGAACGGCTATCCGTGTATTGTGTGATACGTACGTGCGTCGTGTCGTGCATGGTGCGATATGAAAGACAATAATACGGACGTGGATATGCAAATACCGTCAACTTCGGCTGTCGGTAATAACGTTGAAAATGTTGGAGAATTTAGTAAGAAGAGTGTGTGTGAATGTGTGCTGTCTGTCTTAATAATAAAGGGATTTTCAACATTAAACTTCGCTTATAAGCTTCAAATAATTTCCAAAGGAAGGGCAAAACCGCCTATGAAAAATTTAACCACAAAATTGAAAAACTGTATTAGACATTTTTATCCGGAAAAACAATACGAACAATTTAAATAGGCAAATATTAAGAAGACTAATCGATGTTGTTTTGTTTTCTCGGACAGCACGAATTGGGATTTAGAGATTATGACGAAACAATGGTTTCTTCAAATAGAGGACATTTTCAATATTACTTAGTTTAATGGCTAAATATGATGATTGCTTAAAAAATCAGTTAGAGCAGTCTAGCGTTTTTCGCGGAACGTCGAATCGAATCCAGAATGATTTAATTTCCGCTGTTGCAACCATTATTCTAAAAAGAATTAAGCAGGAGATTGGCAAGGCGCGGTTCATTGCTATTATTCTGGACGAAACAACTGATTTTAACCAATTATCTATAGTAATACGCTATGTTAAAACAGACGGAAGTATTCAAGGGCGATTTTTAGGTTTTAAGAATGTGTCCGTGAATCGTACAGCAGATGCATTATATAACGTAGTTTATAACGTTACTAAAGAAATTAATGGAGAGAAAAAATTAGTTGCTCAAAGCTTTGATGGAGCTGCAGTGATGGCAGGACAATTAGGGGGTCTGCAAGCTAAAGTTCCAGAAATTTTCCCAAGTGCTGTGTTTGTCCATTGTTTTGCTTATAAATTAAATTTAGTTTTATCCCAGTTCATCAATCACATTAAAGAGTGTAAAGTATTTTTCGCTACTTTAAGTGGCTTTTTTTCCAAGTCACACACACGTACACAAGCTTTGGACTCCATTGTCCACAAACGATTACCCAAAGTAGCTCCTACTATTTGGAACTATAATGGAAAACTTGTTTAACAGTATCTGAAAATCGTGAATCACTGATTGAACTATTTGAGAATATAATAGAAAATAATGAAACGTGGGACTCGGAAGCAATAAATAGTTCCACGAGGTTTTTGGACTGTTTGAAACGAAATTTTAATTTTAATTATTTGTTGAACATATTTTCAAAAATATTTCCATTCTCGGCCAATGTTTCCAATATATTACAAACTAAAACAAATGATATTGCTTTTTGCCTAAATAAAGTGGATGATTTTAAGTCCATGTTAAGTCAAAAAAGAGATGACTTTGACCTATTTTGGGAGAAAACGATGACGTTAAATGTTGAGCCACACGCCAAGCGTCTTCGAACAGACAAGGCGGGAGATGTTCAAACATCAGTGTGTGTGCTGCTCAGGAATGTCTTCAGTCCATCTTTGAGTCATTAGGAATGGCCATGCACGTCAACTCACCAACCAGAATTACTAAGACAAGTGCCAGAACTATAGATTACGTTGTGTCTTCTTTCGATCCTAGCTCCGTCGAATGTAATGTCTTAAGTCCAGGTTTCTCCGATCATGAAGCAATTTTCACAAAATTTTCAATTGCATCCAAAGCCAAAAATTCCTCTAGACAAATAGGCCGTATTTTTTCGGTTAGAAATTTCATTAATTTCAAACACCTATGTCAAATAACTGACTGGGACTCTCACACTTATGATGTCGACACTGAATTTTCTCGTTTTATAAAAACTCTAACTAATATAGCTTCTGAATCTTTTCCTCTTAGGCCTATCAAAACTAAAAGAAGTAAACCCTGGTCCACTAAAGGTTTACGTATATCTTCTAAGAACATGCGGTCACTATCTCATTTAAAGAAATTTTCGGACAGTGTCTTTTTTCATAATTATGTAAAATCATACAGAAAAATTTATCATAAGACTATTAAAGCCGCCAAAGATATTTATTACAATAATAGACTTTCTAACGCCAAAAATGTAGCTAAAGAAACCTGGTCTATCGTAAATGATTTAAGGAACAAAACTCCTTTATCCAGCACTATCCTTACCTCTCCTGAGGACCTAAACAATTATTTTGTAAATGTAGCCAAAGATTTGACTAAATCCGTATCTCAATCTAATGACCCAATTTCATATCTCTCTAATCAAAGGGTAAACCTGCACAGTTTCTTCTTTTCACCAGTAGTTTTATCAGAACTTCGTAGTACAATTAATGATATCAAAAATAAATCTTCCTCGGGAACTGATGGGCTTACTTTAAAAATGTATTCAAGTCTGCCGGAATGCACACTAGAGCATCTGACTACTTTGATAAATATGTCTTTCCAAAATGGTACTTTTCCAAGCTGCCTTAAAACTGCAATAATCATACCTCTTCACAAAGGAGGTGTTTCAGAAGAAGCTTCGAACTATCGCCCAATTGCACTTCTCCCTACGCTGTCTAAGATCATCGAAAGACTGGTTAAAAAAAGGCTTTTATCATTTCTGTCTAGATATGAAATACCTACAAAACATCAATTTGGATTTTTAAGTAACAAATGCACAAGCGATGCCATGTTTTCCCTTCTTAATAGAGTTTACTCCAGCCTAAACAACCATCACGCTACGGCAACAATTTTCTGTGATTTTTCCAAAGCTTTCGATTGTGTGAATCATAATATATTAACTAACAAGCTGCAGTACTATGGATTTAAGTCATATCTTAGCAACAGAAATCAAGTTGTGAAAGTTGACAACAGGATGTCTTCTTGTAGGCCAATGGAATATGGAGTGCCTCAAGGCTCGGTACTAGGCCCTATCTTGTTTCTTCTGTTCATAAACGACATGGCTAATTTAAACATTAGTGGAAAAATATGTCTCTTTGCGGACGATACCAGCTTTACGTGGAGCCACCCAGATGTCACGGACCTACATAGGATTGTATCTAATGACCTAATCACCATTAAATCCTGGTGCGGTTCTAATCTCCTATGTTTGAACATCTCTAAAACGAAAGTCTTGTCTTATAAAAACACGCTGCAACCTTTTGACCTTAATGGCACCATTATTGATGTCGTAAACTCTGTAAAATTTCTAGGGCTTCTTGTAGATGATTCTTTAAAATGGGATCCACATATCGACGCTTTATCAAGGAAGTTAGGTTCTGCTTGGTTTGCGTTAAGATCTGTTTCCGAGGAGCTTAGCTTTTCTACCTCTAGAACTGTTTATTTTGCTCTTGTTGAGTCGCACCTCAGATATGCTATTCCATTCTGGGGTACATGTTGTGCGACTCAATTTGATCGAATTTTTATACTACAAAAAAGAGCTGTTCGTTACCTACTGAGACTTAACAGTAGAACTCACTGCCGAGATTTCTTTAAAAGATATAAAATACTAACCCTTCCTTGCTTATTCATTTTGGAATCGGTTTGCTTAATTCGTAAGCACGCACCTGCTCTATTAGAGAGACCTTCTCACAACTACCCTCTGAGAAATACTGAGCACGATCTCTATCTTCCAACCCCACACTCAGAGTTAATTAAAAGATCAGTAATCTACAATGCAAAAAAAATGCATAATCACCTGCCATTTAACATCAAATCCATAATATCTCTGACTTCATTTCGCAAGGCTTTGAAATCATTCTTACTGGAAAGTGCCTTCTACACCGTGAACGAGTTTTACAACACATAATTTTATCCTTATGAACCCCTAGTGTGATAGTTGCCATTATCAACCATTTTTACCGAATTTTGTATATGTATTTTTTTAATTGTTTCGTACTTTTTTATTTTTTACTTTGCTTTTTTATTTTTTTACATTATATTTATGAAAATGTTTATAACATAGTACGACTGACAAAGTACATTTCTAATGTACTTCTTTTAGGATTCTATAATATTAATATTCTAAATTCTTGATTTAAATATTATTTTTCTATAATATTTATGATATGTTTTTGTTTTGTTTTGTTTGCTAATTTTGATGTTTGTAAACTATTTTTTTAGAACAGCTTTGTCCACAAAATTGTAAAATTTTTTTGACAATAAAGCATTTATTTATATATTTATTATTTATTTATCATACAGACACCTCTTTTATGAAATATTTGATCAAATTCAGAAACAAATAAACTATAGATTTAACGGTTTAAATGATTTTAAATTCCTCGAGCCCTGCAATTTTGATGCATTTAAAGGAAAAACTTTTCCAGAAGATGCATTTAAATCTCTTCTTCTTCATTATGGCCAGTTCTTCGACCGAGTGTTACTGTGATTTGAACTAAACGTGATTTACGAAACTGATGACATAAGCGCAAAAAATAACGCTAAGGAACTAATGCAATTTTTTAAAGACAAGGAGCTGGAAGATGCCTACACCGAAGTGTCGAAATTGTATGAATTAGTATTGACAATACCTTCCACAAGTTCATCAGTGGGACGCAATTTCTTAATACTTAAACGTATAAAAAATTTCCGGTTTTTCGCTGATATTTCTAAAATAAATTTGAGGACACACTCTATTCGCCCTCCCGAATACTCATTCTGCAAATAGTTTCTAAAACTTGAAGTATTTTCCATTCGAGAGTTGACAAAACCTTAAAAACTCCACGCGAACATTTAAAAGTATAATGTCCGTGATAAGCCAACTTCGAGTTTGCAACTTTAAAACGCCGAGATCAGAGATACGGCAATGACGTATAAAGTTTTACAGTCCCTGCCCGTTGTTTCGGGATAAGAAAACAAAAGCCTTAAGTTTTTATCCTCTTACTCTAGATCTCGGCTATACAATAAAGATCCCTTTACATATCTCTAATTTTTGTTTCGTATTGTACAGCTTAGAGATAATGCAGGCAACAAAGTTGTTAGAGCGAGGACAATCAGAAGTGGGATGAAGAAATATAATGTTTTAGGAAAGTTTTATTTTGTAGGTTGTGCTATATGCTAAAGAGGATAATACGAAGTAAATTTACTTCCTGAACTCGGATTATTAAGTTTTATTAAATGCTATAAAGTTAGAAAAGTATGTCGGATTTCTTTGAAGTAAATTTTAGATAATACCGTGCATTTAGTAATATATCTGTCATTTTTCAATGTCAGAGCTGTGTTATTGTGTTATGTTGATGTCCATGTGGTTATCGAAATTAGTATTTCAAAAAAAAAACTTTTGCCCTCGGTGGTAAGAAAATTGTAAAAAATGTTTATATACATATACAGTATATATATATATATATATATATATATATATATATATATATATATATATATATATATATATATATATATATATATATATATTCCAATACACATTTTGGTGGATAATTTTTGGATGCAGAATGTAAAAAAGTTGTCAGATTTTGTCTATCAGATCTGGTTTAAAAATAAAAAAAAATTGTGTATATATTTTACGTTATAACTGTTATAATATATAATATTACTATTGCCGGTTAAAAAAACAAAGACACATGGATTTAAGTATTTATTGCAAAAACTTAATTTACATAATTACATTAGTCACTAATCACATAAAAATTTTCTTTTATACGACTTTCTATAATGGAGTTTACTAGGGCAGTCTCGCTGAAAGCTAAAGCAGTAGTCAGCCATCATGTGGCTATCCTATCGTCCTTGATAACGATTTTCCATATAGTTTTAATATCCTGATGGAATCTTTCTCCCTGGTCTTCACTACAATCCCTAAGTTTTCCGGAAAACGATCTAGGTGGCTGTGGAGGTAGTGAACTTTTATACTCATGTTACAGCCGAGAATATTAAAATTTGAAAGCATAGTTTCCACTAATTCCACGTAATTCTCTGCTTTATGATTGCCAAAAAAATTTTGTACTACTTGAACAAATGAACACCAAGCGTTAGATTCAGTCTCGTTCATTGAAGTGGTGAATTGTGGATCTTTAACAAATTGCCTTATTTGAGGACCATCAAATATACCAGCTTCTAGTTTTTCCGTGCTAATGCCAGGAAATTTACGTGACAAATACCCAAAAAGTTTCCATCTCGATTTAAAGCCTTCACAAATTGCTTCATTAGGCCTGGCTTGATATGCAAGGGCGGAAGTAAGATTTTTTCTCTTGAAACCAAAAGTTCGTTGATCACGTTTTGATTTCCTTGAATTATGACATCTCTTGATGGCCAATTTTTGTTAACCCAGTGCTCATGTTTAGCTCTGCTGTCTCAAAGGCACAACAAACAAGGATATTTTGTATAACCACTCTCCTGTCCAAGGAGGAAGTTAACCATTTTTAAATCAACACAAATTGCCCACTGATGTTCTTCGTATATAATTTTTCTCAAAACTAATGCAATTGTTTTATATTCTTCCTTCATGGTAGTAGAATGCCCAATAGGAATTGAGCCATATTTGTTACCGTAAAGGCGCCAATCATCTGGAGTGTATTCAGGCAAACCCATTTTTTATAAGAGCCCTTTTATATTGTTACAGAATACCAAGTCATTTTCCTGAGCGAAAAAAAGCAGCAGATCCTTATCTCTTTTACGATAAAATGTAATATTAGTACCTCGACAAAGTAGATTTTTACTTTTAATCTGGATGCAAGTAATTCAGCGGATTCCTCTGAGAGATTCAGATCTCTTATAAGATTGTTTAGTTCTTCTTGATTGAAACACTGCGGAGTTGCTAAATCTGCTTCAAATTCGCTGTCGTTTTCTGATTGAATTCTTTGAACTTCGTCAAACATTGATGTTTCTGTATCATCTTCTGTCAGTACGGATAGACTGCTGAATGATGGAACGGGTATTTCTTCCGAATTCTGTCCATTTGTGTCTATTGTTTCTATTTATGCCTTTAATATTAACGAGACAAAAATAGCAGTCGTCATGATGGTTTCGCAGTTCTCTCCAAACCATTGGTACACCAAACTTTAGACACTTCCTCTTTTCAGTTTTCCACTGTCGCAAATGTTCAACACATGTTGTTTTACATATGAAATGTGGGGCCCAAGATTTATCTTGATCTCCTAAGTGAAAGCCAAAATAGGCAAGATAAGCTCTTTTCACAAAGTCAGAAATCGTTTTTTTGGTCTCTTCCAAAGTGTATTTACCACACACATAACAAAAAACATCGGGATGACTAACACAGGTACGTCTGCTTGTGGACGCCTTTGTGTCAGTTTAGTGTCTTGATACTACAAAACGAACAAAATTTACACAAAATGATAGCACAACTTTACTTGGGAAAACTCAGTAATATACTAAATCGAGCACAGTACAGTACAATTACAGGTATAAAAGTAATTAAGAGCAGTGTATTGAGTAGTTCCTAGTATAGGAACATTGGGTCTCTAGCTCAGTAGTTTAAGAGATTTATTGACTTAAAACTTAAAGTAGAGTTTAATACATCAGATTAATGGAGATGAAATTTGGCAGCAATTCTCATAAAAATTCACTGATGAGTTTTACTCTCTTAGTTTACGCATTTCTATCTCTTGCGACTATTCAATTATGCCAAATGTAAAGCCTAAAATTAAATAAAACTGGATTGGTTTGATTATCTGTAAGACATCTTCAACGAATTTTTGTTAATAGGAATAGACGGTAAATTATTTATATACAAGATAGTTTGTTTATCATTTTACCGTTCAAAATAGCGATTTGAGCGTTGTTGTGGCAAAGTTGCTATTGTGTTAAATTTTTTCTTGAAAAAACATAAGAGAATACCTCTCACTGCTTTTAAATATGAATTTAATACATAGTTCTCGATTGATACAACCAAACCTTGTTGCTAAAATACCTTTAAATGCTTTTTAAATTAACCATGGTACACATCATGGCAGAAAGGATTCAAATGTTCGAAATATTTTATGGAATAGAAATAGAGCCAGCGTTAACAGCAATAATTAAAAATCAGAATGATCGGCGATACGTTGAGGATATGTTGCCAATGTCCAACCGGACGATGCCCCACCACATTATGCAATATTTACTCGACAATTTTAGATCAGACGTTTCCAGATCGATGGATTGGATGAAGAGTTTCTATTAAATGGCCCCCAGGATCGCCAGATTTATCACGTCTGGATTTCTTTCTATGGGGTCACTTAAAAAACAAACTCTATGCGACTCAACCGACTTCAATATAAGATTTGCAACAAAGAATTGTAAATGAATGCCTTCAAATTACTCCTGAAATATTGCAGAATGTTCTGCAATGTTTTGAGCAACACCTCTATTACTGCATGGAGGGTGAAGGTGGCCATTTTCAACATTTACTTGGGTGACGCGTAAGTACATTCTTGTTATTAATTATTGTGCAGTTTTAAAATTAAAGAACTCCGTATGTTCAACATCAGTATCCTCATTAGTTATTTTTACACCAATTGCTGGTAAATTTCATGCTTTAATTGATCTCCACTAATCTCTTTCCATTTAAGATATTAGGGTTACAAGTGTTTTTCAAAAAAAATTATTAGTTGCCCGTAAATGCCTCTGTTTCGTTTTCGATGCGTCACCCGTATATATATATATATATATATATATATATATATATATAAATATATATTTTTACTTTTTAGGTACTGAGGAAGGAGGAAGCTGATAAAGAGTTAATCCGAAGGAAAATCTATGACATGTACAGGGTTATTCACGCAACCCGTTCATTAAAAGTTTTTTATGATGCCATTTAGATAAAAATTTCAAATTTTGGGATTAAGTTAAGGTCAAAGAGCACTTCTTTTCTAAAATATTTTCAACTTCCTGTCACTTCCGGTTTAACCGGAAGTTGGTATCAACTTGCTTATTTTAAACGGAACACCCTGTATTTTATGATAATTTTGGATTCTTTTGGAGAATTTTAATGCTTATGTATGTAGCATGTCCTATACCTAGGTTCAAGCGCTCTTAAGATATTTGACCTTGAACCGAAAATGAGCCTTCCAGGTACCAAATTTGAAAATCTCATATTTTTGTAAGTTTTGAAGATAGAATATTCATGTTTTGCAGAAGATCGGTAAATAATCTAAGGTTCCTATTTTTTTTATTGAATTTGTCTATTTTTATACAGGGTGTCCTAAATTCAGCGGCAAACATTCATATTTTCAAATTTTAAATGGGACACCCCATAACTTTATGCACTATCAAATGTAGAATTTCATTTTCTATAGAACTGTATTAAGGTTCCCTATACCTATTCGTAACCATTTTCGAAATAACTGGGTTTCATAAAAATATCGTATGTATTTGCTTAAATGTTTACATGTTCCAATGGTGGAAAAACAATTGAGATCCAATATCCAATATGACAGATGATTAGTATGCGTTATTTATCGAAAGCTCTCAGTGATAAACTAAATATTCTAAATTAAAATGGAAGAATACTCAAACGCTGAGATTCTCAATCTATTTTATATTCATGGAGAATGTTATAAAATTTTGGAGAGAACGTGTCGTGTGTTTAATGAACGCCACCCTGATTTGCCGTCAATGAACAAGTCAAAATTCAAGATGATTGAAACGAACTTTTTGCGTTTTGGCAAGGTTAAAGTTACAAAAAATGTTCCGAAGCCAGTGACAAATGCCGAGGATAACGTAATAAACACATTAGCTTATTTCGACACAAACCCGCAAAGTTCAATACCGTCTGCAGAAAACGATTTGGGAATTTCTTCTTCATCTGTTCAAAGAATCTTGAGCGAACATCATATGCACCCTTATTCCTTCCAAAACGTGCAAGCCTTGAGACCTGGTGATGACGTCCGACGAGTAGAATTTTGTGAATTCATGTTTTTGAAAATTCAACAGGACCCTCAATTCCTTTCAAAAATATTTTGGACCGATGAAGCGAAATTTTCTAGAGAAGGAATAACAAATAGAAGAAACGAACATTTCTGGGCAGCAGAAAATCGGCACGCTTTACGCGAAACGCGTTCTCAAGAGAGGTTTAACTTCAATGTTTTCGGTATAGTATTAAATGATCAGGTGCGGTACTGTATTGATGAAGACAATTTAAACAGTGATAAGTATTTGGAACTTCTACGAGGGACGGTTTCTAAATTTATAGAAGAAATTCCTATTGGTGAGCTGCAAAATTATTGGTTTCAATTAGATGGGACACCAGCATATAATTCCGCTGCAGTTTATCTCCAATTATCTCGAATTTTTGAAGATCGCTGGATTGGTCCCAATGGCCCTTGGAGATGGCCTCCGCGATCGCCTGATTTAACACCCCTAGACTTTTATTTATGGGGATTTATCAAAGGTAAAGTCTATGCTTCCCCAGACAACAAGATTTACTGGATAGGATACGAACAGCTTTTGCCGAATTAGAAAACGGACAAATTCAAGGGGCCACAGCAACTGTACAAAGAAGAATTGAAATGTGCCTTCAAATGAACGGACAGCATATAGAACATTTGTTATAATTCAGTTTTATTATTTTATTTATTTATTGTTGATTGTTAGATTGCTATAATTTTTAAGTTCACTAAAACAAGTTTAGAACAGTCTCGAACTTAGTTGATATGGTTAAAAATAATGTAAACAATTTATTACATTTCGATAAATAACGCATTCTAATCATCTGTCATATTGGATATTGGATCTCAATTGTTTTTCCATGGCTCACCATTGGAACATGTAAACATTTAAGCAAATACATACGATATTTTTATAAAACCCAATTATTTCGAAAATGGTTACGAATAGGTATAAGGAACCTTAATACAGTTCGATAGAAAATTAAATTCTACATTTGATAGTGCATAAAGTTATAGGGTGTCCCATTTAAAAAAACGGACTTTAGCGGCTTTGAAAATGTGAATGTTTGCCGCCTTGTATAAAAATAGACAAATTCAATAAAAAAAAAATAGAAACCTAAGATTATTTACCGATCGTCTGCAAAATATGAAGATTATATCTTCCAAACTTACAAAAATATGAGATTTTAAAATTTGGTACCCCGAAGGCTCATTTTTGGTTCAAGATCAAGTATCTTAAGAACGCTTGAACCTAGGTATAGGGCACGGTACATAAAATAGCATTAGAATTCTCCGTAGAATCCAAAAATATCATAAAATACAGGGTGTTCTGTTTAAAATAAGCAAGTTGATACCAACTTCCGGTTAAACCGGAAGTGACAGGAAGTTGAAAATATTTCAAAAAAGAAGTACCCATTGACCTTACCTTAATCCCAAAATTTGAAATTTTTATCTAAATGGCATCATCAAAACTTTTAATGAACGGTTTGCGTGAATGACCCTGTATAATAAACATGATTCCTACTATAGTTTCTCTACAGTAGACGATATTAACATAAGGCGTCTTTGCTTATTGTTGCGAGATGGAAAAATACCACACGGTCTGGGAGGCCGAAATACACCAGGCAGTGCTACACCTGGGGAAAGTATTGAAGTTATCAACGAACATATTGGATCTTTCCCGGTGAAGCAGGCGCAGTATTGTTCACGTGGATACCGTTACTTACGTGAGCAACTCAATGTAAAAATCATGCACAAGTTGTTTAAGGTTTACAGAATTATGCCAGTGTAAAATATGTTTTTTATCTGAAAGTTTTTCATGAAGCTTTTTCTGTTATATTTTGGCCGCCCAAAAGTGGACACACGTTGTGAATGTGAAACGCTAAAACTTAAAATAAACAGTAAATCTCTAGATGACAAAGCAAAACGTACTGCAGCAGCAGGAAAGATGGTGCACCTGAGGCGAGCACGAAAATTCTATTCGAAACTGGAACTAGTTACAAACTGCATAAAAACAGATGAGACTGTTTTTGAAATTTGTATTGATTACATGCAAAATCTTCAGTTCCTCCTTATTCCTATACAAGAAGCCTTTTATTTGAGGCAGCTTGTTTTTTTGTATAAAAACATTTTATATTTATATATAAAATAACTGTAATAATGAACATTCGACGTCGAGTAAACGCTTTTAAAACAACAGCAGTAAAATCCAATGCCCTATAAAGCGGCTATGGCACGCCAATAGTCCGAAAAATGCAGTAAAAAATTATACTAATCGTTAACAATTCCAAACAAATGGAGTTCTCGGCAATATTTTCAAATAAATTTTTAAACGAGGGCAATCCGGCGTGAAAAAAATATCGTATTTGTATCAGGCCAATGCTGTTTTAGTTAGGGTTTCGATGCTAGATTTAACATACACATGACATAGGTTTATTTTTAACTAGAGTTTTATATTTTATGAGTCAAATTAATAAGTCCTCTACAGTGAAACCTCTCAACAATGGACAGTAGCCTTGCCACAGAAACTGTCCGCTGTATAGAGGTGTCCGTTGTGGGGTGTGAACAAATTAAATAATAATGTAATTTTATTTAAAAAAATATTTTATTTTTAAGTAAAAAATAATATGTTTAGTACAAATTATAAATACAATTGTTACTATATTACAATATTGGAAGAAATAATTTCTTCAGCATCACTGTCAGATCAAACCTGACCGTTCTCACTATTTTGAAATTCACTGATGCACTCACGTACACTTATGTTAGGATTTTCAGTGAATAAACTTTCATCAATTTCTGAATATTGAGTTAAGTCGAAAGAGAATACATTGACGTTTTTACATAATTCCAAAAATAGCACATCAACTATCGTAGTCAACATTTTCCTCGAGAATTTCGTCGAATCCAGCTTTACGAAAGCAGTTATCGAGGGTCTTGGATTCGACTTTTTTTCATGCAGCAACAATCCATATCAAGGCAGTTACGCATTTATTGATTTCTTTAATTGTTTGGTAGATTCAGAATAATCCATGGATGAAAAAAGTCGCTTGATAAAAAACTTTCTGTACTGGTTTTTAAAATTTTGAATCACGCCCTGGTCCAATGGCTGGCAATGTGATGTCATATTTGGCGGTAAAAAAATTATTTTAATATTTTTTAACTCCAGTTTTGGGTGAGATGCAGCATTATCCAAAAATAAACATTTCGGTTTTGCCTTTGCATTTTTCGGTCATATTTCATCAATCAATCCGACCCTTTTCATCCATGCTTTCTTGTTATAGTACCATTCAAGTGGCAATTTTTCCACGCTTGATCCTTTAACAACGGGGTTTTTTACTTTTTTCAATCACCAGTGCATTTTCTTTTTCTCCATTCATAGCGAAGCAAAGTAAAATAGTGAGTCTCTCCTTGACGCTTTCCCGCCAGCACATGTTTCGCCTTTAAAAGAACACGTTTTATTTGGCAAGGCGCGAAAAAAGAGTCCCGTTTCATCGGCGTTATAAATATCTCTCGGTGCGTAGTTTTTGATAATAGCACATAATTTCGTCCACCAGTTACCTGAATCAAGTCTACAGCCGCTGCATCGCCACAGATAGATTTGAAAGAGATATTATGACTTTGACAGAACTAAAACCATCATTTTCTAGATTATTCGCAACTTCTTATGCTTTTTCCTTTATTATTGTACCGAATATTGGAATGCTTTTGGAGCGTACAACACAGTCATAGACAATTTGTTCTATGGCAGCACATTTCTTTTTCTCCTTCATGTTCCCGGTCTCAGCGAATCGCTTGTTAAGATCGCTCTTGTTTCTCAAAATATCACTAATTTGAGATTTTCCTACACAGAATTTTTCGGCTAATACTCTAACACTAAGTTTGTTTCTTTTTTCGAATACTAGATTATTTCAACTTTTTCTTGAAGACCCAAAAACTTTGTTTTGTTTGAAGACATATTGATCGCACTAGAGTAACATCAAAACTAAGATATTCTATTAATGAAGACTACATTTTATAAAAATAAGGTGATCTATTTATTATGCAATTCATGGCAATTTACCTTCAAGCCAGACAGCATAAGCCAGCCTGCTGTTAAACTAGTGCTATTAACAATAGGTAGGCGCCGCGACGCTTATTAGCATAGATCTAAATATTCCCCATAATGTGCAATAAAAATATTGGAATTAAATGTGGGTTTCATAAAAATTATTTGAACATCTGTCCGTTCTGAGGAGGTAAATTTTACCGTTTTTGTGTTCCAAATTTTACTGCCCGTGTCCGTTGTTGAGAGTGTCCGTTGTCAAGAGGGTTTAATACACAGGAATACATATACTGACGGTCGGTGACTTCTAAATTGTCCGTTCAACAGAGGTGTCCATTGTTTGGAGGTGTCCGTTAAGGGAGGTATCACTGTAATTACATACAATATTTCATTCTGCAACATCATCGCCTAGAGGATATACATATATATATATATATATATATATATATATATATATATATATATATATATATATATATATATATATATATATTTATATATTATATATATAATATATAATAATCAATTATTTACTTTTATCAAGTGTGCCATGTGTAGCCATGCTGGATATTAAGCAGGATTTTTAATTGTGATAGTTGGTTGATGAAGATTACTTACGTTGGATCTATCTATCTGTCATGTTGATGAAAAGAGTGCACGCCTATGTGCCTAGCGCTCGGAACAGCAGTTTTTATACAGAACCGTTAGATCGGCAGAAAAATCCTCTTTTCAAAAAGTGCTTGTCTAAAAAGAGACGCTATTTGAAAAAGGATAGTTAGGTACAAAAACTTGACTTTATCAACTTCTCTTCTTTCTAGCTATCAGACTAATCACTAAAAGTTAGTGATTGTACTATTCTGCCATCATTTCAGGTTCTTAAATTGATTTACGTCTGGTAATGGGCACCTAGATGCAATTTTAAAAATGGCTATCAAAAAATCAAGTAGGCGTAAAAAGTTTTTAAAATGTCACATTCTGATTCAGAATTGTCTCAGGAGTCCAAAAATGTAAAAATATACACAGTGTTCCACTTAAAAAATTGAAACTGGAGTCATTTCCTCTGAAACCGGAAGTGACCGGAAAGTGAACAATATTCGTAAACTCTCCTCTTTATGTACCATGTTACCTATAAGAAAATTCGGAATGATACATCAAATACTGTAAAAGTTATGGCATGTCTAATAGATTCGTTACGAGATTAATTTCTGGCTGCCGTTTTTTTATTTCGCTATCGATATTATCGAAATTTGGTAGGGGTATTACTCTAATAACACGTCATTTTTATGCATCTATGACGAGTCTTTCACACACCCTCTATATTTTTGGTTTTTTGGATTCTACAAATCATTTTCCGCCCGAGTGCACCATTTTTATATTGAATTTTATTCAAATTTTATTTTTAAATAACCTTTTTTTCTATTTTCATCTAGAGTGCCATGATCATCCTAAAATCATTCGACGTACTTTACCCTCTTTTAGAAAAATACTTCATAATTTTAGTTTTTTTTACTCTAGCTAGAAAAACTGAAACGGAAGCATATTACTTTCATAACATTACTAAATACAGTATTTCACTACGAAAAGTTTCTCCATTTTCGTTCAAACACTTTAGTTTCATTAGGTAGGTAAGAGATTTTTTTAGGTCTTGCAAGTCATGAAAGCCAAATAGAATTGAGCGAATATTGGATTCCGCTTAGCCATGGATGACGACCGAAAATAAAACAATTGAATTTTAGGGTATTTAGAGAAAAAATAACAAGAAAAATCAACACAGATAGGTAGATTTAAACAAACTAGTAAACCAACTTTCACATTAATAAAACACTCTTTATATACCTACTTTGCCTAATTTATGAAATTCTTTGCTAATATAAAAACATCATTTAAAATTAAAGTTTCTTTTTCTTGTTTAGTTTTTATCGTAAACTAATAAAATCACGTGTTCTATTAAACTTAGATATTAAAGTAAACTGTAAAAAAATCTAGAAACTTTTATATAAATATTATTTTCTGTTCTTTCAAATAATACCTTTAAAAGCCGGAAAAACCCTATCCTTATCAATGAAGTACATATATCGCATGTATCTAGCATTAAATCGTAGTTGCCATGAAAATAGTAGATAGATAGGATAGTGTAAGCTTCCACGGAAACAGTAGTATTTTTTACAGATAAAAAAACTTTATTATTTATAAAATATTTACAAAACTCGATATAAAAGCGGTGCACTCGGACGGAAAACGATCTGTAGAATACGAAAAACCAAGAATATACAGGGAGTACCATTTAAACTAGTCATAGATGTATAAAAATGACGTTTTGTTAGATGACCCTAACAAAATTTCGTTCATATCGATAGCGAAATACAAAAACGGCAGTCGGAAAGTAATCTCGTGGTCATATATATATATATATAATATATATATATATATATATATATATATATATATATATATATATATATATATATATATATATATATATATATATATATATATATATATATATATATATATATATATATATATATATATATATAGGGCGTCCCAACTAAAAGTATCTACCCCAAATAACAAGTCGCCAAGACAAAAAAAAAAATAAAACGCTCGGACTCGTCGATTTTGCTTTTGAGGGGGAAACATTTTGCGCCTATTTTCAATTTCGCAACATCACCCTCTGAGCGGAGGTGAGATTCACCCCCAAAATGTTAAATGGAAAGGGGGGTCGAGTGATACCTTATTTTGAAGGGTTTCCGACCCTCGTTACAACTGCCAAGTTTAAAGCCTCTGCTGTCATTCCCGAAGAAATGGCAGTTTGTCCAAAAAAAAATATTAATAAATTAACTGCAAGAGTTGGCTGCTTTAAATTTAGGGGATGATGCAAGCTAGTGAAAAGATTTTAATAATAATTACTCCGGACGAGAGGAAAATAAAAATAGTAAATGTAAATTAATGGGGAATTTTTGCGTTTAAGAAATGTTTTCTACAAAGACTAAATTATTTTATGAATTGTTCGAAATGTTCGCCATTTACTTCCATGCAATGATACAGACGAGCCTCGAATTCCTCTCGAACATTTTGAAATGTTTCAGGTGTTAACTGACGGCATTCAGCTACTATTCGCTGTTTTAAATCCTCAAGTGATTCTGGCTGCACCTTAAAAATCTTTGTTTTCAAGTGTCCCCAAAGAAAGAAATCCAACGGCGTCAAATCAGGTGATCGTGCCGGCCATTCGATGGGACCTCTTCTTCCAATCCAGTGATCGGGAAAAGTATTATCGAGAAAATCTCTTACCGGACGAGTGTAGTGAGGAGGTGCTCCATCTTGTTGAAAGAATATCTGATCTTCAGCTAAATCCTGGTCGTTTTCTAGAATCTCAGTAATCTGCGGATCGATGGCATTTTCAAGTAAATTTAAATAACTTTCACCATTTAAATTGCCTTCTATGAAAAAAGGTCCAACAACGTGATTGCCTAGAATTCCCGCCCACACGTTTACTTTTAAAGGATGCTGGCTATGGGTTTCCCTGAATAAATGGGGGTTGCTGTCGCTCCAATACCTGCAGTTGTGACGGTTTACTTCTCCATTTAAGTAAAATGTGGCTTCGTCAGAAAAACAAATATTGTACAATGAAATGGTACGGTTGTTTAATTTTTCAGAAATATTCTCACAAAACTCTACTCTGCGATCAAAGTCATCTTCGTTCATTTCGTGAAGCAATTGATATTTAAAGGGTCGAAACTTATGGGATTTTAGAATCCGGTGAACACTGCTTCGGGAGACTCCTGATATTGCAGCTGTTTCTCTGATGGAGTTACTTGGGACCATATCAACATGGCCAAGGACTCTTACTCTTTCATGTCTTACTCTTTCATGCTTTTTATTGACAACTGAGCCGGTTTCGAAAAATTTGTTCCACAGTTGTAATACACTTCTATGAGTCAAAGAATGTTCGGGATGAGATTCATTAAAACTTACAGCTGCAGCTCTCGCACAATTATTGTTTCTAATGTAAAGAACAATAATTTCGATTCTCTCTTGTATCGTAAACGTCATAGGCAATTGTTAGAAACTTTCGTCTTTTAACACTTTCAGACAAAATAAATTTTAAATAAAATGCACAAACTGTAATAAACGCATGAATGCTTGACACTAAATAAACGATAACAATGTGATTTTATTTTGTTTGTTGCTGATGTTTTATGATAACAGTAAGAATGGAATGCTGATTTTTTTTTTAAATTTTGTACAGTGACAATTCGACAAGTTAGCTTAGACGTTTTGGCAACGGTCTGTTTCATTGCAAGGGAGTAAATGGCGAACATTTCGAACAATTCATAAAATAATTTAGTCTTTGTAGAAAACATTTCTTAATCGCAAAAATTCCCTATTAATTTACATTTACTATTTTTATTTTCCTCTCGTCCGGAGTAATTATTATTAAAATCTTTTCACTAGCCTGCATCATACCCTAAATTTAAAGCAGCCAACTCTTGCAGTTAATTTATTAATATTTTTTTTTTCGACAAGCTGCCATTTCTTCGGGAATGACAGCAGAGGCTTCAAACTTGGCAGTTGTAACCAGGGTCGGAAACCCTTCAAAATAAGGTATCACTCGACCCCCCTTTCCATTTAACATTTTGGGGTGAATCTCACCCCCGCTCAGAGGGTGATGTTGCGAAATTGAAAATAGGCGCAAAATGTTTTCCCCTCAAAAGCAAAATCGATGGGTCCGAGCGTTTTATTTTTTTTTGTCTTGGCGACTTGTTATTTGGGGCGGATACTTTTAGTTGGGACACCCTGTATATATATATTCGTAAGGGAGATACAGGTTGCTGAAATCTAAATTTGATATTATTTTTTATTAAATATGTTGCAAATAATAAAATTTTTTGACGAAATTGGGTATTTGAGATATTTTTTAGGTGACTTAGAGGGCGCTACGTATGCTACTATTATTTATGAATTATTCTAAACTATAATAAATACTCCTCGTGATGATCCTTAGTTTGAAGGCATAATGTAATTATTTTTCTAATTCTATCAATATTCTGCATTTGTCTGAACTCATTGCAGCAATTTTGAACTCGCAACCAGAGCTGCTTACGCGTTTGTTTTGTAACGGAGTACACGTGGCATTTGAGAAAACTCCATGTACAAAAATCACAAGAATTTAAGTCTGGCGACCTACCTGGCCGTTGAACTGGTCCACCTCTACCAATCCACTGATTTTCGTAAGTCTGATTCAGATATTGACGCACATTTCGACTAAAATGAGCCTGACACCCATCGTACATAAACCACACGGCTTGCCGAATATTTAAAGGAACTTCTTCTAGTAATGTGGGTAAAATATTCTAAAGAAATTTAATTAAATACTCTTCCACTGTTAGTCGACCTGGCAACTCAAGAGGTCCAATTAGGTTGTTGTTTACAATACCAATTCACAAATTAATTCTGAACCTATGTTGATGTTTGGTTTCTTTCGCAACATAGGAATTATCCCCAACAAATGCATAATTTTTTATTTGATGAAGAAGGGGGTGGACTGCCTATTAAACTTATCCGGTAATTATTTGTTTTTTGTATTGTAGTTGTGCGAAATACCAAAAAAATATAGTTTCAAAATTGCCCCGACTATCTCTATATTGTCCTACATATGTTGTCATTTTACTGTGACTTGTGGGACTCACTATAACTAGCCTTGAGGAAGGAAATATATTTTACAAATTATTGGCAGCTTAGCATTGGATTTCATCACCAACTGATCCATATAAGCCATTAAAAGTATTGTAGGAATTTGTAAAATTCTGTATATAAAAATTCGTTCTAGCAAATCGTATTATCTAGCATTGTTGCAGTCGAAACATCGACCTTATAAACCCTGAAAAGCTCACTGTATTCCTTGGGACCTTTCGGCTACAAAGTTAAAAAAAATCGCATACTAATTTAAGCCTATATAGATCGGTAGTGATATGGCGACCCTTACCTTTCTACCGTGCTGATTTTTTTCGGCTCAAGCCTATAATCACTAAACGAAAGTGGCATTTACCGAAGTAGGAGATCCCCGAGTCTATATAAACTGTAACGTATATTTTCCATCTTCTAACGTAAAATTATTTTGTGTGAAGTGTGCGCGAGTGGCCGTTTATCGTTACGTATTTCTATTTTTCCTTTGGTTAGTGCCTTATGATAATTTTGAGTGATAAATGAATTACTTCCAGAGGAGCTATATTGTAATGTGGGCTTGCTATTCGTTTATCTGCGTCGTTTTTATCTTTGAGTGATTTCAATTGAAAAAATAACTAAAATGGTTTGGAAAATTAAACTAATATCAAATTAATTATTTTTTTCTTATGACCGAAGTACAAAGTACATATGCGTTTGGACATTGAAAGCATTATACACTATTGTGCAATTGAAGTGCAATTTTTTAAAATGTAAACTAAATTTAAATGGCTATAACTTTTAAACAAAATGGTATATTTCCAAACGGTTTTTTACATTCTGGCTTATGTTTTGTTAACATTTTTGTGGTATGCGTGTTTTAAGGATTGTTTTGGTCTCGTATATACGAGGGATAAGACAAAAGTAGTTTTTTTTTAACGTAACTTTGTCAAGAGCGCAAATTTACAAATCTGAAATTATTTTGATTTTATATGTATGTACTTAATAAATTGGTTCTTAGAAAATAACTAAATTCTCAAAAATTTGATATCTGATTTGTTTCTTTTTTAATACATTTCTTTCTTATAATACGCATTTTTCTCTCTAAATTAAACACTCTTATAAAAAGACTATTCTTTCTTTTGATCGTCTTGGCTTCTCCAAGGTCGTTTAGAACAAAATGTAAATACAATTTTGAGTTTCCGAATGTTAATGTTACTTCAAAGGCGTGCTAATTAATTTTTTTAGACCGATATCTTTCTTATTTTCTTAAATTAGACTTAGTCCTGAATTCCATAAAGGATATTTTTATTTTTTCTTATTATTTTTGATAAAAGTGACTTCAGACCTGTGAACAGTTTTTTAATTTCGTAGAATTATTATTCTTAGTCTAAATAATTTTGAATATTTTTTAAACTTATTTTTGTTTAACATAAAAACTACTTTCTTTTAAATTACCAATTCCGGGCACTTGATAAATAAAGTTATGACCAATTGAGTATGTTTTCTTCATTATTAGTAAGTTTTCGTACATCGAGTGTCCAAAAAATATATAATTATTAAAACCTTTATACATGGTGGGGCACAATTTACACGTCCGTCTTTAACTACCGAATTTTTCAAATTGCATTTTTACTATTTTTTGTATATTGAAAAACAGTGTTTAAAAACTTTTTAAATTTCATGCAAATATTAACCATAGCCAGAATAATTTTTCAATATTTTATTAAAGTCAGTTATGTTAATGCATATATATTTTTTTTTATTTAAAATTTTTTTAATTATGTATGTTATTTATTACTAGTATTTCGATACCGGTTGTATAAAATAAATATAAAAAACAAAAACTTTATACAGGTTGTTATAATCTCGATGATCATGTCTAAAACAAAAAAACTGAAACATTTTAATTGATTCTAATTTTTTACTCACTATATTTAAGACGTTGCATAATTAACATTTTTATTGCAAAATTTTGGATTTTTTAACTTTCTATTCCGACGGTTCGGTCCCAATCACCAATCACATGAATTTAAACATGATACTGTATGTTGTATGATATTTTCTAAAACTTATGATTTTCCAAACCAATAATTTATTCGATTTGAATCAATGGCATTGAACTAAAAACTGAAGATACCAATGCGTAGTACTGCATTACGTAAAAATTTGTTCAAAACATTAGATCCCACAAAAAATTTAAAACATAAGTCTACAAAACGTAAAAAAGCGTTTGCAAGCAAACCATTTAAACTAAAGATGAATTTTAAAAACACATTCAATTGTAATTTAGGGTTCTGTAGTTATATCTAAATCCAATAGTGTTTTAATAGTTTCCGTATTTTTTAGTAAAAGTAATTGAAATTTAACCCCGCTTTTATTGGGGAATTTAAACATACAGTCAAATTCAGTGTAATCCATTAAATAAAATGTATGTTTAATATGCGACATATTTTTAACGAACCCTCAATACCTGAGAATAACTTAGAATGTAGCTCTGTCTGATCTGCATATATCCTGCAAGGATCGTTTAAGGAGAAATTACCGTTCAGTTGTTAGAGACGGACGGTTAAGTTGTGCCACGCCCTGTATAAAGTTTTTAATATTTATATATTTGTTGGACACTCGGTATACGAAGACTTACTGATAAAGAAGAAAACATACTCATTTAGTTATAAAATTAATTAAATGGTGCCTAGAATTGGTAATTTAAAAGAAAGTAGTTTTTATGTTAAAAAAAATTTAATTTAAACAGTAGTAGGTAATAGTTCTATGAAATTAAAAAACCGTTCCGAAGTCTGAGGTCACTTTTACCAAAAATAATAAGAAAAAGTAAAAATACCCTTTACGGAATTCAGGAGATAAAGTCCAATTTAAGAAATTAAGAAAGAATATATAAAGGTCTAAAAAAATAATTAGTACGCCCCTGAGCTAAAATTAACATTCGGACAAGCAAAATTGTATTTACTTTTTTCGAAACGTCCTTGGAGAAGCCAAAGCGACCAAAAGAGAGTAGTCTTTCTAATAAGAGTTTTTAATTTAGAGAGAAAAATGATGAAAAAAATGCCTATTATAAGAAAAAAATTAATAAAAAAAGAAACAAATCAGATATTCAAATTTTGAGAAATTAGATTTTTTCGTAAGAACTCATTTACTGAGTACATACATATAAAATCAAAATAATTTCAGATTTGCAAATTCTCGCTCTTGACAAATTTCGTGTAAAAAAATACTTTTGTCTTATCCCTCGTATATACCAGACCAAAGCAACCCAAAAACACACATACCACAAAAATATTAACAAAACATAAGCCTACAAAACGTACAAAACCGTTTTCGGCTTCGATTGCACGAGACATCTTTAGGGATCTTTACTCCACGAGATCTGAACACTGAATGAACTGAAAACTGAAACAGTGTTCAGATCTCGTGGAGTAAAGATCCCTGAAGATGCCTCGTGCAATCGAAGGCGAAACGTCGGATAGTAATTCCAATTTGACACGGTCTAATCCCAAGAACCATGATTTCTTAATACAATAAATAATTTTTACAATGACACACATATTGAATTCGTGTCAGTTTATCCATACAGTATGAGATTTCTTTCCGTTCATTTTTTAAAAATTTTATTTGGCTGCCATTCCGTTTCGCAATCTTGAATTCGTACCACAACTTTACCAGTTTATTTTTACATCACATTTAATGCTTGCCAAAAAAATTGAAGTTAATCTAATAATTCGTTCTCAAGCTGTATTTCAAAATATTTTATTAGGGCAACATTTTTTGTTTTACTGTATTGGATTCATAACAAAATGTTACCAGTTTATTCCTCACTTTTTTGCAGTAATTCCGTATATTCTGTAGCCAAGAAAATATGCCTAAAGTGTTTATGCAACGTTTATCAATTACACTAGTAGTAATCTTAATATAGTATTCACTAACTCCCGTATTCACTAACTCCCGTATTCACTAAAAAGGTTTAAGTGTTAGACCAGTTCTAGTGTTCATTGTACTTAAAACTCATACAGCCGGTTACACAAAACTTAATTGCTGTTTAAAATAATTAACCGAATTTTCGGATTTGACACGCAGCTTATAGAAATCTAGGAACTTGCTGTCAAATTTAACATTGCGATAAACATTCTAAACTTTAATTGAGCTTTCTGCAACCAGCCATTGATAATTGTGTTTCGCTTATGTCACTGTCATTTTGTAATTGTCGCATTTAGAAAACATTTGTTCAATTGTCAAAAATATGATATTTAAATCTATAACTGTCAAGTTAGACCTTGTGTAAATTTAAACCTCTTTAGTGAATACGAGTGTAAAAATTTCCCTTAAAAGACTTTTTTTTAAGAAAGACATACACCGAACAAATTACATGTTGAAAACAGGAACGTATTTTAGAGCACTTTGAAAATAAATTTAGGCATATATTTAATTATGAAAATAGAAATTGACAGAAACTGTTCTCTCATTCTTTCAAGTTAAATAGTAGATAAACATTATAAACAAATCTCATTTTTGCGCCACAAGCTTTTCCAGCTGCATCTTCTGATGAGTCTACTTTTGCTACTTTGTTGCGTCTTTTTCTAATAGGAAAACTTGTTTTTTTTCTATAAAATTTTTGTAAAAAGCAAATTTTGAAAATTTGAAACAACATTTTTGTAGATAATGCAGTGTGAAAAAAAACTTAAAAAATCATCAAAATATCACTTTGATCAATTATTTCGACAGGAAGTGATTCAAATGACCAGTCGATTCAAAAGACCCCTAAAATTCAAAAATAAGTGTTTTTTTTGAAGGATAAAATATTTTAAAATACTTTCTTTTATAGTTAAAAACTCATTATCGAGGGCCTTAAAAAACAAAGACGCAATCTGAAAGTACTTAATTTAAAAAACTAAAGGGACCTCAACAATCTTCTTCAGAACATTGTGAAATATAAACTCATTAAAATCAAATACCCACAATAGCACTAGCATCAATTTGGCATGCCTATTTATTAACAAACATTTCAATAAGCTTTTACAAAGATGAAAGTTCATTTATTCGATATTTAAAAGTCCGTGACTCAATTTTGCATATTACGTTGAATAGAAATAAACGTTGCAAAAATTGAAGTAATTTTAAACCTCTTTGTTTCTTCAGTGATTTTTCTCTAATTACAAACGGTGGCAACATTAGAAACTTAAACAAATTTTAGAGAACCTGTCTCTACAATAAATAACAAACGTAGAAAAAGACTCCACAAACAAAAGAGAGAGCCTTAGTAAATAATCACACTCACAAATCAGAAAACAATAACTTACAAATAGAATAAAATACACTAAAGTACAACGAAACAAACAACTTCTTTTACGTATTTGATCGACTAAAATGAGGTTAAGACTCGCGTGAATAAAGAGAATAAAATATTAAAAAAGATGCATATCCCTAGCCGGAATCGAACCCGGACCGCCTGAGTAGGAGGCCAAATAAGTGTCTGTAGACCACTGGACTGGTAAACGTAAATAACCAAATATTTCACTCTATAAATTGGTGGATGAAATGAAGGTTGCCAACAATAATTATTACATTAGATTGTTAAATATTAGGGTTGGTTCGGAATTAAAAACGTCGTTAAGGCAGGTGAGAATAGAACTTTTTATAGCTTTGGTTATGTCCATTATTTCTAGCAAGTCAAGCGTTTCAAACATCAACGTCAGAAATTGAAAAATCATGACCTGACTCTAACAAATGATTAGCAAAAGCTGAAACAGTATCAGTCACATACGAATTTTTGAAATGTTTTCTCATCCGTGTGGAAAATTTTCTACCTATTTGTCCCACTGCCCACATAGGTCGTGTCCTTTGTCCTTATTAAAAGTCTTTTGAGAGTGTTTACTGTTTTGAAAGATATGTTGATATTTTTAATAAATTTAGCCAATTGGAGAGAAATACTTCCAAAGTAATGCACTTGAAAATATTTGTCTCATCCCTAAGTCTTGAATGTATGACATTATAGGGCATTTTGTGCTTGTTTATAAATTTATAATATAATTTGTTGATAGACTCCAAAGGGAAACCGTTGTTCATAGAAATCTGCATTATAACATCACGCTCATTATAAAGAGCTGCCCTTGACAATGGTAAGTTACATAACAGATAGAAATTATGTGTGTAAGGAGGGTTTGAAATATACTGAGTAATATTATCCGTGGACCATGCTTTACGATAAACCTCAAACTCTATACTACTGTGTTTTCTCGATAGCATTATCTTCCATTTCCAATGTGAAGTTAATGTTGGGATGCAACGTGTTTACGAACTGTAAAAACTCTTCCAACCGTTGTATCATCAGTATCATCCACGTATCTTTCATAGACTGTTAGGAAGGTGGTAAAATAACTTTTCATTAACCAAGTAGAAAATTGTTTACAAGGGTGAGAGAACATTTGAGCCTTTTCAACAAATTCAGAAATCCTGTTGTGTCTGAAACTGGTTCAGCTTTTGCCAATCATTTGTTAGAGTCAGGTCATGATTTTTCCATTTCTGACGTTGATGATTTACATGAACGTCCAAGGGCTAAAAAGCTTGACCTGCTAGAAAGAAATGGAGATAACCTTGGCGATAAAAAGTGCTTTTTTCACTTTTTTTTCTATTTTAGGTAACCTTCATTTCATCTACCAGTTCATAGAGAGTTTTTAGTTGTTTTCGTTGACCAGTCGAGTGGTCTATAGACACTTACTCTGGCGTCCCACTCAGGCAGTCCGTGATCGATCCCAACTAGAGACATGTATCTTTTTTAATACTTTTTTAATGTTTTATTTTGTTTATTCACGCCAAACCTAATCTCATTTAATAGTTGTTTTTTTGTTGTACTTCAGATTGTTTTATTCTTTGTTGTTTAAGGATTTGTGAGTGTGATTATTTACTAAGGGTCTGTCTATTGTTTGTAGGTCCGATGATGCTCGAAAAGGCAAAACATGTGCCATGTTAATAATCATAATTTACTGAGACGGAGACTTGGTGTCTTTTTCTGTTTGTTATTAAAACGAGGTCTCTTTAAGAAATATGGACAACTTTTTCTATATTTTTTTTAATCCTGTAAAATGTAACATTTCTAATAAACTAGTTTATTTTGTTTCAAATCTTCTTAAAATTGATGTTCGTTTCTTGAATGTGTGCTCTTTTTTTTTTTCAGGAAGTTCTTTTTAGGCGTAGTCGATAAGGTTTACTGGCTTTCACCAAATGCGTCATAAACCATCAAGATTTCTGTTATTTTACAGTGCGTAGCAATTTAAATAAAATAGGTTATTTTCTTTATTATATACCTTCCATTATAACGTCGTGTTTTGTGATTATTTCCTTTAATTACTGGATTATTTTATAAATAAATAAAATCATTACACACAAGACTTCGACTCAGTATTTTGAGATATGTACATAATTAGAATGGTACTAGATATTACGTGGGATAGAAATTAATACAAATATTTATAGCATAGACATATACAGGGTGTTTCCAAAAACAAGGGCCATTACTTGTTGGTATGTTTCTTGTCCAAAAATAAGGCGAAAATGTCATATGTACTTGGGTCCGCAAATGTTTGGTTTTTGAGATATAGGTTGTTAAAGTTGAAACCTTATTTTCAATTTTTTTAAATAACTTGTACGAGGAATGATATTTTCGCACACAATTTGAAAACCGGGGGTTTTTGAGATAAGAAATTATAGTGTTTGTGCTGCTCTAAGAGGGCGCTGCGGACGTTATTATAATTTCACTTAATTTGCCGGAACTTTTTTGAATGAACCTTATTCCTACATCTCTTCTAAGCAAAAAGATATACTTGCTCAATAACGCTAGAGATGATAGTTTTCGAGAAATTTGCACATTTCTACATCAAAACCGATTACTGTACAGAAGTACAGTACACTTATATGTCTTAGGGGACGCGGTAACCTGCTTTAATTAAACTAATCCTACAATATTAGGTACTATGTAAAATTTAATAAAAAAAAATCGAGAAATAATTGAAATGGGCACCTACAACTCCAATAGAATATCGTTTTTTTAAAGTTTATCCTTACTCTTTGACACAGCCTTAAGTACTTCTCTTGAAGTAACAGGAATATTATAAACAAGTTCCTTTGCATGTCCCCAAAGATAATGGTCTAAAGGGTTTATATCAGGGGACCGAGGAGGCCAAGCAATTTAAATGTTAGAAATAAATATTTTTTAATTCGTTAATATCTCGAAAATAAAAGCAAAATGAATACCAAAAGGCATTTTTTAATCAAAACTGAAGCAGGTTATCGAGTCCCTTAGACACACAAATGTTGACTTCACCTAGCGCCTAAGGGAAACTGTCATCTCTAACGTTGTTGAGCAGGTATACCTTTTTTGCATAGATATGATGTAGGAATAAGTAAGATTTATTGATAAAAAGCCCTAGAAGTTCACTGTTAAAAAAGTTACGACAAATTAAGAGAAATTACAATAGTGTCGCATAAAAACTAATACCAAATTATGATTTCTCACGTCAGAAAACCCCCGGTCACCAGATTGTGAGCGAAAATATCGTTCCTCGTAAAAGTTATTTAAAAAAATTAAAAATAAGATTTCAACTTTAACACTCTGTATTTTAAAAAAGTGGTCTTTAAGGTAAGCCGCGAACAGACCGACAAACAGATAGACAGACCGTCGGAATTGATAAAATATGTATTTTTTTGCATCTAGGGTCCCTAAAACGTGAATATATGTAAAACTTATAATTTTTTTCACGGTCAAATCGAACATGCCCAATAATTCCCAGGTAGTTTAAAAATATGGCCTAAATATAAATATAACGGGTGTCAAAAATTGAAGATATACATATTTTTGAACTTGCGACCCTAAATATTTATATGACTGGTTTGTAGTATACAAGAGACCCTTAAACATTGGATAAAAGGGCTCGAACATTTTTACATAAATCTGTAAAATGTACCAGCTATTTTTTGCCTCAAAGAACAAAGGAATAGTAATTGTAGTTAAGTCAGAAAATTGAAGTGTAGGTCTTCCACCAGAGAACTTCAGCTTTTGTTCTGAGTGATTTTTACATAAATCTGGAGGAGGATTTGGAAAAATTCATAATCTAGAAAATTAAAATAATATCACTTTTTTACAATTTTGTAGTAATTGTAATTAAGTCAGTAAATTTAAGTAAAGGTCTTCCACCAGAGAACCTCAGCTTCTGTTCTGAGCGGATATGATTTCACTCACACGAATCATAAGAATAAATTGAAAAAGTGAAATTTTTATATAGAAAATGACGTTAACAGCATATATTTTTTTAAGACTGGACAAACAACTTTTGTGTAATTTGACTTGGATTCAATACCTCAACTTTGTAGTGAAAGTCATCGTTATTAATTGGCATATTAATTTACTTTTGTAATACATATTACCGCTAGGAGCTAAAAACTACCATAAAACTTTTATGGTTCGATAATAATAATAGTAGTTTTAAATTGTCTATTGCCATTTCTAATATACATTAGGCAATTTAAATATTTTATTTCAGATTTTTTTTCTGTACGTTTGAAAATACTTATTAATGAGAAAAAAAAAGGAAGTATAGTTTGCTTGAAATTATCAGTTAATAGGCTTGACAGAAGTCAGCCATATTGAAGAATCAAATATAACCACATTAGGCATGCAAAAGGATTACAAGATGACCACCCACTAATAATTTATGCCACTTACATAGTTTGACATTGACCTCATTGCAAAATTCTTACTCTTCATCAAGTGCAGGTAGTAGGGTCAATTGTGCGTTTTGCCTATTGTTATCCGTTCAGAAACAGACATTTTATTATACAATAATTAAATTATAACTGAGAAACTGTCATCTCCTCTTGACATTATAATTAAAGAGTCTACCGTCTGATCCAACAGGTTGCCAAGATCCCACCTTCTCTCCTCTTGTTTAATCACATGCTGGACTATTTTTTGCCAGCTCTCTGGTGTCACTTCCTCAATGGCTTGATCAACCAGTAGCTTAACATCTTTCATTTTAAATGTCGTGTTTTGTCTTTCAACAAATCCTTTAACTTGCGCCCATACAAGTTCTATAGGATTTAGTACGCAATGATATGGCGGTAAGCGCAGCATAGTTACATTATATTATTTTGCTATATCTTTCAAGGCATATTTCATAAAACGATTTTTTGTGTACATTTTCTATGGCTAGTAGTTCTTTCTTTATACAAATTGGGTTTAAACTCAATGCCTTTGGTAGTTAGCCAGTCTATAGTTTCTTTTTTGCTCTAAGATGCCGTTGTCCACAATTACTACCGAATCAGCCGGAAGATATTTTAGCATTTTACCAAAATACTGTTCGAGAACATGCGTATTAATGTCATCATGGTATTCTCCCATCTTCGCTTCTCATCTGTTTAATTATTAGTCTCTTCTCTTTTCCCGGAAGCACTTTAATATCCGTTGACGAGGACTTTGGCTCGTCTTCGTGGAATTTTCTTGGGAGGATCTACTTGACCTGCTACCTTTCTCTCCCGCAATAATTTGAAAACGGTAGACTCTCCAATTCGAGTCATTCGAAAACATCGTTCAACAATTTCTTGTACAGTAAAACTAGGATAATCGTGTATTATTCAATCGTGTACAGGGTTTTCCCGTATATTTTTCCACCCACCTAGAGAGTTTATTTGAATAGATACGGACATGTCGTAAATACAAACATTGTTGGGTTTTTTATGAGGATTTAGAATGATATATCATAAGTGCGAAAATATTATTGGAAATGTCAAATTTTGACAGGTTGTCAGTTTTTTTTAAATGAAACACCCTGTATATTAAATCATATTCTTGAAGATCTTTTGTTCCAAATTTCAAATATATATACGTTTAGTATATTTTGTCAATTAGTTTTGGATATATAAGCGTTTAAACATTAAAGAAATGGTAAGGTAATTTGCGCTAAAACATAGTGAGCTATGGTCAAGACAATTGCAATGAACGACGCCTTTTTGACGTTTACCGGTCAGAAGTATCTATTTACGAGCATTTTTAATATCTAATACGTTGGGCGATGGGTTATTCGGAAGAAGAGAAACTCGGCATGATAGAATTATTTTATTTACATGGTAAAAACGCATCGATAGCTCGTAACGAATATCGATATCGACTTGTAGGATAATATTAAACATCGCTAAACAATTGAATGAACGAAAAACACTTAAGCGAAAAGTTAGAATAGTGGAAAGAAACGCTGGAGAAGATTCAAATAAATTTATTATATTTTGAAACTTTTGTATTAAAATAATTTAGTTATCTTATTTATTCTTGTTTTAGAAAATCCTGAGCGCTCAATTCCCGATGCAGCCACTTTTTTTTAACAAATCATGGCATAATATTCACTCAGTTCTAAAACATTGTAAATATAAGCCATATAAGTTTTTACCTACTCCAGAATTAACCGATCAAAATAACATAGTCCGATTACACTTCTGCCAAGAAATAAAAAGACGTGTTATGATGAACCAACTAAATCTGTCAAACGTAATTTTCACTGACGAAGCAAAATTTACCACTGGAAGCATGTTTAACCGGAAAAATAAGCATTTTTGGTCAAAAGAAAACCCGCGAGCTCTTCAGACGGTCAAAATTCAGGGAAAAAGATCCCTACATGTTGGTGTGGCCTTCTTAACAATCATGTTATTGGACCTATATTTTTAAATGGTAATTTAACCGGACAACGGTATCAGGAGTTATTAGAAAACGAAATCGAGGGGCATTTAGAACCACTACCGATTAATTCATATCTTAATTTGATATGGTGTGTGAGATGGTGCCCCTCCTCATAATGTCCAGCCGGTCACCAATTTTTTAAATGACAGGTATCCGTTTTGGATTGGAAGACATGGACCATTAAGATGGCCAGCAAACAGTCCCGATCTCTCTCCATTGGACATATTTTTGTGAGGTTATTTGAAAAACAAGATATACAAACAATCAACGATTTAAACACCCAATCACCTCATTTTATCTACGCATTCATACGCAGAAAATTTAGAAGAAATATTCAGAAATGCATTATAAACCAAGGAGACTATATAGAAAACCAAAACTTAGTTCTTTAAGCTAATATTATTATTTACCTACTTCATATTATTGATTTTTATGGTATTGTTTCTTTCCACTATTCTAACTTTTCGCTTAAGTGTTTTTCTTTCATTCAATTGTTTAACTATGTTTAATATTATGCTACGAGTCGGTGTTGGTCTATCTGGAAACCGTCTATGATATTCGTTACAAGCTATCGATGTATTTTTACCACGTAAATAAAATAATTCTATCATGTTAAGTTTCTCTTGTTTCGAATAACCCATCGCCCAACGTATTAGATATTAAATATACTTCTGACCGGTAAACGTCAAAAGGCGTCGTTCATTTCAATTGTTTTGACCATGGCTCACTATGTTTTAGCGCAAATTACCTTTAAACGCTTATATATCCCAAACTAATTGACAGAATATACAGAGTGAGTCGGGAGGATCGCCCCAAACTCCAGGAGTGTGTTCTATGAAAGATACTGATTTAAAAAAACTCATATGTTCTTATTCGATTTTCATTTGTTTTCAACTTACAACAAAAATAAGATTTTAAGCATAATTCCATACATACAACATAATAATTATAGGGTGCTTAGAAATCAAAATAAGTTAATGTTCCATTTACTGGTACTATACCTGTCAGTGTCATTTTTGAATTCGTACCTGTCAGTGTCATTTTTGAATTCGAGCTGTTGAACATATTCCAAAATGCCGAATTTTTACTCACACTTAGAGTATGCGAATATGATATTTGTTTATGGTTTTTGCAATGGGAATGCTACAGCTGCTGCTGAAGAACACCGTCAACGATTCCCATTTCAACGTCATCCTGATAAGAAAGTATTTATGAGAGTTTTCAACAAACTATGCGAAAGCGGAACACTTCCCAGTGCCAACACAACTTCTGAAAGAGCTACTCAACAAACTTTAGAAGAAGTAGAAAATATTCTGGACCTAGTAGAAGAAGATGCAACCATCAGTTCACGCAGAATGGCTGCTCAGTTGGACATTCCACAAAAAAGAGTGATAAATACGCTCCACGAGCAAGGCTTGTATCCTTACCACTTACAAAAAATCCAACACCTACAGCCAGAAGATTTTGCCAAACGTATGGAGTTTTGTCGGTGGATAGACAACAATCGTCATCTTATATCGCGCATACTTTTCACGGACGAAGCAACATTTACTCGTGACGGTATTAATAATAGTCGCAATTGCCATGTCTGGTCAGAGGAAAATCCGCATGCAACAGTCGAGAGCAACTTTCAATATAGGTTCTCGGTAAACGTATGGTGTGGTATGATAGATAGTTATGTCATTGGCCCTTTTATTTTGGAAAATCGCCTCACAGGGGACTATTATTGTGAATTTCTCGAAAATGAATTACAAGGACTACTGGAGGATGTTCCCCTAAACATCAGAAGGCAAATGTACTTCCAGCATGATGGAGCTCCAGCACATTTCGCATATCAAGTCAGGCAACACATAGACGGGAGGTTTCCAAGACGTTGGATTGGTCGCGGTGGTCCTATTATTTGGCCTCCAAGATCTCCTGACCTCACTCCACTCGATTTCTGTTTATGGGGCTGGTTAAAAAATGAAGTGTACAAAGTGAGAGTGGACACTCGAGAAGCACTTATTCAGCGTATCAGAAATATTGCAGATGAAATTAAAGAAAGGCATGAGGCAATTAGAAAAGCAACAGGTGCCCTACGTAGACGAAGCCGAAAATGTTTAGAGCTCAATGGGGGCATTTTTGAACATTTAATATGATGAAATCTAATGATTGAATCGTTAATTTGTTAGATCTTGTTTATATTCTAATTTATGCTGTAAGTTGAAAACAAATATGAATCGAATAAGAACATATGAGTTTTTTTAAATCAGTATCTTTCATAGAACACACTCCTGGAGTTTGGGGCGATCCTCCCGACTCACCCTGTATTAAAAGTATATATATTTGATATTAGAAAAAAATGATCTTCAAGAATATGATTTAATATACCGGGTGTTTCTATTTAAATGAACTCTCTAGGTGGGTGGAAAAATATAAGTGAAAACCCTGTACATTTAAAACAAGTTTTTCATATAGGGAATATTAGAACATCTTTTCGTTGGAGTCAATGTCGTCATTTTATTAATATTACTACATGTTTAAAACATAATTAAGAAGTAATAATTATAATCATGCATTGAGTAATAAATGTAATCTATAGACTAATAAAACTTCAATAGGTACGCAAAAGGACAGGGATTTAAAAGAATCTATGACTATGCAATTGATTTCTTTCAGGAACGTCCTTTTTTTAATGTATAATAAATGCCCTAAGAGTGTTAATAAAATATATTTGTTGCAAGAATTAAACAGACTTCTCTTTAACAAATATTTTAATTTCCAGACAAAATGAGAAACTGCACGGCATTTTTACCTCTGCTGATGAGCTTCTTCTTTAATGTCAAATGTTCGCCTATTTCACAGCCAGGATATGAAAGCCCACAGTATGTTCCTACTCAGAATGTTCCTACATTAACGTATAAGCCGCAACAGATACATTACAAACCTGCAGGTAAATATAACTTATGTACAGAGTATCCCAGATACGAAAGGCTTAAAATCCCGGGAAAAAATTAGAAAACATTGTTACCAACATTTTGAACCTTCATATTTATATTTTGTTATTTTCTGAGACCTGTTATAATACACATGTGGTGCCAATATGTCCCATATAGAGCGTTAAGGGTTTGACTACAAAACAGTTGATACTTTCAACGATTTTGAACAAAGATTACTATACAGGGTGTCTGGAAAATACATGTACAAAGTTGAATGACGGATTTATGATGTGAAAATGGGCCGATTTCAACCCTTTAAGGGGCAAAACTATCTGGAAAATATTTTATATAAAAAACATTAATTATGCAGTCTTTTGAAGGTCTTAAAACATAATTACTGGCTAACATTCGCGTTTTATATCTTTTTAAACCCCATATTGCCCGGTAAACCATTTTACCAGAGACCATTAAAGACCAAAAATACTTAGAAACAAATGTTGACAGAATATTAAACTCAACACATGTTTGTAACTTATTTATTACAATATTATAATAAACTAAACCAAACGAAACTAGTAAACAAAACACGTGATTTCTTAATAAAAAAAACAATTAAAACTGAACTAACAAACTAAACAATCAATTTGTCCAACGACCAAACAAAATAGGTATAGCTATAAAACTAGGAATTATGATAAAGACCAAAACATTCGACGTATAAAGCAACTTGGCACTCACCGCACATATCATTACTATTTTTTTTTAATACCAAGTTTGCTGCATTGTTGGCATCTTCGTTTTGTGGTTTTCACTGGAAAATATAAAGTATTTCTAAAATAATTTCCTAATGGTATTATACCTGGTTCTTTTCTAAATACAAAGTTTCACATCAATTGATCAGCGAGAAGGCTGAAACTTTAGCTAACTCAGTGGTTTCTTTCTTGGATTGCTTTTTTTGATAGGTTGTGTGTAAATTGTATATGAATTGACAATGCTAGAATTGATAAAGTAATACAGGAATTTCATCCACCATCTACTACTCTTCCAACTTACCCAGTATGACTGCAGCCTTTGGTCAAAGCGATCACACCTCTCATGAATTTGTTGTAATCAACAATAGATCTAGGGCATGCAACAGTCTCTCTTTCGCCAGTTTTATTTGTACGAAGCACTTGTCCAGTGTCTGCGGCATGCTGCATATTGTTGAAAGTCTTTGGTATATACGCTGTACTACCTTGTCGCTAACGTTCGTACCCTTGGAAGTATCACAAGCTACAAAAGGCTGTTTGCAACACTAATTGAAGGCAGATGAATTTGACATGGCGCGTAATTTGATTTACGTTTTAAAATAATGACTTATTATGGTGGTAATACGTATATACCAAAGAACTTTAAAGGCAACTGACCTATATACAAAATTGCATCGTTTAGCCTGCAAAGGGCGTCAAACATTTATAAAAAATTGGTTTTACTTAAATTTCTGAAAAAATGCTAATTAATTTTAACGATGTTTGGCAGTCTAACCAAAACAAAGCTAAACAAAACCAGAAATTCTAAAATAAATTTTCTGGTTTAAATGGTAGAACATAAAAAATATTATTTGCACCAATTCTTATGTGTTTTAGAATTTATATTAGACCCAAATCTGTAAAAAAAACAGGTCATGTGTATTTAAAACCAATAAACAATGATCTAATATAATCAAAAATTCAATTTTCAGTGCAATTTCATTAATTATCGATAATTATTGATGATAAATATTAATTTCTATTTTAGCTCAGCCTACCAGGCCATTATATGAGGCCAAAGCCGAAGGATTACAGTTCTACGCAAGTCAGCAGCAACAGCAACAACCCAAGAGCCCACCCTCAATTCAAACCCCTGGGTATGGCCCAGTTAGACAGGTTTTTGTTCCAACCAACCAAGTAAGTCGTAAAATTTTAAGTCAAACTAATAACAAATTCAGATTTGCGGTCGAAATATTATTTGTATTCCGCCTTTGTCTAAATATGCTCCGAAACAAGACAAAATTTAAAAACTTAAAAATGCATTTATTATCGGATCAAAAAAAACAGAAATAAAGCAAAAGTATAGCAATTAAAATATTATATTTGCAACACTCTTTCTCTGTTTGATAGCAGAGAGTATGTATTTGTTTTAAGATAATATAAATCTACACTGAGATTGAAAGAGAGGCAGTAAAGTTAGTGTGCAAATCACCGACTGCTCAGGGAGATTGGTTCGTTTTCTATTTATAAGGGCGCCAACAGTTCTATACCAGTTGACTGTTAACCGCTCTAGATGTTATGAGTATCACTCCTCAAGACCACTAAGATAAAATTAATAAAATTATTAGTAAAAAAAAACAAAAAAAAAGCATATTAAACAAATAACATTTATTAACAAGTTCAGTGCTCCCCAAAATATTTCCAGAAATATGTATCTCCTGTAGGTTATTTTATATAACATATGAAAGAAATTGGCCCTAATTGAAGTTTTTTTTTTTAAATGACAATTGACTGTGTAATGATCCTATGTTAATCAGTTTTCATACCTCATATTCTGAGAGAAAAATCTAAAGTATATTCAAATAAAGATCACTATCCAAATATTAGATCAACTGTGTAAAATGTTTTATGAAAATAGCTAAAGAATCACAAAACAACAAACTAAATGTTCAATAAAACCTGCAAATTAAGTAATACGGATGAGAAAAGAAATTTTCAATCAGCTAATGACAGGTAAAAGTAATAGACTCCAAAATCTATAAATGTTTATAAAGAAAATCTTTAGGTTGTTTTAATTTACTGAACAATTTGATCTAACAGTAAAAATTTATCAAAAGATGCAAAATAATCAAGCAATTAATTAACTTCATTAATTCAAAAACAATTAACATTAATAGAATAAAAGAAAAAAGTATTATGTGAATCTAAGAGCAAACAAATAACAAGAAAAATTTATATAAGTTTCAAATCCAATCACCAATATTACCTAACAAATTGACAACATTGTTTTATGTCAAAATACCTTTCTAAAGCAAGTAAATACAATAAATCAGAAATATCATCACATATTCCAGTAGTGCTACCTGTCTATAACACTTCTTATATACCTTGTATAAACTAACACTCTATCTTAAAGTATATTATATTATCAAATGTTGTCAGAAACCTATAGACTATTGTGTCATAAACTTATACTGTGATGTTCTGTATCTTAAAGCTTACTATACGGTCAAATGTTGACAAAAACCTATGATTATTATTATTATAACCTCCACAAGGCAATAGTGAAGGTAGACAAGAATTATACAATGCTCGACCTGTCTCAAACGAGCTACGCAGCACACGCACACAGTCACATCCAATCACGACTAGAAAAGATGAACACCTGGTCTGAAAAAACACTTCACGGAAGACACAGATGCCACATAAAGCAAGACCATATACATAAAAAGCTTTCATATACGTGGTTACAAGAAGAGCGGCTGTTCCCAAAAACAGAAGGCTTCCTGCTTGCTATCCAGGACAAAGTCATAGCAACCAGAAACTACCGAAAGCACATCATCAAGGACACAACCATTGAAGACATTGAAGACAGAGAGAAACGATCGATCACATAATGAGTGGATGTAGAATAAGATGAATACACAGACACAACTCAGCAGCGAAGGTGGTTCATCAAACGTTAGCCATAACATACAAATACGGAGAACACAACATACCATTATACACCAACATCTATACTTGAAAACGAAGACTACAAGCTCTACTGGGACATTGACATCCACACAGATAAAACAATGCCTGCAAATCGACCCGATATCACCTTTCAATCCAAAATGAGAAAATTACTTATTTAATTGACATGGCTGTCCCCAACGATGAGAACATCCAAGCGAAATACAGTGAGAAGATCGCCAGATACACCGACTTGGCAGTGTAAGTAAAAAGGCTGTGGAAACAGGAAAGAGTCATCATTGTTCCTCTCGTCATATCAGTAACAGGTCTCAGCCCAACAACGTTTACACCGCATTTGGCTCAATTAGGATTTAATACAGACATTCACAGTAGCGTCCAGAAATCGGTCATTTTGAAAACATAGAGCATAGTTAGATCATTTCTTAAAACACAATAGTTGTTTTTTTCCATTTCCTTTTTTTATTTTTATTTTTTGTACTGACTTACAGTATAACATACAGCCACAGGAATACAGTGAGACAACAAGTCACAAAAACAATAGTAATAATCTTTATTTAGCGAAAATCACAATTGCAATATAACAATAAAACAATTAGAATATATGTATACATAAACCTAATGTGCTATGCCTAAAAAGGCGAAGTTCATTCCTTAGGTACACGAATGTCATCAAAGAATGGTCTTCCACTCAACCCTCAACAACATAATAAATAAATCAAAAACAAATAAAAGACAAACAAGAACAACAATTATTTTTATTTATAAAAAATAGAATACCTAAACAGAAGAGGAAAAAATATACAGCTGCATTAAACTACGGTTAAGGCTAGCAGGCGCAAAGAAATTCACTCCTGTTTACTCAAAAGAAAATCTTTATAGGCTTTTTTAAAGTTTTCTATAGATTTATCTTTAAATTCGGCGGGAATATCATTGTACAGGGTGTCCGGATTTGGTTGCAAAAGCAGGGTATCTCGCTTATTTTTAAAGATAGAACCTTGCGGTTTTCACGGACCTGAGCTAATTTTTTGTGAAACTCATGAAGCCGTAAACAAAATTTTCATAGCCTTCTTTGTTTATGAGATACAGGGCGAAATAGAAAATTTTGCATTTTGGGTTCCCGTCGTATCTCGGTTATCCTTTAATTCATATTTTTCATTTGAGTTGTTATTTTTTAGATATGACCCAAAGTTGTGTTTTTTTAAATGGGATATCCTGTATATTTCTTCTCAAAAATATATAATAGTATGGGTCTATTTTAATAAACAACAACAAAAATCCTGATTTTTATAATTATCATCCCAAATTTTGCAGTAGGCCATGCAAAACAATGCTGCCTTTTATTTAAAGTCGTTAATAATATCTACATCCTAACAATAAATCAAAATAAATATGTAATTAAATCTATTTATCAAAATATGTATTGATAATTTCGCACCAAAAAAGTACCACCTACCTAGATTTATGTAACACAATAACAAAACAGTAATAAATTATTATGTAACAAGCCTTTCAGCAAAAATCAACTGTCGTATAAGAACTACAGTAACCAAGGAAATCAAAAGAACTATTCAAACTGATTTCCATTTTCTTCTATGCATGCCTCGCACAATTTTCGTATTCGTTTTAGGGAATTAAGCAAAATAACGGGATGATATTGTAAATAGCGAAAATTTTCTCTTATTGCATTTCCTAAATCTTGGACATTATCGTAGTGGTCTTTGTAAATTCTATTTTCCAGATATCCCCATAGAAAGAAATCTAAAATCGACAAATCTGGGGACCTAGGGGGCCATTTTATAGGTCCATTTGTTCCGATCCATTGATTGGTAAAATTATTGTCCAGAAATAATCTCGTCGTTCCAGAATTGTGTGCAGGAGCATCGTCCTGTTGAAAATAAATTTCGTTAATTTGCGCTAGAGGAACATCGTCAAGTAATTCAGGTATAGCTGCCTCTAAAATTTCTATATAGCGATTGGCTGTTAGATTTCCCTCAAATATATAAAATTTTATATGTGTTCCTAATATGAAGCAGGACACATTTAGACCAAACCTGCTCTGCGGTCTTCTGGGAAATATTTGGTGTTGATTTTCCTGGGATCAGAATCTACTATTGTGCCTATTGAGTATACCAGAATTACTGAAATGTGCTTCGTCTGACCATATAACCTTCCTTTCAAAATCTCTAACCATATCGCATCTTTCTCGAAACCAATTGCAGAAGACTACCCGACGCTCTGCATCCCCTGGCTGTAAGTGCTGCACGAGCCTAAATTTGTATGGGTGGTATTTGTGCTTTTTTAGAATTTCTAAAACTCTAGTTTTTGGAGTCCCTATGCTCTTTTCACTGGCCCTACAAGAGTTTGTAGGGTAAGTTTCTGCATTAAACGAAACCGTAATTTCCTCAGCCTCCCAAGTTTCTTTATTATATGTTTTCGTACGAGGTTTGATAAATGATCCGTGATTAAGTAAATTCTTTTTTATCCGATAAAAAGTGGATATATTAGGTTTCCTTCTTTCTGGATATCTTAATAAAAATTAAGCAATAGTGTTTCAACATACCTAAAAATTAACTATTTACCTGTTAAAATACATCTCAGAAGCCGCTTCAACATTTTCATTACTTAATATAAAACAAGCTAACATATCGTACTTTTCATAATGTTAGAAAGTTTGGTTATCTTCCATAATAATACAAATATATTTTTACACAATAAATAAATACAAAAAACTAGCGCTATATTTTATATACGCGTACAAAATTGGGAAATGTCATTTGCTTCCAAGAAAACAAAAGAAAACGACATCGTTTTGCATGGCCTACTGCAAAATTTGGGATGATAATTATAAAAATTAGGATTTTTGTTGTTGTTTATTAAAATAGACCCATACTATTGTATATTTTTGAGAAGCTTTTAAAAGGACAAATCAATTTCTGGACAAATATACAGGGTGTCCCACTTAAAAAAACACAACTTTGGGTCATATCTAAAAAACAACAACTCAAATGAAAAATATGACTACGCCACTGGATCCGGCATGAAAAATTGCATAAGCAGCAATTTTTCCCTTTGCGTTAAGTTAAAGGATAACCGAGATACGAGGGGGTCCCAAAATTCAAAATTTTCTGTTTCGCCCTGTATCTCATAAACGAAGAAGGCTATGAAAATTTTGTTTACGGCTTCATGAGTTTCACAAAAAATTAGCTCAGGTTCGTGAAAACCGCAAGGTTCTATCTTTAAAAATAAGCTAGATACCCTGCTTTTGCAACCAAATCCGGACACCTTATACAGTGCAGATATCGAATATGAAAAAGATCTTTAAAAGAAGCTCAAATTAAGGTTGTGAACGTCCGTGCGAAATTGTATTTTATTAAACAAATACGGAGCCACGTCAAAAAATCTGATACACGATATACGTCTCCAATTGACATATCTATGCACTCTCTTAATTTTGTGCAATAATCTGATCCGCCTTTGTCCCAACAAAAGTCCTCAAAAATAATGTTTTTTTTGGTTTAACGGCAAGTATCAGTGATCTTTGAAGGAGGAAATCTTTGCAAGTTTTTTTGAAGTTCGTTGTTGACAACTCCACACCCATCAATAAATTTATCAGAAATGGCTTGTTAAAAGAATGAATGCAGCAACTGGGTATCATCTGCATACATTTGAAATTTTGCATTTGTCCCAACAAAACATGCATTTTTTTGTGAAAAAAGCAGTGTAAATCTGTACAATAGCACAGGTGACAACTCCACAATATTGTCCCGGGAAAGAATGAATGCACAACCCGTTAATATGCATACATTTGAATTTGGAATATCGTGAAAAAGAGCAGTATAGTGTGATATATACTCTTTGTTGTCGCCCTACAAGATAAGAGTGAAGTAGATCAATAGCCTGATTAGTTAGTCCAATATATCGAAGAATTCTAAGAAGAACAGTATGGTTTATAGCATACCAGAGTCAACCGCTCTAATATTATGATCGGTAACATTTAATAAAGTGGTAGTACAACTATAGCCAGACCTAAAGCCAGATTGAAAATCGGGAAGTACACGGTTTTGATTTAAATGTGTAACAAGCTGTGTTTTGATGACATCTATTAATTAAACAACTCGGCGTTTTCTCGGTTTTTGTTTTAGTACATATAAAGCAAAATAGGTTACAATAAAAATAGTGGATAGGTATTTTTAAACTCGATTTAAATCACCCTGGTAAGTTAACGTTTATTCTTTTTAATCGCCAACGGTTTGCATCAACCTCCTAAAAGCATGCTCAGCTGCACAGCTCTATGAATTTCTCAGATTCGTCGGCGCGTTTTTGTAACCACAACATAAAAGTTCCGACGAACTGTGTCCTTCTTGTCTTGTTAATGTTCGGTGGTAAGACTTAGGATGTTTCTGACATAAGCGAGGCAATTATTTGGACCCTTCTTTGAAATAAGTTACTCGGAAATGGGGTTGCAAACAGAAATTTGGCACTCAACTGGTTAAAAGTCATCGTTACCGTTCCCGATTTATTTTAGCAAACAACATAGTGGCCATAAACCTTTTCAGTAACCAATAATTTTTGTTTTATTATATCAAACCGTGGTATGATTTTTCGAACTTCGTCAATAATTCATATAATTTATTAAGTTTGATATTTTATTGGCTGAAAATATCGTTTTATTGCTTTTAGGTCAACTTGAGGACCCATCGCTCTCGAGGGAACAGTGTTTGCCTAAACTAATTTCTGCTTCATTGTAACAAACAAAATATAATGTTTCATTTAAACTCAAAATTAAGTTAATTTTATTGAATGATGGTCTCCTGCGAGTTATATATTTTTTATGTAACAGATTTATTTAAGCAGCTTTTTTGGATAGTTTTATTAAATATTTAAATTAAATGCCTACGTTTCGATACCGATCAATGCCATTATCAGGGCTAAAAGAACAAATTCCACAACAAGAAAAGATACTTTTTGATACATTTGAATAATACAATTTTGTGCTTCCTGAAAAATTATACTTACATCAAAATTGAGTACTTGAGAAGAGTATTTATTACAAATTTAGTTCACTACGTAGTTATTTAGGAAGACATATATACTATTTCAGCTAGCACTAAAGTAGCTACAACTGTTTCCACTACTACTCTTTAAAAGCTTTTACGTATTTATTACTAATAATCCTACTATGTACCAACAAACACTTTGGGTTACACGTTTTTAAGTATTATATATGTATTTGTTACTGCGAATAATTCTTTATAGTAATTTTCTATGAAAATTCATTATATAATTAAGCAAATACTTAAGGAATTGACTCCAAGGTCGTCATTTCTTTTCCGTCCATGAGGCCAAACAACAAAAGTATCATCGACATATCTAAACCAGTGCTTCGGTTTTAGTGGAGCGGATGTTAGGGCAATATCCTCAAAGGCTTCCATAAAGATATTCGCTACCACAGGTAGTGAAGTTTGCTCATAAAAAGTTCCTTGAAAAATGAAATAAGTATATGTAAGACAAGCTTCCACTAGGTCTATTAAGTTCTTATCAAGATTATTGTGATCCAGAATGTCTGATTTAATGGAAATTGAGTCGTTGACAGGAACATTTGTGTAAAGCGATTCTACATCGAAACCGACCAAAATATCTTCGGGATCCAACTGGATTGTCTTGAGTTTTTCCACGAAATATGCAGAATTTTTAATAAAAGAATCTGTTTCCAGTAAATGGATTAACAAATTTTGAAAGATGTTTACCTAGTTTGTATGTGGGTGAGTCTATTGCACTGATGATCGGTCGAGGTGGTACGTTGTCCTTGTATATCTTCGGAAGACCGTAGAACCTGGGAGTCTTGGAGCTGCTTGGTTTTAGTGATTTTTTCTCCGCTGGCGGTAGGCTGGATGTGTTGATCAAATTGGTAAAGCGTCTTTCTATTCTACTTGTGGGGTCTGCCTGCATAACTTTATAGGTGTTGTTATCCAAAAGTTGAGTAACCTTTTCCACATATTCTGTTGTGTCCATGACGACTGTGACGTTGCCTTTATCTGCTGGAAGTACCCAAATGTTTGCGTCTTCGTTTAAGGTATTCATTGCTGTTTTTTTAGCTGCAGAGAGGTTCGACTTCAGTGGATTTGAGTTTTTAATAATTTTTGCTGTTCCATATCTGAGTTCATCCGCTTGGTCCACTGGTAATTTTCTGATTGCTGCTTCAACAGAAGATACTACGTCTTCTACGGGAATGGTACTTGGTGCTATTGCGAAGTTTTGGCCCTTGGAAAGGATGGAAAGTTCTGCTTCGGATAACGGCTTCGATGACAGGTTGATAACTGTGTTCTGCGGAAGTTTCACTGGATTTTTTCTGTTCAGGAGGGCTTCAAACTTCTTTTGTTGCTTAAGTGTAACTTCTTGATAGATTTTTTCTGCCTGTGCGTTGGTAATCTTGTCCAAAGTTGTAAATGTAGTTCTTTCTAGTCTAGAAGCTAATTTCAGATGAATTTCTAATAGTTTCCGGTCATTCGTATTTAAATTACGACGTGTTGCCTCAATCCTTTCTCTAACTAATGCATTGCTAGCACGCTTATATTCTTAGCAGTTCTAGAAGTAACGTGATGTCTCACCTGTAGCGATTTCGGTACTACATCCTCATCTCAGCATCTAAGGAGAAAGGCCAACTGGCAGAGTAACTTCTTCTTGCTGTTCCGGAGATCGCCAAAAGTTTTGGCATCCTTCTTGGTTTCCTCCCAATAGAGGTTAGGTAACATAGAACGGAAGCTTTCACGGCTTTGGTCAATTAAGAAATCATGGTTCTTGGGATTAGATCGTGTCAAATTGAAATTATTATCCGACGTTTCACCTTCGACTGCACGAGGCATCTTCAGGGATCTTTACTGTACGAGATCTGAACACTGAATGAGCTCGAAGAGATTCAGGCGGGCTTTTATACCCGACTTGTGCTCGTCGAACCGTGACCCTCCGTTAAGATCGATTTCCACGTGTGATGTTGACCGTAACCCGTATCTCTATTGAAATTTTTTGTATGTTTAAATATTTCAATAGATTCTCTAATTTTTCTTTTATAAAAACCTTGAACCGATGCTAAAACCTTGGTTTCCTTTACATTTATGAAATAGCCAGTGTTATGCTGCAGTTCAGCTACAGCAGATTGATCAATTTGTTTCTTTTTAATACATCGTTCATGTTCCTTAAGTCTAGTTGATATTGAGCTTCTTGTTTCTCCCACATACACTTCTCCACAGGAGCAAGGAATTTTATATACTCCTTCTATTTGGAAAGGTACAAGATCTTTCAGGGATCGCAAGCATTGTCCAATCTTCTTATGTGTATTGAAGATTGTACGTATCTTGGACCGCCGAAGTAATCGTCCTATTTAGTCTGTAGTGCCATGTATGTAGGGAAGAACAACACTACCTAATGGTGGCTCTTTATCATTCTCCTTTGGCGGAGTTGGTTTACTATGTCTTTTAATTGAACGCGTAATATCTTCAGTGCAATAGCCATTCACTCTGAGAGCTGAACACCAGCATAACACTGGCCATTTCATAAATGTAAAGGAAACCAAGGTTCTAGCATCGGTTCCAGGTTTTTATAAACGAAAAAATTTCAATAGAGATACGGATTACGGTCTACATCGTGGACCGAAACTCACGTCGGCGAGCACAGTTAATAACCGATCTCTTTCATTTGTATTCAGATCTCGTGGAGTTGGTTTACTATGTCTTTTAATTGAACGCCTAATATCTTCAGTGTAATAGCCATTCCCTCTGAGAGCTTCGGTCAGTTTCGATGTTTCCGATGTTAAAGAATCTTGATCAGAAATCGAAACAGTTCTGAAGACTAGTGAGTTAATAACCGATTTCTTTTGTGCTGGATGGTGATGAGAATTTGTATGCGTCGGTTTTCTATACACAGAATGTCCTAATGTACCACTTTCCTTCCTTCTAGAAAGGGAATTGTTCCATTAGATTCAATTTCCATCGTGAATTTGATATTATGATGTTGCTGATTAAGAAGAGAGATATGAGGAGATTATCCTGTCCATGAGGCCAAACAACAAAAGTATCATCTACATATCTAAACCAGTGCTTCGGTTTTAGTGGAGCCTATGTTAGAGCAAAACCCTACCACCAATAACCGGACATTTACAACTGACGCTGACAGATGTTGTCAATATAAAAGTAGATTAATTTAGTCATATTTTGCGAAAAACTAACGATAATATGGGTGCCCTCATTTAAACCTTTAGAAATTAATTTGTCGAGTGGGCTTCTATTGTCGCCACTGTCCTTCTAAAGTCATTGTAATTCGGTCTGCAGCTATTAATTAATTGTGTATGTGTTGTGTTATCGTCTACGAGTAACAAGTTAAAATGGTTCACAATGGCTTCACATACTAGGGGAGAAGGGAGCACAGAGGACCGCTTAAAGATTTTTAGTGTACAAATCCATTAAAAAAATATATTAAAAATAAGTAAACCTATTTGTGTCAAGTTTAGTGGTTACTTTATTCATTTAAAGTCATAAAAAAATATTTTAAACAAAATGATATATGAGTTACAATTGTTTTTTAATACCCTGCGCTGGTCCCTTGTGCCCCTAGCAATGAGGCACAGAGCATCTAGTGTTGGGGCAGGATTTTCACAAAAGGACTGATGGGTTGCAAAAATCGTTTATAGCAGCTTAACAGCTAACAAAAAATATTATTTTTGATAATATATTTAAGAACATATCAGACAAATAAATTCTGCATCGTCTTCTGACACTCCTGCGCAAGCGTCATGTGCCCAACCTTTGCAATTCTGACATTGAATCCATCCCTCCTCTTCCCTTGATTCGCCGTACCTACTCGGACAATAAATGCATATGGTGTTAGTGTTTTCTTCTTCGCTATCGCTACTTGAAACTTCCACCACTTTTTTTTGCAGCGGTTTTCTTTTTTTTAATATTGGACTTTTCTTCTACATTTTTAGTAAGTTTTCTTTTTACACTTCTGGTATTTTGTTTTTTTTTTCTGCTTCTTTGGCCATAAGCTGGTTCTTAAATGGGGAACTTGTTAATTCTTCAACATACTGAGCTCTGCTTACCTTCTGTGGGTTTTGAGTTTTGTTTTTACGGGCATGTGACTTTGGCTTTGGAGAAATTTTTAGAATAGCATCTTTGAAGGAAGTGTAATTGCAGCTCTGTTGTGGTTCTTTGAATAAGCTTTGAGGTTCAGGTTGGTGATCATCCTCATCTGAAACATTTTCGGCAGCGATAGATCTCTCGATTTCTTGCTATACGGGGACGTCTGTAACTTCAGCGGGCAGAAAACATTCGTCAGGAAATATTTCATTATTGAATGGATAAATTGCTGTCGTTTGAAAACCCTTTATGGCTTTTTCCAAGGCGGCAGCATGAAGAAATGCCTTTGAAAATATTTCTACGATATCATATAATGACACACGAGATTCAGGGTTATTAGTGTGCCATAAGTCACACTCCTTTGCATACTGATGTTTTAAGGACCCAAACACAGTGCAGTCAAGGGGTTGCAGGCGATGACTGGTGTGGGGCGGGAGAGAGACCATTATAATATTATTTTCTCTTGCTTTATTTATTGCGGAAAGCGTCCTATGACTATTGTGATTGTCAAGAATTAATAATATTTTCTTATCGGGACCGAGTGCCACATGGTTAATAAAGTGATCTAAATACTTGACGAAATGATCGGAATCCATCCATCCAGAACCATTTGCATAGCCATCTGCACCCGGCAAACATACTTTCATAAATAATGGGTTCATTCGCTGTCGAGGAAAAAGAGAAAACGGAGGGACGTAAGATACTGCGGCTGAAATCCCACAAACTGCAGTTACATTAAATCCACGTTCAGTGCTCACTATCAGCCCAGCCTGCTTTTTTCCTTTTTTAGCTAGAATTTTTCTGGGTGCAGGCACTGAATTAATCCCAGTCTCATCAATATTATATATTTGGCCTGGTTGAATATTGCTCTTCTCTAAAACTGATCGTACAACATCCAAAAACTTTTGAACCTGGGGCTTATTAAATCCTGCAGCTCGTGCTATGCTTGTGGCTTCGGGAGCTCTAATAGAAAGTTGAGGATTTCGTTTTTTAAACCCCGCCAACCACTCACTACCAGCTAATTTGGCATTCTTATTAAATGAATCTTTCAAGCCCATATTTTCTGCCAGCTCAAATGCAAATCGACAAGCATGGAGAGGGGTTATTCCATAAAATTGCTTTTCTAGGTCTGGAATATGCTCCACTAGTTCAGTTTCTTGTTGGTCAGTAAACACTTGTTTAAAATGATCATTTCTTGGTGTCTTTGGCATCATTTCATATTTTTTTCGGCGCAAAATACAGGTCTTAGGTATCTTAAAACGTTGAGCTGCTTGTCAAACTGTCATGTCTTCTTCTGCCCACGAAGGCTCGGGTTTTTTCTTTAAGTAGTTACGTACCATCTAAAAACAATATTTTTTATGATAATATACACACATCACATAATTGAATTAATTCTAAGACACTTAAATTCATATTTAAGCCACAACATACTGCTTTCGGGCACAGAGGACCATAAGCGGTCCTTTGTGCCCCAGTTGCAGAAAATAAATTTAAATTTCCCGCCACTCCATTGAGTGTTTATTTACACCTGAGTTAACCAACTTGTTTTTAAGTAAAAAAGTTGTGTTTTAGTGGGTTATAATAAGAAATAACAATACACGCATAATAACGCAATAATCACACTTGACAAAACTATAAAATTTAGCACGGCTTACCTTAAAAACCAATGTTTTGTTTGCTGCGACCTGCACACTGCACGAACATTGCTGTAACTGTCAGAAATATAAAAATACACCGCTAGCTTGCTATTTTTAACAACATTTAAAAGATGGCGCCACGTATAACAGAATAAATCGAGCGGACCTTTGTGCCCGAGCGGTCCTCTGTGCCCCCTTCTCCCCTATAAGAAAAAAAGTAGCTTTCGTCACTCAGCTACATTTTATAGAAAATTAAAAATATCATAACTCAGTTATGTCATACCTGAACAAAACAGCCTAAAGTGGTATTTTAAGAAAACCAAGAAGAAAAAATAAAAACGAAACAAAGGGTTATGGTTATGATAGATGGCAGAATTATAATAGTGACTCAAGTACCGCAACTCTTCGCATGCTACGAGACAACGCATTAAATTTTAAAGAACCGGCAAAATGTTCCCAAATCGTAATGGCTTGGTAATAATATACAGTATAGGTTTAATAAGAACTTCAGTGTAACTATAAAACTATAAAAGCGTATGGGAGATTATATCGTATAGAACCATTGTTTATTTTCATCTCCCCTGTAAATATTTAGTTATGCTACACTTGATTTTGGGCATAATTTGAAATTAATTCAATAGGTAGTTTTTACATTCACACACCCCGATTTTGTTACGTCATGTTGAATTCGCACCAGTTTATGTTTATATCATATTTAATTTTTCTCCATAATTTATAGTCAATTGAATAAGAAGATTTTTTAAGCTAATTTTTTTAAAAATGTTATTTGGCTGCCATTTTGTTCCGCCATCTTGAATTCGTAACACAACTTTACCACTTTACCAACTCTATATCATACCTAATATTTGTACAACATTTGAAATTAATCTAATAAGTAGTTTTTTTTCAGACTGATTTTTTTAATATTTTATTAGATCGCCATTTTATTTTGCTCTCTTATATTTTTTTGCAAAATTTGAGGTAAATTGTATAATTAATTTTTTACTAATAATTTTTTAAAGCTTCACTAGGCCGCCATCTTGTTCCGGCATCTGGATTTTTGTCAAAATATTAGTAGGTCATCCTCATATGATGCCTAATTTTTGACTAAAATTAGAAGTTAATCCGATGAGTAGTTTTTAAGCTATGCCGAACTGACAGACAGACAGACAAACCATGCGACGGACCTACGGAATTTATAAAACATATTTTTTTGGCATCTTGGGCCGTTAAAACGCGAAGATATTTAAAACCTGAGAATTTTTTACTAGTTGACTCCTACATAATACTTGATTTTTGTTTGAGATAAATTCGATAAGCAACTTGTTAGTTGTTAGTAATAATTTTTTAACATTTTACTAGGCCGCCATTTTGTTTTGCCATATTGGATTTTTATCAAACTGAAACCAGGTCATTCCCATATGATCCTTAATTGTTGTTCAAAATTTGAAGTCAATCGGATAAGCAGTTATTTAGGTATACCGCGAACAGACAGACAGACCGACGGGATCGAGAAAACATGTTATTCGTCATCTAGATTCGCTGAAACGTAAATATCTGAAAAGTAAATATCTTATAATATTTTATCTTCAACAGTGCAAAAGCAAGTACATTAACTAAATTAAAATATTTTTATTTGATTATAAATAGTTACCAACAAAAGCGAAAACGAACGTATAATTAGATATGGAAATGAGGCGCTTATCACCCATTAACTGACCACATGTCGCCGTTATATTAGGCATTTCAAATAAATTTTCTAATGGTCGTAACACTGTATTAATTTAAAGAATGAAAGTCGCTAGGCCAGACTGATAACGACTTTCATTGTTTAGGATTTTCCCTTTTTTCACAAATTGTCTGTTCGTGCAAGAGATACAAGATGTATAAGGCAACTGGCTTTTCTTTATTTATTGCTTTTTTATATTTGGACAAACCACGGCGGCCTAAAGCCTGAATGTAAAGAATGGTTACGTATACGTTCTTATATGATGGCACTAATCATTACCATAGCAACCAACAAATATTCGACACGATTTTTTGTTAGTAATACAGTGAAACCTCTCAACAACGGACAGTAGCTGTGCCACAGAAGCTGTGCATTGTATAGAGAGAGGTGTCCGTTGTGGGGAGGGAACAAATTAAATACCAATGTAATTTTATTTAAAAAAATATGTTATTTTGAAGTAAAAAAATAATATGTTTAGTACAAATCATTAATACAATTGTTACTACATCTACACCAACATCTTTTACATTCATATATGCATACAACAAAAATGTACTACTTAATATAAAATATTATACTACCTACATATACAGTTTGATCCAGTTCTACTTTATAAAAAGTTTCTATTTAAAATATTATCAAATGTTGTTTGTCTTAAACTAGTTAATTTATTTTTAATAATTTGAGATTCCATTTTAGACGCAACTTCTGAGGTTTTTACTCTAAAACAGAAGCTCCAGATCACGCACAAAAGTTTTCAATATCCCTGGACATTTTATATGCTTTCTTAATGTTCTTAATATTGGAAGAAATAATGTCTTCATCGTCACTATGCAATGCAATCTGACCGTTCTCACTATTTTATTGAAATAAAGTTGCGCATACGTTCTGGATGCCAATAATGATTCCTTTCAGCAGCTCTCAAGGTATATATCATGTCAACAAGGCCACCACGTGGAAAATTCGTCATAAATAATAAATTTTAAAATTCTTAGAAAACTATTCCAGTAATACTTTGATAATAAGATGAAACAATGAAAAACCAAATAAAATAAGACACAGCAAAATCGATAAAACAGTAAAGGAAAACACAGTAAACAGTAAATGTCTATTTAAACGACTGGCAATGATAGTCGCCGACAGCACATCAACAATATTTCATTTATTTTTTCTAAATAATCTTGAGAAATAAAAAAAAGAATTCGCTTTTTATGCATAACGTACAAAGAAAGTGAAATATCTTAAAAAGTAAAGGGTTTAGTTATAGGACATATTCAGTAAAAAATGAAGGTGTTCCGTGAATAACCTTAATGAAATAAAAAAATACAGGGTGTTCCTTTTAAAAATTCTGAGATATCGCATTTTTAAATTTGGTAAATTGGTAAATTCATTAAAAACACTCTGTATAAAAAATTTTCAAAATATCACTAGGAACCTATAGCAGGTATCTCAGACTAACACTGATAAAAATGTTGTTGGTCTAAATTGAATCCATAGATAACTACGATCTTTTAAACGGACCCTCTGAAACACAAAAATATCACAAAAAATTTAATTCTGTGGCAACGCAGCACCAGAATTTAAAAAACGAGATACCAAAGTGAAGCTCTCTCTCTGCTGAGTAAGATAATCATATAATATAACTTTTTTTTGACTCTCCCTGTACATATAAAATTGTTTTCAGTTTATTTATATCTCTTACGGTTTAGGCACTACCTTAGCCGTTCACCTTGATGACGTACCATGTATATTAATATCTAATCTTAGGAATCAATCAATTACAAATTGTTCACAGCGAACAGAAGCTTGTAAAAACATTAAAGTTCATATTTAATATGCATTATATTCTTTTCTGGTTTGGCTTATGTTGAAGGAAAATCAACCATATCAATATTCAATCTTTGCTTCACGTTATTATATAATGGCTTATTAAATAATCCCATTGTTTAATCTCAGTAGATCGCAATTGCAATCTTGATCCTCAAGATATGTGCCTGAGATAAACTAGCACCTGCTTAATATAGCATCGCTATACTGCTGTGCAATTGAAGTGCAAGTTTTTAAAATTTAACCTAAATTTAAATGACTATAAGTTGCAAACAAAATGGTTTGTTTACAAACGGTATTTTACATTTTGTAGGCTCATATTTTATTAACATTTTTATGGTCTGGTGTATACGAGGGATAAGACAAAAGTAGTTTTTTTACACAAACTTTGTCAAGAGCGAAACCTTGCAAATCTAAAATTATTTTGATTTTATATGTATGTACTCAGTAAATGAGTTCTTAGGAAAAAACTAATTCTTCAAGATTTTGATATCTAATTTGTTCCTTTTTTTATTAATTTTTTTAACATTTTTCTCTCTAAATTAGAAACTCTTATTAAAAAGAGTATTCTTTTGATCGTTTTGGCTTCTCCAAGGACGTTTTGAAAAAAGTAAATACAATTTTGCCTTTTCGAATTTTAATTTTATTACAGGGGCGCACTAATTAATTTTTCCACACAGTTATACAGTGAAACCTCTCAACAACGGACAGCCGTGCCACAGAAACTGTCCGTTGTATAGAGGCGTTCGTTGTGGGGAGTGAACAAATTAAATACCAATGTAATTTTATTTTTAAGTAAAAAAATAATATGTTTAGTACAAATAATTATTACAATTGTTACTACGTATACACCAACAACTTTTACATACATATATACATACAACAAAAATGTACTACCTAATATAAAATATTATACTACCTATATATACAGTTTGATACAATTCTACTTTTTCCATTATTATTGTACCGGATATTGGAAAGTTTTTGGAGCGTACTTTACAAAGCCAGTCATAGACAATTTGGTCTATGGCAGCTCCCTCAGTTTTCGCAAATTTCTTTTTCTCTTTCATGTTCCGGGTCTCGGCGAATCGCTTGTTAAGATCGCTCTTGTTTTTCAAAATATCACTAATCTGAGACTTTCCTACAGAGAATTTTTCGGCTAATACTCTAACACTAAGTTGGTTTTTTCCGTGTATTGGATTATTTCAACTTTTTCTTCAAGACTCAAAAATTTTCTTTTGTTTGAAGACATGTTGATCGCACCAGAGTAACATCAAGCTAGACAGCATAAGCCAGCCTATTGTTAAACTAGTGCTATTAACAACAGGTAGGCGCCGCGCCGCTTATTAGCATAGATCTAAATATTGCCCATAATTATCCTGAACATCTGTCCGATCTGAGGAGGTAAATTTTACTGTTTTTATTAAAAATGTTCCATATTTTATTGTCCGTGTCCGTTGTTGAGAGTGTTCCTTGTCAAGAGGGTTTAATACACAGGAATACATATACTGACGTTCAGCAGAGGTGTCCATTGTTCGAAGGTGTCAGTTAAAGGAGGTTTCACTGTATATCTTTCTTATTTTCTTAAATTAGACTTAATTCCGTAAAGGGTATTTATACTTTTTCTTGATAAAAATTACTTCAAACTTCGGTTTTTTAATTTCATAGAATAATTACTCGTAGTCTGAGTACTTTTGATTATTTTTTAAACTTAATTTGTTTAACATAAAAACTACGTTCTTGTAATTCTAGGCACTTTTTAATTAAATTTATACCTAACTGAGTACGTTTTGTTCCTTAATAGTAAGTCTTCGTATACCGAGTGTCCAAAAATATATATAATTATTAAAATCATTATACAGGGTGGGGCATAACTTACCAGTCCGTCTCTAACTACTGACCGGTAGTTTCATTTTAAATGAATCTTCCAGGACTTATGCAGGTCAGATAGAGCTATATTCCAAGTTATTCTCAGGTATACAGGGGGCGTCAAAAATACGTGGCATAATCAAGTTACATTTTTTTAATGGATTACATTGTATTTTATTTTATATTTGAACTCACCAATAAAAGCAAGGTTACATTTTAATTTCTTAATTTAAATTTAAACCTTAATTTAAATGGTTTGCTTGCAAACGCTTTTTTACATTTTGTAAGCTTATGTTTTATTAAATATTTTATGGGATCTAATATTTTGAACACATTTTTACGGAATGCAGTACTTAATGCATCGGTATATTCAGTTTTTAGTTCAGTGCCATTTATTCAAATCGAATAAATTATTGGTTTAAAAAATACCATAGAACATACAGTATCATATTTAAATTCGTGTGATTGGTGGTTGGGATCGAGTCATCGGAATTTGCAATCAAAATGTTAATTATACTACGCATTAAATATAGTAACTAAAAAATTAAAATTAGTTAAATTATTTCAGTTTTTTGTTTTCGACAGTCTTAAAAAAGAAAGTTTTACAATGCGTAACTTTGTGGTTATTAAAATTTTTTTACCTCTTCATTTTCTGCGAGATCTCAATGAGCATGAGCAATAAGTTTGCAACAATCTGCATAAAGTTTATGTTATTTAAAAATTTTTTATACAACTGATTGGTATCCAAAAGCTAGTGATAAATAACATACATCATTAAAAAATTCCCTAAAACTTTAAATTTAAAACATGTATGCATATACATACTAAGTTTATTAAAGTTCATCTACTACCAAAAAAATTTTCGACTTTTTGCATGCATATGTATGGAAACTTTTTCGACCGGAAAATGAAATTTTTTTTTATTCAAAAACGCTTTGAAAATACATGCTTCTATATGTATTTTGACCTTAAAAATGCATTGAACACACACACAGTATTGACGAGGGATAAATATTTTCGCAGATATAGCTAAATTTTAATTTTTGAAAATGTCTTTCCACATTTTTTGTTACTTTGGGTTTAAACCGTTAAAATATGTTCTAAAATCATTATTTCTAAATAAAATAACGCAAACTCAACCTCTTTATCTCTCTTTATTTCGGAGATATGATTTTTTTCCGATCCTCCGCACATGATCATGCACCATTTTTTCACTAAAATCGCCCATATTTTGCGAACACTTCTAGTGATTGTAAAAGTTTGAAAACCTCAGAGGTTATATACTGATTCTTTCGAAATAGAATGCCGAAAACCGCATTTGTCTATCTTTTGAGGGAAAAAAGTTGTAGACTTTTCCACGAGACCTTGCAAAATTCAGAATTTCCAGATTTTCCGCGGATCGTGGAAATTCAACCATACATCCTACGACTAAATAGATATTTTTTTCGTTTTTAATGGCATCAAATTAGTATATAAACGAAGTTTGAACGAAATCTATTACCAAAAAAATTTTCGAAATTTTTGCATGCATTTTGTATGGAAAATTTTTCGACCGGAAAATGAAAAAAAAATTTTTTTCGAAAACTGCTTTGAAAATACATGCTTTTATACGTATTTCGACCTAAGAAATGCATTGAACACATTAGAATTAACAAGGGATAAATATTTTCGGAGATACGACTAAATTTTCAATTTGGAAAATATTTTTCCACATTTCTTGTGACTATAACTTCAAACCGTCAAGACGTCTTCTAAAATGAATATTTCTAAATAAAATAGCGCAAACCGCACTTCTTTATCTTTTTTTGTTTCGGAGATATGAATTTTTTTCTGAGCCTTCGCACATGCGCATGCACCGCTATTTCACTAAAATCGCCAACATTGTCCAAACACTTGTGGTGGTCATAAAAATTTGAAAATTTCAAAGGGTATAAATTGATTCTTTCTAAATGAAATGGCGAAAACCGCATTTGCCTATCTTTTAAGGGAAAAAAGTTGTGGACTTTTCCGCGAGACCTTGCAAAATTGCGAATTTTCAGATTTTCCGCGGTTCGTAAAAATCCAACCATACATCTCACGACTAAATAGATAGTTTTTTCGATTTTTATGGCATCAAATTAGTATATAAACTAAGTTTGAACGAAATCTATTACCAAAAAAATTTTCGAAATTTTTGCATGTAAAATTTTTCGACAGGAAAATGAAAAAAAAAATTTTTTTCATAAACCGCTTTGAAAATACATGTTTCTATATCTAATTTCATCTAAGAAATGCATTGAACACATTAGTATTGACGAGGGATAAATATTTTCGGAGATATGACTAAATTTTCATTTCGGAAAATGTTTTTCCACATTTTCTGTCACTGTAGCTTCAAACTGTTATGACATATTCTAAAAAGTTTTTTTTGCTAAATAAAATAACGCAAACCCTATCTCTGCACCTTTCTTTGATTCGGAGATATGAATTTTTTTCTGAACCTTCGCACATGCGCAGTCACCATTTTTTCACTAAAGTAAAACTTGGGTTTTCATTTCTTTGTACAAATTTTGGTTTTTCGATTTCTGACTCACCAGAGATGTGATGGAATGGCAAACAAGTTTTTATTAATATTTCAACAACCACAAACTAAAATAACAAAACAAGTTTCACGAAACCCACAATACGTTTAATTTATGCCATGCTTTTTTTCGCCAAATAAAACCCTTCGCTATCTCCGAATAAAGTGGCCTTCAGAGAGAACGAGACAGTGCATTTTTAACATCCATTTTATGTACCCGTAGTTAATTCTTATCAGATTTCAAATATTTTATTACCCACTTAAATCGCCGGACCGACGTGTATCTGGCCTGACGCCTGGGAAATCGATTTCCGCTCTCGAGCGGAGCCCTCGGAAAAGCGGGAAAACAAGAGCCGTGACTCTCGAAAACTAGCGTTATTAAACAATAAGTGTTTAACAGGTTGCTGGTGCTTGATTTTCTATCGTATCCCGACCCGAAAACCTCTTATTTGATTGGCCTCTTAATGGCAATCTGTCAGTTCGCGAGCGTTCGAACATTTTCCTGGAACAATAAAATAAATCCTTATCAGAAGGCTTATCGGGAGAGGCGTTGAGAGGTCGGGAAAATCGAAATATTTGTTATCCCTTCATTTATTGCTTTTCAAATGTCATCTATGTGAAAGAGTTTAAGAATTTAGATTTAAATATTTTTTAGAGGAGTACTGTATAATAGACCCTAAGCTCTCACAGATTTGGTCAATTAAAACATGACTCTTGGGATTAGAAAAATTGGAATTACTATTTGACGTTTCGCCTTCGAGTGCACGGGGCATCTTCAAGGATCCACGAGTTCTGAACACTGAATGATCTCGAAGAGATTCAGACTGGCTTTATACCCGACTTGTGCTTGCCAAACCGCGACCCTGTGTTAAAGGGTAAGGCAATATATCGCGATTTACATACAAATGCCCGTAAATTAATAATAATAATAATAATAATAACGTTTACCAATATTACCAATGCGGCTATAAACTAAACAATAAATTTTGGCAAATAGCCAAATAAGATTATTAGAAAATGAAGAGAAGAAAAAGGAGGGGATAGAAAATATAAAAAAAAAAGTGAAGCTGAGAATATTTCAAAAGCTACTGAGAATTGAGTAACTGAGTAGTAATTTTCTTTTTAAAACTTTGTAATGAAATAGAAGATTGCGAGATTTGAAATAAATCTGGAGGTAACGGGTTTATCGATATTTAAAGCAATGTTATAGGAGAAGCATCTCTTAAATATTTCAGTTTTATGAAAAGTGATTCTGTTATAGAGATATGAAGGCGATTTTAGTGAAAATAACTTATAATAAATGCACAAGGCATAATGCTTACGTCTGGTATACATATTTAACCATGACATTTCTTTAAGTTTGTGAGACACCCTGTTTCTCCTTTTGATACAAATATAAATGGAATACAGCTGTTCTGCACTTTTAGAATCCAAGCATAGACCATGTATATGATCGCAATGATTAAAATGTGACAATATTAATGAATTAGAGAGCTCATTTGTAGAAGATTGGTCAAGATAATTTCTATGCGGGTATAGCGATTTGAGAGAGCAGTATGTTTTTTTAAGAATATAAGAAATATGTGAACTAAACCAAAAATGTGAATCTAAAACGAGACCTAAACTTTTTTCTCTTGCAACTATATTTAAACGTTGATTACCTATTTTTATATCGACTTTATATCTTTAAGAATATTTTTATTAACAAATAAAAGAACAACAGACTTAGACAGATTCAAATTTAGCATATGTTTAGAGGATATTTTAAGTACTTCGTTTAAATCGGAGTTAATTTTAATATTGGCTTCTTCATAGTCAGAAGGTTTAAAAGATAAATACAGTTGGGTATCGTCGGCGTAAAGATGGTACAGTATTTAAAATATGTATGGAAAGTACTTGTGTAAATACAAAATAAAAGAGGTCCCAAAATGCTGTTCTGTGGAACCCCATAATCAACTTTAAGAAAATCAGAAAAACTTTGATCAATTTTCACACGATGAAATCTATCGGAGAGAAATGATTTAATAATGTTTGACGCATTTGTCGAAAACCCTACATAGTGAAACATAGAAATTAATATTTTATGATTTACAAAATCAAAAGCTTTACTAAAATCCAATAGAATTAATGCTGTCACTTGGCTGTTATCTCGAGCAGAAAAGATATCGTCAGTAACATCCGCCATTGCCGTTGCGTAACTATGTCCAGGTCTAAATCCCGATTGTTTCATTTGTAGAATATTATTTATATTTACATGTGTGCGAATTTAAATTTCCAGTTCTTTTTCTAAATTTTTTGAAAACGTTGGAAGTATGCTTATTGAACAAAATTCAGATAAATCCTTAGGAACACTTACTTTGGGAAGAGGTGGGACAACAGCTTTTTCCATATGTTTGAAAAATATTCTTGGAGGATACATTCATTAACTATATGTGTTACAAATTTATTAATATAAGGACAGCACAAGGAGTGTGCCCGCAGCTTTACTTTTAATTTTTAATATAATTTGAAGAATATCATTGTCAGTTGTTACAGTATTAAAGGTTAGCAAGGAATCGTGATTATTTTTAGTGTAATATAAGTAAAAATTTATAAAATCGTTATTTGAAGAATTATTTGTTTTGGTTGAATTTATAAAAAATGTATTAAAATTATTTGTATCTTTAACACCGTCTTGAATTTCTTTTGTGTTTTATTGGTCTTAGCCTATTAAGCTCTTTCCACTTATCTTTTATAGAGCTATTTTGAAATCTTAGTCTATAATAAAGTTTTTCTCTAATTTAACTGATTTATTTGCTACTAACTACTAGAAATTCATCTCAAATTAGCTCCTAGATTAAGAAGAACCATATTTACAAACCTGCACAACATAAACAATGAACAGGCAGAAAAAATCCATCAAGACGTTATACTTAAGCAACAAAAGAAGTATGAAGCACTTCTGAATAAAAAAAATCCAATGAAACTTCTGCAGAATACAGTTGTCAACTTATCAAAATTATCAGTGGAGCAATCAGATATGAGACCTTGAAGTTCATTAAAAATTCAAAACCACCGAAGTTGAATTCCTCTGCTGCCGAAAAAAAAGGGATGAAACTTTATATGAAGACGCAAATATTCTGGTGCTTCCAGCAGATAAAAGGAATGCCACAGTCGTCATGGAGAGAACGGAATACATGAAAAAGGTAAATCAACTTTTGGACAACAACACCTATAAGATTATGCAGACAGACCCCATTAGTTGAATAAAAAGACGCTTCACTAATCTGATTAATGCAAGCAGTCAACCATCAGCAGAGAAGAAATCATTGAAACCAACCAGCTCCAAGATTCCCAGGTTTTATGGTCGTCCCAAGATACACAAGAACAATATATCACTTCGACCGATCGCCAGTGCAATAAACTTGCCCACGTACAAGGTAAACATTTCCGAAATCTTCTTAACCCATTTACTAGAAAAACACATTATTTTATAAAAAACTCTGCACTGTTCGTCGAAAAACTTAAGGTAATCCAATTAGATCCGGAAGATATTTTAGTCAGTTTCGATGTACCTTTTTGTCAACGATTCAATTTTCATTATATCAGACATATTGGATTATAATAATCTTAATAAGAACTTAATAGACCTAGCTTGTCTTACATCCACTTATTTCATTTTTCAAGGAACTTTTTATAAACAAACTTCTGGGGCAACTATGGGATCTCCTCTATCACCTGTCGTAGCGAATATCTTCATGGAAGCCTTTGAGGATATTGCTCTAACATCCTCTCCACTAAAACCAGAATACTGGTTTAGATATGTAGATGATACTTTTGATGTTTGGCCTCATGGACAGGATAATTTGCTCACGTTTCTGGGCTAGTCAAATCAGCAAAATCATAATATTAAGTTCACAATGGAAATTGAATTTAATGGAGCGATTCCCTTTCTAGATGAAACTAAATAGATAAAGCCTCAAACTCTCTAGCCATAATGTAAGAAAAGAAATCACTTGCAGGTTGTTCCGTTGTTAAGAGGTACAAGGCAGACAATTTCTACATCTTTTAAAATGAAAATTGGACGTTTTTTTTCAGCTTGTTTCAGCTTTTTAATATTCGTTTTATCAGTTTTTTATTAATTGTTATACTGTTTTTGATGATTTAAATATCATGTACCTTAGTTCAGTAGTTTTAGAGATTTATTGATTTAAAGCTTAAAGTAGACTTTAATACATCAGATTTGTAGAAATCAATTAAAGCAAGAAATATGCCACCAAGTGGTGTAAAAATAACTAATGAGGATACTGGTGTTCTTATTTAATGCATTTTTAACTCTTGCGTCACGTACGCAAGCGTACATTTTAGGGTTTTAAAAACTTAAATCTAAAAAAATTGCACAAAAATAAAGAACAAGAATATATTTACGCGTCACCCAAGTAAATGTTCAAAATGGCCACCTTCACTCTTCATGCAGTAATAGAGGTTTAGCTCAAAACGTTGCCGCACATTCTGCAATAGAAATAAATCCAGAAGTGATAAATCTGGAGATCTTGGAGGCCATTTAATAAAACCTCTTCTTCCAGTCCATCGACCTGGAATCGTCTGGATCTAGATATTGTCTAACAAATATTGCACAATGGGGTGGAGCATCGTCCTGTTCGAATATCAACTTGTCCTCAACGTATCGCTGAACATTCTGATTTTCAATTATTGCTGTAAAAGCTGGATCTATGGAGTCTTGCAATAATTGTAAATACATTTTACCTATCAAATTTCCAGGCAAGAAAAAAGGACCAACTATGACCGCTTAAAATACCAGCCCAAACATTTAATTTTTGTGGCTGTTGGGTGTGTTCCTCATGATAAATTCTGTGATTAGAATAAGACCAATATCGGCAGCTATGACTATTTACCATGCCGTTTAATAAAAAAGGGCATTCATCAGAGAAACAAGTGTTAAATAGGAAGTTTTCATTGTTTATAATTCATTCATTCATAACTTTACAATATTGTAATCTTCTATCAAAATCGTCTCCATTAAGTTCTTGCATAAGATGTATTTTTTACGGATGGAAACTATGGGCTTTGAGAATCCTTTGGATACTACGTCGACAAACACCAGACACAGTTTCCAATTGGCAATGTTCTATTAGAGCACTGATTGTTTCCGAAGAATATTTCGATCATTTCAATCCTTTCTGCCGTGCTGTGTACTATGGTTAATTTAAAAAGCGTTAAAAAGTATTTTAGCAACAAGGTTTGGTATGAATCGCAAACTATGTACTAAATTCTTATTTAAAATCAGTAAAAGCTATTCCTTCTCTTATCTTTTTTCAAGAAAGAATTCAAGACAATAGCAACTTTGCCATAACAACGCTCTAACCGCTAATTTCAACAGTAAAATGACAGACAAATTAGTTTGCTTGTAAATAATTTACCGTCAATACGTATTAACAAAAATGCGTTGAAGATATCTCACAGATAATCACACCAATTCAGTTTTATTTATTTTTAGGCCTTACATTTCGCTTCCCTAAATAGTCGTAAGAAATAAAAATGCATAACTAGACACTTGCTGGCAAATCTTACGCTTTAATTGATCTCCACTAATCTGATATATTAAAGTCTACTTTAAGTTTTCAATGAGTACATCTCTTAAACTACTGAACCAAAGTACATGCATTTTATTATCCTTTTTAAGGGAATCCAAACACCTTTAAAATGAGATTTAACTCGACCCCCATTTAAGATTTTAGGGGTGGTGCTACCCCCGTCTAAGGGCTGCAGGTGTGAACGTTATTTTATGATAATTTAGTGTCACCCTCGGGTCCGAGTGTTTTTTACAAAAAAAATAATGAACTGCTGAGTTTCGTTTTCGATGTTAAGCAATTTTCCTAAATTACTAATTACTGATATTGGTTGATAATTACTAAAATCATAGAAAATATTAATGTTAAATATATTAGGCGGAAACAAAATAATGAAGTAATGCAGGACTACTGAAAAATCGTTCAGTAAGATACTTCTACAAAACCCTAGTTGTCATGAAACAAAACATAGGACATTTTCTAAACCAATTTTGCAAGCAATGTATGAAATTTATGAACTGTGTCAATCTGTAATGTTAACGTTAGGTATATACGTAAGAGACATTTAAGTATAATTATTTAATTTAATACCTTACACGACTTCAGTCGTAATATTGCAGTTAGGTGAAAAAAAAACCATACGTGCACTATGCGCAACAGATTTGCCTTTTACATGTCAATGACATAACGAACGTGTTAACATCACAGCTTTTACTATATTTACAGATTTAATTGGAGTAAAAATAATTATCATATCGCAGTCTTGCGGGTCTTCCTGCAATTTTAATATGAGTAATTAAATAGGTGGAATACGTAATTTTTTACCCGACCTGGTGATCTGGTTTATAGGTTATGTAATAATGTCTAAGTCCAAGGAAGTTATTGGAAGCTATCTAATGAAGCAACTGGCAATTCATCAAGGAGGGCACTAACTAATTATTTTCGTCGTAAAAGGGAAGAAATAAAAATGTTTCTGGAGACAGTATATGCAACATATATATATATATATATATATATATATATATATATATATATATATATATATATATATATATATATATATATATATATATATATATATATGTATCAGCCAAATGGAATAAATTCGATAATAAATAAATGGGGGCGTGTTCGGAAAAACGCTTGGACCCGTCGATTGGTATTTTTAGTTGCACATTTTCTCCAATAAAAACTTTTTATACAGGGTGTGTCCTGTAACAGTGGTCAATGCCAACTTTCTTATTTCAAATGCAACATCCCGGATATTATTTAATTTTTGGATTCTTTAGGAGATTCTAAACATATTTTATGTTCAATGTCCTATACCTATCTTCAACTATTTCGGCAATATTAAGTGTTTTCAATTTTATTGCAATAATTAAGATTAAACAAATAAAATTATTTATTTCTTCATAATGTATAAACAAAAGTAAAAAGTTAATTTAGGAACTGTTGAATATGCTCGCCGCGAACGTCTTGGCAAGTTCCTAATCTTAAATAGAAATTTCTTCTAACGTTATTTAGCATCTCAGGCGTGACCGATCTAATCGCAAGCGTTATTCGTCTTCTTAAGTCAGCTAAGTCGAGGGGTTTAGTTTTGTATACAACATTTTTAATATGTCCCCATAAGAAAAAGTCTAATGGCGTCAGATCAGGGGATCGCGCTGGCCATTCTATCGATCCTCGTCTCCCTATCCACCGATTTGGAAATATTCCGTTGAGGTACTGCCGGACATTAATTTGGTAATGGGGCGGTGCTCCATCTTGCTGAAACCATATCATATTCGCTGGAACTTGTGGGTTTGCTGGATCCGGATACAAATTTGTCAAAGTTGGCACGACATTATTTTGGAGCAGGGCTAAATAATTATCGCCATTCAAATTGCCGTCAATGAAAAAGGAGCCTATGATATGATCCCTAACAATTCCTGCCCAAACATTAACCTTTTCAGGATATTGAGTATGTTCTTCGCTGATCCAGTGAGGATTTTCCATAGACCAATAGCGGCAATTTTGACGATTTACATGACCGTGAAGTGTAAAGGTGCACTCATCCGAAAACAAAACATGTTCTAATTGAATAACATTGTTATCTAACATAGCCATCATTTGTTCACAAAAATAAGTTCTCCTATCATAATCGTTTTCCATGAGCTCCTGAGTTGGTATCACTTTATAGGGAATAATCGACGAATGGCTAATATCGAACATTGCGGCGGCTTGTCGACTAGAAATATGTGGGTTTTCTTCAAACTCAAGCATAATATCCAATTTAGTATCATCATTTATTGAATTGGCAGCTGCTTTTTTTATCTGCCTCACATGTCCAAGCTCGCGAAACTGCTTTTCTATTTTACTAATTGTCCCTTGGGATATATGCGGCAAATTTGGAAATTTTTCATGAAATAAGCGAGCATCTTCCACTTGTGTTCGTGTGTTATCTCCATAACCAATCATTTGTAGAATTGTTATTTTATGCATTTCTGTTAAATGAACCAGTTTTCTGATATTAGGTATTATGCAGTTAACGAAATTCAAAAGACTATGACACTGACACTGACAACTACTGTCTTGCAAAGAGAAAGGCCAGGCATTTTACACAAAAGTAAACAAAACTTAAAAGTAAACAAAACTGGCTCTTTTTGTTCCATATCAATAAAAATCGTTAAAATGGTTTTTGCTTACATTCTTAATATGAAGACCTAAATGGTAAATAAGTATTGAGTGTGTTGTAGCAAATTTTTGTAATCAAATAAATAGTTCAGTAACCAATTATTGTTCATGAACAATAATAAATTCGAAATAAATAAAATAAAAATAAATTTGAAAACACTTAATATTGCCCTAATAGTTGAAGATAGGTATAGGACATTGAACATAAAATATGTTTAGAATCTACTAAAGAATCAAAAATTAAATAATATCCGGGGTGTTGCATTTGAAATAAGAAAGTTGGCATTGACCATTGTTACAGGACACACCCTATATAAAAAGTTTTTATTGGAGAAAATGAGCAGCTAAAAATACCAATCGACGGGTCCAAGCGTTTTTCCGAACACGCCCTCATTTATTTATTATCGAATTTATTCCATTTGGCTGATACACACTGTATATATATATACAGGGTGTAATTTAATTGATGGCTGAAAACTGGAACAAAACTTGTTTATAATAATTGGCAGTTACTGTGCTACCATGTGCGTATACACCACGCCTTTGTGATCAAAAAATGGTATGACCATAGCTTTAGTGGCAGATTTTTCCGCATGTGCCTTTTTTGGAGGTGGTTTTCCTTTTTCTACCCACTGCGTGCTCTGCTGCTTCATCTCCGGATCATAGCAATACACCCAAGTTACATCCGCAGTAATAATGGTCTTCCACCATTCTTCGCCTTCTTCTTCAGCTCATTGTTTCCACTATTTACAAACCGCTACCCTATTCGCTTTTTGATCTGGTGTCAGTATACTCGGAATCCGGCGAGCACAAACTCTAGACATGTTTAAATGGTTGTGTAAAAGAGTAAAAACACTTCCAACAGATATTTTAAGAATATTTGAGAGTTGTGGGATAGTCAGACGTGAATATGTGCGAATAATTACCGCTCCAGTATTGATGGTTTCCTCAGTTATAGGAGCACCTGGACCGCCTTGCAACTCAGAACTTTCCCTGCCATTACTAAACTCTAAATTTGCCCATAAAAAGTTCCTTGATAAGAACTTAATAGACCTAGTGGAAGCTTGTCTTACATCTACTTATTCCATTTTTCAAGGACTTTTTACGAACAAACTTCACGGGCAGCCATGGGATCTCCTCTATAACCTGTGGTAGCGAATATCTTTATGGAAGCCTTTGAGGTAATTGCTCTAACATCCGCTCCACTAAAACCAAAGCACTGGTTGAGGTATGTAGATGATACTTTTGTTGTTTGGCCTTATAGATAGGATAATCTACTTATATGTCTGGATCACCTTAAGGGGGAACTGCACGCAGTATTATGGATCGTTTGCAAGCCTTCCTCCGCTGCAATATTATGGTAAAACTATAAGAGATATGTATTAGCTTCAATGTGATTTCAAGAGGGAAATATGTATAGTTGGGCGCTAAATGCGATTTTTTATGAAAAAATCTAATCTAGAATTATAAAATAGAAGTAGATTTGTCCATTTTCGACCACTTTTTGAGGCAAATGCCGTCGCATATATTTTTTTTTCCAAAAAACGGCTCTTTACCGCCCTGCATTGATCCTTTGTCTACGTAACTGCAAAATTTGAAATGGTAAATCGTACTCATGTCTTGGTATTTCTGCAGCGCGTGAAGCCTTTTGAGCCCATTTTTAAACGAAATGTAATTTAAATTGCCTATACATAACACATTTTTTTTGAAGTCGGACGTGCAGGAAGTTTTTTCTAATACGTAGGTACCTTTTTAGTACCATTCTTAGTTTGAACTTAACTAGACCTTGTCGCTAGTTTTTCACTTTTTGCGTGCAGTTCTCCCTTAATCAGCAACATTATAATATCAAGTTCACGATGGAAATTGAATCTAATGGAACGATTCCCTTTCTAGATGTGTTCAAAGGAAGGAAAATGGTACATTAGGACATTCTGTGTATAGAAAACCGACGCGTACAAATAGATACTTAAATGCAAATTTCATCACCATCAAAAGAAATCGATTATTAACTCATTAGTACACAGAGCTATTTCAATTTCTGATCAAGATTCTTTAACATCGGAAACATCGAAACCGACCGAAGCTCTCAGAGGGAATGGTTATTGCACTAAAGATATTACGCGTTCAATTAAAAGACATAGCAAACCAACTCCGCCAAAGGAGAATGATAAAGAGCCACCATTAGGTAGTGTGGTTCTTCCCTACATACAAGGCACTACGGACAAAATAGGACGATTACTTCGGCGGTCCAACATACGTACAATCTTCAATACACATAAGAAGATTGGACAATGCTTGCGATCCCCGTAAGATCTTGTACCTTTCCAAAAAGAAGGAGTATATAAAATTCCTTGCTCCTGTGGAGAAGTGTATGTGGGAGAAACATGAACGATGTATTAAAAAGAAACAAATTGTTCAATCTGCTGTAGCTGAACACCAGCATAACACTGGCCATTTCTTAAATGTAAAGGAAACCAAGGTTCTACACAGTGGCGGCTCGTGAGTATATTAAAGGGTGAGGCTACATGAGGTTAGTTTTGTTTAAATGTGAATAAATTTCCACGTCACCCATGAGGTATTATTCTGCGACGCGTTGACCTTTTTTTTTTTTAATGGAAGTCATCGCCAATAGCCCTACTAAACCATTAAAAACTAAAAAAATAAACTCTAAAAAAAGTAAATAAAAAGTAAACAAAACAAGTAAAATATGTACACCTATCACTAAAATATAGCGGTGATTGCGATAATAAAAACATAATTTAGTTTATTAAAACTTAAAATAAATAGTTGTATGAAATAAGATAAAAAAAACTACTTTTTGTACATTAAATCTATACGTCTGTCTTTTAAGGTTGCAAATTTATCTATAATTTGGTCGTAAAAGTTTTGGTCTTCACTAAGTTCTGACAGTAATTCCTGCTCTATTGACATCATTGCTAAACCCGAAAGCCGTTCTTGTGTCATTGTGTTTCTTAGGTAGGTTTTGATCCGTTTAAGACATGAAAAATTTCGTTCGGCCGATACACTTGTTGCGGGAATAGTTAAAACTAAATTAAAAAGCTTATATGCTTCCGCAAAAATTGCTTTAAAATCTTTAAATAACAAAGCTAGACTTTTTTCGACATCTAAATTTGAAAATTGTTTATCCCTATACAATACAGAAACTCATTCTTTAATCTATCTCTGTCAAAAATGTTTGGATAATTTTTTAATAAATTATTTAATAAGTCGTCTGGAAAGCATTCAACATATTCCGAATATTTTGTGCAATCGACTAAAGCAAAGAAATTTAAATTATTTAAATTTTCAAACCGCGTCCCTAATTGAAGAATTATACAATCTATTATTTCGAAATATAATATTTTATATTTAGTAAAAATATCAAAGTCGCTAGAACATTGCCCTCGACGTGTGTTAGTTGGCAGAATAGTGGCTTTTTTAGCAATATTGAAAAGTTCTTTGAAATGGCCCTCGTTTCTAAATTCAATAATTCGTTGCATGGCAAGGTTTATTTGCGAAATGCAGTAATTTATATCTAAATGCTTTAACTGTAATATTTGAAACAGTACATCAGTGCAACTAAAAATTTGTTTATAAATATGCGTTAAAAGGCAAAATTCGAAATCATTAAAATGCTTTAGAAATCCTTTTGCACCATTAATAAATTCTGTTCCAGAACTTAAGTCATTAATAATAGTTTCAAATACTATAATTAAATTGTCCCATTCATTAGCCACTAAGTTTAAAATTTTAGACCGTGTATACCATCGCGTTTCTACAGCTCGCGGAATTCTTTTATCTACTATCTGATTAAGCACAAAATACCGTTTTGGTGATTGGTGGAAATAATTTAGTATTCCTAATAAAGTGGCAAAAAATATACGACTTTGGGTAATCAGTTTTGTTCCCTGTTGTAAAACTAGATTTATTCTGTGGGCGCAACAATGAGTAAACATAGCTAAAGGAGCAATAGATCTAACTTTTGTTTGAAGCCCATTTATTTCACCTGCCATAACACTAGCCCCATCGTAACACTGCGCGACCAATTTATTTTTAAAGTCATAAGGCTCTAAGCTGTTTTGTATTAAATGAAAAAGGCTCTCTGCTGTTCTATTATCGTTAACGTGAAAAAATCCTAAAAATCTTTCTTTTAAAGATCCGTTGGTCACATACCTAACTGTTATCGAACACTGTGATTTTTCTGTTATATCAGTACTATCATCCGCAATTACGCCAAAAAAGCAACAATCGGTGTCATTGATTTCTTTTTTTATATATTCTTGAATATAGTCATGTATGCAACCAATTAGTTCATTTTGTATAGTCTTAGATTGTCCCGTAAAAATATTACTAAATTTAGCACAATGTTCAGTAAGTTCGGCATTTCTTTTTATTAAGCAAGCAAATATTTCCTTAAAATTGCCACGGTTAAAAGAATCTGTTGTTTCATTATGACCTCGAAATGCCAAGTCCTGTTTACCCAAAGTAATAGTAACATCAATTAAATAATTTAATAATAAACGGTTTTTTCGAACATTTTCATTATAAACAATTTTATTAAGACTTGCATTTTCTTGTAGTGCATCCGCAATAGTCGCCCTATTTTGCTCCAGTCTTGTAAGTGCTACCGAATTTTTAATATGCTCTCTTGAACTTTCATGCGATTTTACTGCTCGTGAAAAATTTTTTAAATCCGAATATCCGCCCCCTGAACTCCAATTATTTTTGACGCAACCTAATAAAATACAAGGCCAACAATATAAGCTTTCTTTATAAATACTTCCGCATAGCCACCTATAACTTTCGTACCAAGATATTTGAAATGTTCTTGAATATTTTTTACCTTGCCTCGTATCGTTAAATATTGCTAAAATTTTCGGCGTCGGACGGCTACCTAATATCTGTTTCTTTTCAGTTTCGCTTCTTCTTAAAAAAGGCGTTTCAATTAATGAAGCAATAATGTCGTGAATAGGATTCATTTCAAAAGCAAAAAGCAAATACAAGAAATGGAACGGTCCAACTTACCAAATCAAAACAAAACAAAAACTTACTCACGGATATTTATTCACCTTAAAAGACAGAACGCCCTCAATCAGCGATTATCGCAATCTATTTCCTATTTCTTTCTCAGCCGCACGCACCACGTAAAAAGAAGCCGTTGGAATATTTCGCTAGTCATGTGATTTAAATAACCAATAAAAGCATATCCAAGCTACAGATTTATCGCCTCAAGAATGCAATAGAAAACGCGTGCATCGGCAATCGCCATCCCGCTCTATCGTAATCAGGTGACTTGCCGGCATCGGCACCGGCCGTGTATAAATAGGTCAGAAGTCGAAACTTTCCAAGCTAAAATTATTTCGCCTCATTCGAGAGCACTTTCTTTAGGAATGGGTTTGCACGGATTGCACGGTCGGTTTTTTGATGTGGTCAGAATTTATTTTCTACAATATTTATTATGGGATTATATTTTGTTTTTTTTTTAATGTTATTATGTTGTAAAACTGTTAAAAAGTATATTTCTAATTGGTAATAGATAAAAAGTTATATAAAAAAATTCTCTTTTCCTTTATTTTGGGGGTGAGGCGCGGCCTCAGAGGCCTACCCTGACGAGCCGCCACTGGTTCTACATCGGTTCCAGATTTTTATAAACGAAAAGTTAGAGATTCTATTGAAATATTTATACATACAAAAAATTTGAATGGAGATAAGGGTTACGGTCCACATCACACGTGGAAACCGATCTTAACACAAGCCCGCCTGAATCTCTTCGAGGTCATTCAGTGTTCAGATCTCGTGAAGTAAAGATCCCTGAAGATGCCTCGTGCAATCGAAGGCGAAACGTCGGATAGTAATTCCAATTTGACACGGTCTAATCCCAAGAACCATGATTTCTTAACGTAAAATTGTTATTTTGATGTAATGGCAGCTATATAACAAATTACTTCATTACTAAACAAAATGCGAAAAGCAACTATACCCGATGTACCGGGTGGTCGAAATTGGTCTGTTTTAACAGAGAAAACCTATTTCCTGACTAGATAGAGCAAAACTGACTTAGGTGTCATGGGCTCGATTTCTGAGAAATGTTTAATGGCAAAAACCGCCTGCCGATATTTTCACTGCCAACTGAGATATAGGGCGTTTTTCAATTTTCGGCCATTTTGAAAATTGTCCATAACTTTTTTATTTTGCGGAATATTAACATTCTGCAAAGACATTCTAAAGGCACTTTTTTATGTGCAATCCAGTGGCGTACTCAGATTTTTTCTATAGTTGTCCGTTTTATCATAAATAGGCAAAACTTTTTTTTTTCAAATGGAAATCATAGTTGGCTATAAATTATAAAAAATGCTCGCGTTTAGCCCTTTTCAGTGATATAAAGTTGTAGGTACTTATTTTCAAAAATAACGAAAATATTAGGTGTTTTTGGTTTACATCGAAGTAGGCCTTGGAATAATGACGCGCGTTCAATATTTTGAATATATTGCTGTCAGATTACTGTAGTCTGGTGTAATTATTGCGTTTTGGTGTTATCTTTATAAAGTTGTGTTAAGTTGCTGACAAAATATGTTTGAGAATTATGAAAAGTATGATATGTTAAAATGTTACATATTATCTAACGAAGTTCCTGAAGCAGCTAGTGAATTATATTTTAATACATTTCCCGAGCGACGTCAACCGGGTAACCGAATTTATCAAACATTAAAAAGTAATTTAGTAAATTACGGAAGTTTTAAAAAGTTAAGAACAAGACATTATGAACTAAAGGAAGAAAAGGAAATCCAGCAGCTAAATATAATTGGTGAGGTATTAGATCATCCTGGCACCTCCTCTCGAACATTGGCTAATATAACGAATGTTCCAAAGACCACCGTTTTAAAAATACTCAAAAAACATAAATTCAAACCGTACAGAACGAGAAGAGTTCATCAACTCCGTGAAGGGGACGCCGCTAGAAGATTGAGATTTTGTCAGTGGTATGAGCAAAAATTCATGGAGAATGAGAATTTTCCATTAAATATTATTTGGAGTGATGAATCCAGAGTAGATACTTCTGGTATATTTAATAGATATAATTCATATCACTGGTCCACTGAAAATCCACACGTAGTTGTGCAACAAGACCGGCAAGGTCGGTGTGGATTCAATATATGGGTGGGGATATTCCGAGGAAGATTTGTGGGACCTTATTTTTACGATGGAAATTTAACTGCAGATGATTATGTAAATATTTTGCGCACATATATTGTCCCTTTGTTGGAAGACATACCTTTAGCTGATGCCAGAAATATCTACTATCAACAAGATGGTTGTCCCCCGCACAATGCAAGGATCACAACTGATCTTTTAAACTTCGAATTTCGAGAAAATTGGATTGGTACGTGGGGCCCCATACCTTGGCCTGCTAGGTCCTGTGACTTAACTCCCTTAGATTTTTTTTTGTGGGGAAGATTGAAGGACTTGATATTTAAAGGAAGAACCTTTCACACAAAAGAAGAATTGCAAGAGGCCACTAGGCAAGCTTTTGCATCTATTAGCCCAGTTGAACTAATAAATAGTTGCAACTCGGTACGCAAAAGATGCTTAGTTTGTATTCAACAGGGAGGGGCTCAATTTGAACAACTTCTCTAAATATATTTATCAGAAACCTATCTAACTAAATACCTAGATTTTCATAATTATTTTTTATTTTCACTTGTAGCTGTAAATAGTAGTTTAGTTTGTTAATTTTGTTCAACTTTGCTATGTAAACAAAAAAAAATAAAAAAAATTAATAATAAATAATTAAAATAACGTTAGCTAGTGTTATTTAAAGTTGTGTTTAAGTTGCTAACAAACTATAAATCTTAACAATACATAATTGAGATATTGTCATCACAAATCAAAGCCTACTTCGATGTAAACCAAAAACACCTAATATTTTCGTTATTTTTGAAAATAAGTACCTACAACTTTATATCACTGAAAAGGGCTAAACGCGAGCATTTTTTATAATTTATAGCCAACTATGATTTCCATTTGAAAAAAAAAAGTTTTGCCTATTTATGATAAAACGGACAACTATAGAAAAAATCTGAGTATGCCACTGGATTGCACATAAAAAAGTGCCTTTAGAATGTCTTTGCAGAATGTTAATATTCCGCAAAATAAAAAAGTTATGGACAATTTTCAAAATGGCCGAAAATTGAAAAACGCCCTATATCTCAGTTGGCAGTGAAAATATCGGCAGGCGGTTTTTGCCATTAAACATTTCTCAGAAATCGAGCCCATGACACCTAAGTCAGTTTTGCTCTATCTAGTCAGGAAATAGGTTTTCTCTGTTAAAACAGACCAATTTCGACCACCCTGTACTGTCACGAAAATTACGATTATTTTGTAAAGAGAAACCGCCAAATATACATGCACATATGATATCTAAACAGACTTGTCGGACAACTAAAAAGTCCATTACATTCTCGACGCGCAATTAAAAATAATTGCTGTTCTCGGACATACGAGTGCAACGAATGTAAAGCGTATTATAGACAGATATGAGAGAAAGTACATACGACAAGGGGAATTATAATGATTGATGATTGTTGTTTAAAATATCTTAATCAATTTAGATGTACCAGCTGGATGATCAGATAAATATTTCATTTACTGATTAGAATAGTTTATTTATGAATACAGAGTGTCCCAAAAAAGTGAAATAGTAAAAAGTGATAACACAGACAATTTTAAATTCCCAAACGAATAATGTAATATTTAAGAAAAGTTTGATGTTCGATATTTTTCTAACCGCTCTACCGATTTCTATGATCATTTTTATATGGTAGGTCAATATTTCAGAAATCATGTTATAGGTATTTGTGATTTTTTTCCATGGATTCAAAACACACTGTAGAGAGAACTGGTATGTTCAGTAGTTCGCGGCCAAAGTCACGTTATAGCGCCATCCTTTATTGGTATTTTCTTTTTTTATTCACCTTTTTATCTTTATTTTTAGTGGAAATATATGGTTTTTTATCCCTGTATGTTTTTTATTTAACTAAAATTCCAAGACTTCATTTTAATTGAATTTAATTTTAAATTAACAAATTGACAATAAATATGAACAAATTAAACAACTTTTACTCAATAATGGGTATTTCCACCTCTTGAGGTGATCACAGCTTGATATCGTCTTGTTTAATCTTTCCCCAAATTTCACTAAGCCTTTCTGCCAGCTGGTCTAAGCTTCTATCCCATAAATGAAGACCTTGGGACCAGAAGCTAAAGAAGATAAGCCACAGTTTTCATTAAACATGAGTTAAATTTATAAACGAAAACTGTAAGACCAATATAATATCCCAAAAAGAAAACTTTAGCTATTAACTCTTAGATGGCGCCACTGTAGGAAGTCCCGTTATGTCGCGATTATTTTAAAATTGCATCAGAACAGGACAAGCTATAGTAGAAATCAACATGGAGGCGGAACGTTCTCGTGCGTGTAAGCGAAAAATAGATTTTTCCGAGTTTGATTCTGAAGATAGTGACCAAGATCCGTTCTTAAATGAAAGTGAAGATGATAAAGATTATACAGTGTCCGGAAGTAGCAGTGATTCGGACGATATAGAGTCGGAAACGGTAAGTTTATAAAATGTGTGGCTTGTCCCCTTATTTTATATTTCTTAAACCCAAAATATTAGAATCATTCTATGGGTTTTTTTGTGGCTTATCCTCTTTTAATAAAACATATCTTACTTTAGGAAAATAAGCATCCTAAAACTTCCCAGACTTCTTGAGGTGCCTTGCCCACTCCAGAAAAGAAAACGCCATCTAGATGGAGACACAAAAATATCCAACGACATGAAAAAATTAAGCGCAAGACTAAAAGAAATCTTGGTCACAGTTATGTAAATACAAAAGGGAAGGAAATAGAGCCGAAAAAATTGGGTGCACCTTGCGGTTACACAAAACAATGTAGACAGCTTTTGGAAGGCAAGGAAAATGACATATTTAATGCCTTTTGGAACCTGGGTAGTTATGATAAACAAAATATTTACTTGTTCTCGAGTATGAAGGTGAATCCAAAAAAGCGAAGTTACCCAAAGAAAACCAAAAGAATTGCCTCATCCAGAAAAATATCGGTTCAATATAGGGTTAAAGTAAACGGGAATGAAGTTGAAATCTGTAAGAGGAAGTTTCTTGCTATACACGCCATTTCAAAAAAACGGATTGAAAGGCTGGTTGAACAAAGTAAAGCAGGTAGTTTTTTAATTTATTTTTTTTTGTAATAACAGTGATTTATATATATTGGTCTAGATCTGAGGTGGCCTTAACCGGCGAAACATGTGATATTTTACTGATGAGACAGACTTAGAGTTAACTTCTCTGGGTTTTTAGATAGTTCTACTCCAAAGTCAGACCAAAGAGGAAGGCATGACAACAATAAGAAGAAGGTACCGGAAGAACACTGTGAAAATGTCAGAAAGCATATTGATTTAATCCCCAAATACACAAGTCATTATAGCAGGCAGAAAAACCCAACAAAAGTCTACCTTGATTCAGATCTCTCTATTTCCAGTTTGTATCATGATTTTTATCTGGATTGGTGCCGCCAAAACAATTTTGTGGCAGTAACCCGAGATAAATACAGGCGAATATTCTGCACCGAGTATAATATAGGTTTTAAATTACCTAAGAGCGACACCTGTAAAGTGTGCGATTCAATGAATATAAAAATTAGTAATGAAGCTGACACAGAAGTTGCAAAGAAACTGCACATTGATTTGGCATTACACCATAGACGTGCCCAAGCCTTGCAGGATCTAATGAAACAGGATACAGAAGATTCAAAGGCTACAGGAAATTCAATGGTTATCAGCTTTGACCTGCAACAGGCTATGCCAGTGCCAACTTTAACAGTGGGAGCAGCCTTCTATTTAAGAAAAGCATGGGTCTACAACCTTGGCATTCATGACTGTGTTAGTGGCAAGGCCTACAGAAAATATAGGTAAGTGAGGTAGTGATGAAATAGCCAGCATTTTATATAAACATTTTAAAACTACTAGACCCACTGCTGGTAAACTTATTGTGTATACAGATAACTGCAGTGGCCAAAACAAACATTGGTCTCTAATTTGTTTATGGCAACAACTTACCATAGAAGGCATGTTCGCTTCTATTGAACACAAATACTTAGTAGTAGGACATACAAGATTACCATGTGACCGTGATTTCGCAGCCATTGAAAAATATCAACGTCATCGAATGAAGCAAGTGTATACTCCAGTCGACTGATATGAAGCAGTGAGAAAATGTAAAAGACAAAACTGCTTTCAGGTGATTGTATTAAAACAATCAGATTTTTTTTCTTTCAAAGAGCTACAAAGCGAAATTACTAAAAAAACTATACAGATAACACAGAAAAAGTTAACTTTTCCAGAATATCAAGCCTCAAGTTTTCATCTGAACAACTTAACATAATGTACGTCAAACATCTTATAAATGAAGACTTTTAAGCAGTTAATATTGGAAAGAAAGGTGTAAGGAAGTCAGTTTTACTTTCCAGAGATTTGAAATCAAAATATAGTGAACCTATTGCACTAAACAGAAAAAAAATCAAAAATATTTCTCAGCTTTTACAGTATATTCCGCCAGCTTTTCTAAAATTTTATGAAGAGATTGGTGCTTGCCAATAGATTCTACCAGATACTAATACAACTGAAATGCATTTTATGATCCTTTATTTAGAATATAATATTTTTTATGTAAAAGGGGATAAGCCTCAAATTTTTCAAAAAATGTTCAAAAACTAAAAACCGTTAAATAAACATTTGCGTCACTTCTGTTGTGTTTTTAGTTACATATTCCCAAACATTTGTTAACCCTATTTCCGATTAAACTTTAAAGCTTGGATTTCACGATTTGAAAATAAGTTAAACATGACGTTTTCTCCAAAACTTTGTTTGGTGGCATGTCCCTTTCTGGTCCCAAGGTCTTCAAATGTTCAATGGGGATAAGCTCAGGGCTCCCAGGCGGTCAATCCATAGTGTCAATGCCTACCTCTTCAAGATGATCTTGCACAATCCTAGCAACGTGAGGGCGTGCATCATGCATAAGAATGAATTGTTCCTCTAAAAATATCGCACAACTTATGAATCCAGAATATCTGAAATGTATCGTTGGACTGTTAATATTCCACCATTCAATACCACTAACTGCGTCCGGTCCTCAAAAGATATCCCACCCCAAACCATAACTAACCCACCACCATAATTCACAGTGGGTACAAAGTTACACTAGGCGTATCTTTCACCTGGTCTTCTGTAAACCATATTTCGCCTGTCGTTGGTAAAAAAAAAAACCTAGATTCGTCTGAGAACAATATGTTGGCCCAGTCTCTAACTTGCCAATTTACATGCTCACCCGCGAATTCCAAAGGTCTTCTGAGCTCCCTTGAAAGTACTGGTCCAGTAGCATCCTTATGAGGTCTCGATTTTCAGCCAATTTTCTTGTAATAGTGCTTTGACTAACTGAATATGTATATTAAAATTGTATATTCAAAATTATTTTTCATTCATTCATATTCATACAAATTTTGTATTTATTATTTTTTCTATCTATAAAAATAATGATTTTTTAATATTTCATTACTCCGCCATTTTGTCTGGCCCTATAGGATTTTAACTTTGAATTGCAATATATGAATATTATATGAAAAACCAAATTTGTAACTCTCATTGGACATTTTTCATATATTGCTTGTACAAACTACATTAATTAAACTACTATAACCTTCAAGAACCGAGCATATATATAATTAAACCTCATATAAATTATTTTACATTTAAGTAAATTATATATTAGCTTACTACATCTTGCCATTAATCTAATTTCTTACATGTTTAAATTATTATTAGCAAATCGATGAAATTATTATTAATAGAACGTTTCATCAATCTGTCTAAATGCATATAGCAATACTTTGGATGTCAACTTACAAACCATAATTGAAGTTGCATACAATTAAAAAACGTAAATATCGTAATTTATTAGTAACTCATAATTCTTAATATAGGAGAAAAATCCAAAAGCTCAAAGATATATATATATATATATATATATATATATATATATATATATATATATATATATATATATATATATATATATATATATATATATATATATATATATATATATATATATATATATATATATATATATATATTATATATATATATATATATATATATATATATATACTGGGTGGTGCAACCAAGATGGAGTGGACGATTGTGGGCGGAGAGGAATTTGAAAAAAAAAATTGGGATATGATTGATAGTCAAGAACGCTGTGTTTTAAAATTATACCCATGATACAGGGTGGTCTGAAAAGTTCGTGGTGAACCAAACTTGTGTTTTTTTAAATGGGATACCCGGTATATTATTATTTTAGTTGATTCTCCTATTCGTTGCAATCATTTTGATATAAGGTTAGTTGAGTCTAAAATTTATACCAAGGGAATGGGACGAGGTTAAATTGGAAAAAAGGGTTATACTCCGGCCATTTTTTAAAAACAATTGAAGCAGGTATGGAAAAACCAAATATTCTATAAAATGTATTGTATCTAGTCGTTCAAAATTATTCACTGTTATACTGTTCTTCATTTTAACACGAATTATTCTGAATTCACGTTGTTAAAATTGACAATTTAATATTAGGAGGACATGATATCATCATAAATTGAACAAAACAGTCCTGTCAAAACAGCAAAGTGTCGGAATATTGTCATCAGTAAATAAATAAATATTGTTCTTTGATGATGCGATGCCGAAATAAAAACAAGATAGAAGCTTTTGCAAGTTGATCATAGAGATTTCAAGAAATAGGAAATGTTGCTTTCAAAAAAACGTAAAGTAATTAATAAACCAGTTACCAGTGAAGATAATGCTTTGACAGTATTAATAACAGATCTTTTTTTACAAAAAAAATAAATTTAATATAAATCAACAAAAACAATGTAATTAAAACTTATAAAAGATGTTCAACTAAACCACCGTTTTGCTGAAGGCACATTTCGAGTCAATCCATAAATGAAAGTTTCACTTTTCTCAAAGTCAGGTCTGAAATGTTGCGAAAACTGCTTATTATTCTCAACTTCTACTGTGGTTGGAACCTCTTTATAAACTTCTTCTTTAACGTGTCCCCCAAAAAAGAAATCTAGTGGCGTTAAATCGGGTGACCTCGCAGGCCAATTACCTGGTCCACCTCGCCCAATCCAATGCTCTCCTTTCCAATTATTGAGAAAATGTCTTACATGCCTATGATAATGCGGGGGTGCTCCATCATGTTGGAACCATAAGGAATTTCTTAACATTAAAGGTAAGTCTTCGAGAAATACGGGCAAATCATTTCTCAAAAAATTTAAATAGACTTCTCCCGTTAAATGCTCTTCAAAGAAATATGGTCCTATAACATGAGAGCCAATTATACCTCTCCAAACATTAATTGACCATTTATTTTGATGGTCCACCTGACGAATCTAATGTGGATTTTCGGTTGATAAATAGTGCATATTATGTTTGTTAACCAAGCCGTTGCTTTTAAAAGTTGCTTCATCTGAAAACAGCACCTTATCTACAAAACCTGGATTATCCCAAATTGTATTTAAAAACCAAATTGAAAACTCTTGTCGTTGGAAGTAATCGCGATCATACAGTTCTTGGTGTAATTCAATGTGGTAGGCATGATATTTATGTTGTTTCAGAATCCGTTTAATACTAGTGCGTTCAATATCAGTAGCTCTCTCAATTTCCCTGGTACTTGTGTGTGGATTTTCTTGCACTGTTAATAACACTGTCAAAGCATTATCTTCATTGGTAACTGGTTTATTAATTACTTAACGTTTCTTAAAAGCAACATTGCCTGTTTCTTGAAACCTCTCTAATAAACTTGCAAAAGCTTCAGGTCTTGGTTTTTTTTCGGCATCGGGATATCGTACCGCATAAACCCTGCTTGCTAGTAAAGGGTTTTTTTGACACTCGCCCAACATAAAAGTCATGTTTATCAACTCTGGAGTACTCAAACTCATTGTTACTTAACAATTTCTCGGCTTATCGTCAAAAAACAATGGTAATTGATGCCAATTCTCTGACACTTTGCGGTTTTGACAAGAATGTCAATCTTTCTTTTCATTTGTGATTATATCATGGCCTCCTTATATTATAGGTAGTCAATTTAAGCAACGTAAATAATACCGTTTCTGTTAGAATGAGTAAATTTTGGTTTCATGGTTAATTTACTAAAAAACTGTTGGTTAGAATGATATCAAATGGGGTATTTTCTGAAAGCTGGCGGTGTTATCTTTAATATGACAGTGAAATATATGGGGTGTTCCATTTAAAAAAATTCAATCCAAGGTAAGTTTGCAAAACTTGACCACCCTGTATAACAGTGAATAATTTTGAACGACTTACAAGCGATTATTGTAATCCTAGATACAATACATTTTATAGAATATTTGGTTTTTCCATACTTGCTACAATTGTTTTCAAAAAATGGCCGGAATATAACTCTTTTTTCCACTTTAACCTCGTCCCATTCCCTTGGTATAAATTTTAGACCCAACAAACCTCATATCAAAATGATTGTAACGAATAGCAGAATCAACTAAAATAATAATATACCGGGTGTCCTATTTAAAAAAACACAAGTTTGGTTCACCACAAACTTTTCAGACCACCCTGTATAATGGGTATAATTTTAAAACACAGCGTTCTTGACTATCAATCATATCCCAAAAATGTTTTTTCAAATTTCTCTCCGTTTGCCCACAATCGTCCACCCCATCTTGGTTGCATCACCCTGTATATATATATATATATATATATATATATATATATATATATATATATATATATATATATATATATATATATATATATATATATATATATATATATATATATATATATATTATTCCTCTAATACAATCATCTGATCGCCTGGAGTATAATCAGAATTTTTTTTTCAGGGACCCAGACAAATAGATCCCAATTTTTATGATCAAGTAGTAAAAGCTCAACAGCAAGCCTCGCTAAGGTTAGTTTATTTTTATTTTTTTTATTACATGTTAAAATTTTAAGTACTACTAGGACCTTTGAGATAATAAATTTCTTTGAATCAACTAATATTAGATGAAAATTTATTACACATTAAATATTGACCACTTTAATTTGCAATAATACACAAAAATTCTCTTTCTCTCTCCAATATTTCTCTTATGGCAAATTTCTCCTCAATTTTCTCGGTTATTTTTAAAAATAAAGTATTATAGTCTGTTCATGTATAGAGTAATAAAACCCCATTAGATATGCATAAGGACTGCAGGCAGAGCCGGATTAAAAGTTTTGGGGGCCCGAGAATATCTTTAAAAGGGAGCCCTGTTTCCATGATATGTTATCAATAAATTATAAATGGTAATAATGAAATGAAAGGAAAGACTTATGAGTTAAAAAGAAACGTCTTTATTAAAATAATTATAACTAAAAAACTAAACTATTCTTTTCGTGATATCTAAACTAACTAAAAAACTAAAACTAAAAAAACTAACTATAAAACTAAAATGATCTTTTTCATGATTTCGACAATGAAAATTCGTGAATTATATCAGAAAAATGTAATGACCTCATCAGATCTCTTTCAATTGATAATAGAGAAAATGCCGACAATCTAGATTCGTCCATCGTTAAACCGTATTTATTTATATTAAAAGCTAAGGTGGTAAATGAACTCTATGAGTAGATTCTCAAAATAATAAAAATGTTTAGAAAAACTTCTGAGAGGTCATTTTCTACCAATAACTGTAAAAAGAGAAAAAAACGCGCCGCGGTATTCGCGGAATATTGTGACCCGACCCGTGACTTGAAACCTTAATAAGGAAAATTTAAGAGAAAATAGGCATTTCCACTTTTGAGTTGCTGTTACGCCCTACGGCCATATTTTGAATTTGAAAATATTTTCCAGCCATTTTTTAGTTGATTTACCCACAAATATTTTTTCTTCATGATTGTGTGACCAACGGTTACCGAATTATGGCCAGAGACCATTCTTAAATGAACGCCCAGTACTGCCCTTATTCAGATCGCAAATTTAATATTTTTCTGAATCTACTCGATTTATAAATAACTAGCTGACCCGGCAGACCATGTTCTGCCTTTTCCGTTAGATGGCGCTATGAATTTTCAGTGAAATTATAAGAATATGAGGCGCATTCACCACATCGTCTAGAAATGTTATTGAATAAAAACATTGATTTTATAGAAAAAATACACAATAAAGCAATACATAAAATAATGTTGAAAGGTCTTTAAGACCACATCATCATTAAAAAAAAATCATGTATATTGGTGCAATACAACTCTCACAAACTTGCTGAAAAACCTGGCTTAGGATTTGAAATATAAATACTTAACTTAACATCGATATTAAATAATAAAGAAGTAAAAGCAATTAAAAATATTTCTAAAAATGCTTTTGAGACAGACGTAGCCTAAAAGCAATTTATCGAGATACGCATTTCACTAAAGTTTTGTTGATTAGGAGAGTACCAGCTCCTGCAGCGCAACAGGCTACTTATCAACCTCAACAAGTCAAATATGTGCCTCAGCCACAACAGGTCAAATACGTTGCACAGCCCCAACCTCAATATAGTGCAAGATATCAGCAGGCGCAGCCCCAACCCCAAAGGCCACAAAAGCAAGCTGAAGAAGAAGAGGAAGAACCTGAAGGTGACTACGATGTAAGCAAACAGTATTTTATTTATCATTTTTTGTTTGTTATACAGACTGGAACACTGAAAATTGACAGTTTTTGTGCGTTCAATATTTTTTTTTGGAAATATTATCAGCCACATGAACTTTGTTTTTAGCAGATACACTTTTGGGGACAAGCTCTTAGACTATAAAAATAAGGGAGACCCAACTATTTATATTTAACACGGGATCATAAATGAGATTGTTTTCTCTCTCCAATACACGGATATGTATATGTTGTGGCCACGTTTTAAAAATTGCTAAATATTCTAAGACAAGTTTTATCACATTTCGTAACGCAGTTAAATGTATATCAAAAAAACTACACGCAATAATTAACCTTAGATTTTAAAATATGGTTTTTTGGTCTAAGTAATAAACTAAGTTCTTTAAATAATTACAAAAATATAATAAGACAAATATTACAAAATAGAATTAATAAAGAAGCTACGCCATATATATATATATATATATATATATATATATATATATAAGTATATATATATATATATATATATATATATATATATATATATATATATATATATATATATATATATATATATATATATATATATATATATATATATATATATATATATATATATATATATATATATATATATATATATATATATATATATATATATATATATATATATATATATATATATATATATATATATATATATATATATATATATTTTAACTGTTCCTGGGTAATTTTTGGATCCAGAATGTAAAAAAGTTCTTAGATTTTGTCTATCAGATCTGGTTTCGAAAAAAATTGTATATATATCTTACGTTATAACTGTTATAATATATAATATTACTATTGCCAGTTAAAAAAACAAAGACACCTGGATTTAACTATTTATTGCAAAAACTTAATTTACATAATTACATTAGTCACTAATCACATAAAAAATTTTCTTTTATACAACTTTCTAGAATGGATTTTACTAGGGCAGTCTCGTTGAAGGCTCCAGCAGTAGTCCGTCATCATGTGGCTATCCCATCGTCCTTGATAACGACCTTCCATAGTTTTAATATCCTGATGGAATCTTTCCCCCTGTTCTTCACTATAATCACCTAAGTTTTCTGGAAAACGATCTAGGTGGCTGTGGAGGTGGTGAACTTTTATACTCATGTTACAGCCGAGAATATTAAAATTTGAAAGCATAGTTTCCACCAATTGTACGTAATTCTCTGCTTTATGATTGCCAAGAGAATTTTGTACTACTTGAACAAATGAACACCAAGCGCTAGATTCAGTCTCGTTCATTGATGTGGTGAATTGTGGATCTTTAACAAGTTGCCTTATTTGAGGAACATCAAATATACCAGCTTTTAGTTTTTCTGTGCCAATGCCAGGAAATTATCGTGACAAATAGCCAAAATAATTTCCATCTCGATTTTAGCCTTCACAAATTGCTTCATTAGGCCTAGCTTGATATGCAAGGGCGGAAGTAAGAATTTTTCTCTTGAAACCAAAGGTTCGTTGATCACGTTTTGTTTTCCTTGAATCATGACATCTTTTGAAGGCCAATTTTTGTTAACCCAGTGCTCATTTTTAGCTCTGCTGTCCCAAAGGCACAAAATACAAGGATATTTTGTATAACCACTCTGCTGTCCAAGGAGGAAGTTAACCATTTTTAAATCAGCACAAATTGCCCACTGATGTTCTTCGTATTTAATTTTTCTCAAAACTAATGCAATTGTTTCATATTCTTCCTTCATGGTAGTAGAATGATCAATAGGAATTGAGCCATATTTGTTACCATTATGTAAAAGAACACATATTAAACTACGTTTTGAACTGTCAATAAAAAGGCGCCAATCATCTGGAGTGTATTCAAGCAAACCCATTTTTTCTAAGAGCCCTTTTATATTGTTACAGAATGTCAAGTCATTTTTCTGAGCGAAAAAAGGCAGCAGATCCTTATCTCTTTTACGATAAAATGTAATATTAGTACCTAGACAGTAGGAAGTAGACTTTTTTTCTTTTAATCTGGATGCAAGTAATTCAGCGGATTCCTTGGAGAGATTCAGGTCTCTTATAAGATCGTTTAGTTCTTCTTGATTAAAACACTGCGGAGTTGCTAAATCTGCTTCAATTTCGCTGTCGTTTTCTGATTGAATTCTTTAAGCTTCGTCAGACTTTAATGTTTGATGAAATCTACAACCTTCAAGTTCAGACTGCGGCCAAGTAGAAGACACTGCGTTTTGTATAGCTTTTTCGAAGTCTGTAACTATTCTTTTTGGCTCGAAAACGCATCCCAAAGTATCACACTTTGTTATAATTGAAGTAAAGAGACATCTGTAGATCGCCTCTTGCTTGCCCGGTAACAAACAAAACATCAAAGGTATGTAATGCCCTTCCAGTAAAACATGTATAGTAAATAATTGAGAGAAAAACTTTGTACAATACTGGAAAGTTCCATCCATATAAATCGCATCACTTCTACATAGATACTCAATGTTAGTAGCTGTCGAAAAAATCACTATCCCAATGGATCGGTCGTTTAAAAAAACGAAATTATCACCAGTAACTGTTAACACCTCCATATCGTCTAGAATACCAAACACTTCTTCACGAGACTTTGGCAGAGGCGGCAAAATTTTTCTTCTAGCACTGTATGCTACTTTTCTAATGTTGGAGATATCTCTCGCGCAGAGAGTCTCCAAACAGCCACTATTTTCACGAATTGCCTGGTGCATCAATTTTGAAGGTTTCTCTTGAAGATTATCCACGGCTTTACGTTTTACAATTGCACTAACTTTTCTTCGGTTTAAAAGTTGTTGATCATTTTCATGGTTATGAATTTTATCTTTTCGAGATATTGCATTATCCATGCCGACCGTGAACACTTTAGCAGTACACTGTTTTCTCGTACACACCCAAAACACCTCTCCACTTAGTTTTAAAATTGTTTTTTTCCGATAGCGAAATCCATTTAAAACTAAAACCGGCCTGCCCCTTTCACTTTCCGAAAATGTTAAACTCATATCTGCAACTTTCAAGTAACTAATCAAAACTGAACGCTGTTATCCGTTGCAAAGAGCATAAAATAGATATAAACAATTTTTATCCGTTGCAAAAAGCATGAAACATAAACAACTTTTTTCGGATCTTTTCTTGAGTCAGGCAATCGAACAAATATATACGAGCATTCCGCAATAATGCCATCGATTATTTTGCCTCCATCCGCAATCATGCCTTCGTTTTCGTTATTATTCCGCAATCGTCCATCCCCGTTTCTATTTATGCCTTTAATACTAACGAGACAAAAATAGCAGTCGTCATGATAGTTTCGCGGTTCTCTCCACACTTTAGGCACTTCCTCTTTCCAGTTGTCCACTGTCGCAAATGTTCAACACAAAATAGGCAAGATAAGCTCTTTTCACAAAATGATAAATCGTTTTTCTGCTCTCTTTCAAAGTGTATTCACCACACACATAACAAAAAACATCGGGATGATTTACACAGGTACGTCTGCTTGTGGATGTCATTGTTTCAGTTTAGTGTCTTGATACTACAAAACGACCAAAATTTACACAAAATGATAGCACAACTTTACTTGGGAAAACTCAGTAATATACTAAATCGAGTACAGCCAAGCAGGTATAGAAGGATCTGGTCATAGGCAATTACAGGTATAAAAGTAATTAAGAGCAGTGTATTGAGTAGTTCCTAGTATAGGAACATTTATCAGAAAAAATGATCAATTAACCTGTAACCTGTATCTCAAAAACTAGAGCTGATAGAAAAAATCTGGTGGCATTTTTGGAATCAGTACATTAAAAACATCTAAACTCAAATGTTTGATTTCCGGCACCAAATTTTTGTTTTCATTTTGTTACCCTGTGTTTATATTCTGTCGGCCAAATCAACAACTGCTTGCAAGATTTGACACTAAGCTAATTGAAAATTCATGAAACAATATAAAAACTTTTTAACATTTTGCAGCATTATTTAAAACATCGGTAAATTTCATTTTACCCGGAACTTTCCTCGTAATGGATTCCACCACACACACATATAACGTATTTTATATATATATATATATATATATATATATATATATATATATATAAATAAATATTAGTCAATATGTGAAAATCTTTTATTACGAGAAAGGGTCTGTTAAAAGGAGTCATGTTTATACCCAAGTCTTACCGTATAAGAAATTACAAAAATACAATGTGTGTGGTGGAATTTTTTATGTGGATTTTCTTGGCATAGAATAATGTCCTGGTTTTTAAAAAAAAAATTTGCTAACACACCTACATACATAAAAACATATATACATACATATGAACATACATGCATACATAAATACTTACGAACATAGAAATTTATATACCATATTTAAATTTATTGTTTTATTTGTCGGTATTATTTTATAATTACTTATCTATAAAAAATCAATTATATTTATTATTTTTCTCCATATAAAATTTTTTTTGTAAGAAATGGAATTTTACTGCCCTTATAAAGATTAAATTTTGCCGCTTTTGTTTCACCATATAGGAAATACCAAATTTTACAGGTTCATCCCTGTTTCACACTTGATTTTTGTGTAAGATTTCAACTTAATTGGATAAATAGTTTTTTAGTACTGATATTTTAATTTACATTTAATTTGGCCGCTATTTTGTTTAGCCATAAAGGCTCCTTACCTACTATTTTACCAGTCTATTCGTTGGTCACCCTTGATTTTTGGACAAAATTTGAGGTTTAACATTTTATTACAGGCAGCCATTTTGTTCTATCATACTGGATTTTCACGAAAATGTTACCATATCATCCCCATATGACTCTTAATTTTTGACCAAAATTTGAAGTCAATCGGATAAGTAGTTTCTTAGCTACGCCGTAAACAGACAGACAGACAGACCGATGGATTTGAGAATTTCAACTTCCCAGAATCGTGAAGGTCTGTAAAAATCTTGGAGACTGATTTCTACACATTACAATACATTCCTCTTGCAAGGAAAATAAAAAGGAACCGCAAAATAATTATATCACCTGCTTTCTGATTCTGAACCCCCCAAGCCCAAATTTCTGATTACGCGTCTGACAGTTAATTAAAATTGGCAAAAACACATTAAATTGCTTGCTATAAACATATATTAAATTAAAGATAAACGAGCCGCCGCTGGTTTAGTCTATAGTGAAAGCCAATAGTGTTGCCATTTTTGGGACCGTCGACACAGAGAAAGATATCTGTTTTCTCTCGCACACATATCACGCGAAAAATACTAATAGATCCAACTTTCAAAACCATTTATGAGTGAAATGTTGAGTCTATCCTTTGTTTTATAATTTAAGCTGCAACCCCAATGATAATTAAAATCCGCTTTGAAATTTGTAATGAAATATAAACTACTCCTTGAACTCCAGTTTTGGAAAATTAGCAAAATTTAAGTGTATAACTTGACATAATTGCGCATTCATCAAGTTTAAGTCTTACTAACAAACAGGTCAGATGCTCAGCTAATACAGTAAGTCTGTGGGCCCGTTATCGAATTTAATACTGCAAGATGATTCAGGATTATCAAATAACACTTCTATTAAGGACGAAACGCGTTACCCAGCAACAAGGTAGAATGATGTTGCTGGTACCCCATTGAAACCTGAATTACAGTGTTAAGTAATCCTAAAACATTGAGTCGTATTCAAAATACTATACAACAAAATAACAGATAATGACATTTTATTATTTTTTGTTAGTCATTATTATTGTTAATAACAAAATTACAATTATTATAGTAAATGTTTCCAGCTGCTCTATTGGCTGAATCATTATTATGAGATGAAGTTGTTTGATCTCGGGTCTCAACATTAGAAGTAGATGGCGTATTTTCGTCTCTCATGTTGGACAGCATCGTCATGTGATGCTGCTCGCTGAGCTAAATATACAGTGTTATAGAATTTATGGAACTAACTAGTTATTTTGATATTCTCTTGGAGATTAGCGCCGGTCTTGATAAAATTTGTGTAGGCAAATAAATTTTATGTTATTTTATTTTTTGTAATAGTTTGCCGCTTCACCTATAAAGTGCGCCAGCTATGCGGTACGGAAAATTAATCGAGGATTTAGTAAATTTCGCACTGGTCCACTTGTAATTGTGATGTGCCTAGAGTTTTCATGCACTTGCCGCTAGAAAGTTCTAGCTATAAATGCATTACGTTAAATTCGAATTATTATTTCGAAGTAACGATGGCGAGCAAAAGAGGAATAAATTCGAAGCGGTGCACCTGAAGTTATTGCGAGCGTTCTAGAGGCCTGTACTAGAGAAGCTAAAAATAATAGTTTGACTATTCCAATTCAAAATTGAACAGAACGCGCTGCATTTTACATCGGTGTTTCGGAAAGTAGTGTAAGAAAAATTCAAAGAGAACATAATGATCGCTCATGTTCTACTTCACCTTTAAAATCTCCTGGTTAAAAAAGACCCCGATTATCATACAAAGATAAAATTGACGATGGTGATTTTCAAGTAATTCGACGAACAATAGAGGATTTTTATATAAACTTGAAGAAGGTTCCGACCTGCAAACCCCTACATCTGTGCTGTAAAGAACAAAATAGATTTTCCGTACGGGTATAAAACCTTAAATCGGCTTTTATGATCAAATGGTTTTGTTTGGCGCAAGTGCCAAAATAAACGAACATTGCTCATTGAGAGACCAAATATTTCTCACTGGCGGGTGAAATATCTATCAACTGTAAGGCAATATAGGCAAGAAGGACACAATATCGTGTATCTAGACGAAACCTGGGTAGATAATGATATGACAGTGAACAAATGCTGGCAAAGTGAAAGTGTTACAGGTGTTGTTCAGGGAATGCGATCTAGTAGTCGCTTTATTACAGTTCATTCTGGTTCAGAAGCCGGATTTGTTCCAGGTGCTGCTTTAGTTTTTTGCTCGGGACTAACAACTGGAGACTATCATAGACAGATGAATAGAGATAATTTTGAAAACTGGTTGCTCGAGAAGCTTCTACCTAACATTCCTCCCAAATCAGTGGTTGTAATGGATAATATGTCTTATCATTCTCACGTAGAAGATAAAGTGCCAACTAAATACTCTACAAAAGCTCATATGATATCGTGGCTTAAATCGAACAATCTTGTATGTGATCCAAAATGGAGAAAATATCAATTATATGAAGTAATATCAGCCAAGCCTAGAGAAAAAAGTATAAAATTGACGGTCTTTTACGTAACCTCGGTCATACACCTTTAAGGCTGCCTCCATACATGTACGACCTCAACCCTATTGAACTCGTATGGGCAGGAGTAAAAAAATATATTCGAGAGCGCAACACCGGTAAACTTTTAATTAAAGATTTAAATAAAATAACATTAGAAGAATTCGGCTGAAAATTAGAAATCGTATGTTAAACATGTACGTTCTATTGAAGATAAATACTGGGAAGTAGATGGCAAAATTGAAACGGTTATTGATGATTTAGTTATCACACTGGGATCTTCAAGTAGTGACAACGAAACCTCATTATTTTCAGAGGAAGACAACGGTTTAGAAGGAATCGAACTATTAGAATCACAGCCGTCAACCTCAAAAATGGCTTTTTTTCATATATTTTGTAAAATTGTTAATTTTCTGTTCAATACCGGGTGTCAAAAAAATATCTAATATTGCAATTAATATTTGAAAAACTACAGAACTCATATTTTTACAAAATTAACACATCAATGTAGTTATAGTAGGAGAGCCAGCACTGATTCCAGTGAACAAGATTCATCAAAATTTTAACTTAATGCATAGAAGACGTGTATCAAATTTCATGCAGTTATCTATAATAGCATCAGAATTGGGATAAAAAAAATGTTTTCTTTTTAAACTTTACCATCCTATATCGCAAAATTTAAGACTTTTAGGACATAAAAACACCCTCTTTAACATCAGCACGCAATTAGGAAACGCCCTGTATAGTGCTTCACAATGACGGCCCCTGTATAAAGTAATATGACAAACGGAGACAGACGGCCACTTTTGGCATACCCGAGTAGCCCAAAGTCGAACTGTATAAATTAAAATTTTGATAAATCTCGTTCACTGGATTTGATGCTGGCTGCCCTGGACTTGTAAATCGTGTATCACTATACTAGGTGGTCCAATAATAGTGTACGTAGGCAGTAGCCCGGTAACCGTTAATGACAGAACTCAAGAAAAAAAATTATAGGTAAATCGATCAAGAGAAATCAAAATTAAATCATTTTAAAATTCGAAAGTTCGCCGTTTTTGCAACACAAAAGAGATATAGAAGGGCAGTACATGAAATAAAACAGACAAATATAGATAAAGGTTAATTAAGCATAGTTACATTTTTTAATTATCTGAAGTGCGTATAGTCAAAAAGGAGTACCGTATTATTTAAAGAACGACGGGACACCACTGGTTTAAAGAGATTTCTTGGTCGACCTTCCTTAACCGATTGACTCCGCCCGGTTTTCTTTCGTGTCCCGCATTTTAAGAGTCCTCACTGCTGAAGCTTTATGGGAGTGATTCATTTTTTTATATTTAGTATCTCGTCCGATGTTTTTTTGTCCACTTCAACGTTGTTTTAATTCCAATTCTGATTTACTATGAAAAATAATCAATTTGTTCAAATACTATCACCCCTTTTAGATATCAGGATTCGCCAGATTTTTTATAAATCACTTATTTCCACATATTCTTGCTCTCTCGAATTGATCTCCCTTGAGCAGTTTTAGAAAAAATCGGACTTTTTCCAAGGCTAGTTTGAAGGCAGCTAGGTGTAAAAGTTTTCGTTCGAGTCCATCTGGAGTATTTTCATTCAAACTAAAAGCCATTCCTTCGATTCGATTTTTGGAATATTTATTAGTCAGCAACTTGAATACAAGTAGTCAAATATTTGAATATTCAAATATCTTTGTGTAACTATTGGAATATGGAATTATTGGAATATTTAAAATTTCAAAATTCCGAGCTCTAATTTTGATATTTTACGGGTCTATAAGGTGCCACTGATTTTAATTTATTTTTAAAACTGTGGTAAATATGGCTCCAATAATTTAAACTCCAGTAAACATTTCCCTCAGTCCGCATGACTGCTATTTTAACTACAACATTTAACCAGATTCGACACGCCAAAACAAGCTTTAACAGTTAATTTAACTCGAACAAATCTCGTTACATGAATGCAAGTGCAGTTGACGCATTTACAAATATTTAACTAAACATGAAACCACTGTTTGTTTTTATAATATGCTAGTGAGTAAATCAGAAATATTTTTACTATAAATACAAGTCTAAATATGATAAAATAATATTTATTTCAATTTCAATTTCATTCAAGTGCAATTTTTTTTATTTAATGTGCCTTGACTGCCAACTGCCAACAGTTACAATACAAGCTTTTACAATACATACAAATAAACTAAATCAATGAAAAACTGAAAATAAAAAAGTAGTTTGTGACAATAATAATTATTTTTAAAGCAAAGCCTAAAGATCATTAAATAAATTAATTTACTACTTTAGAAAAACTATTAGTTGAACTAAGATTGTCTATGAGATCGCCACTGATTCCATTCATCCGATTTTTATTCCTCGTATTACCGTCAGCTCTCTTCTATTCTATTCATAAGTGGCATGTCCTTTGTGGTTTGGTTTGGATGTATCTTTAAGAGTTTCAAACAAACAACAAACAAAAGTAAACAAACAAACAAAAGTATGCTTTATTGCCGCAGAAAAATTCTACAATTTTATGGACAAAGCAAAATATACCTAAAAATAAGACATATCAAAACATTAATCGAAAATAATTTCGACAGGTCAGTGCTTTTTTTTTTTTTAAATGTAAATTATCAATTTACCAAATCGTAAAACACACGTTAGAATATAGCATAACATTGCAAACAGTAAATGAATCATGATAACCTTATAAAAGTAAACAAACACACATGTACGAGGTGAATAATTTCGATGACATTGAAATCAAAATTGCAACTATGCGACCTTAAACTCTATGTTATTATAGTTATACAAATAATTGTGATGTTAAACAGAAGGTATATTGAACTAGTGTAGAATGTAGTATACAAAAAGAATTAAATTGTTTTTAATCCAATACCTAACAAAAATAATTAAGTTTTAAGTGAATGTTCGACAGTTCTTTTCCCTATATAATGATTTACAAAATTCTATGCTATGAGTTAGGACATGACTCACAAAAGATTTAAGTAAACAAGCGAGTTTAGTGAAAACACTGAAAAAAAAAAATCATTAACGATGTAAAATGGTCTCTCAATGAGGTATGCTTTGGTGTTTTTTCGAAATTGTGCAAGCATAGGGATAGATTTTAAATGTACTGGCAGATTGTTGTAAAGTTTTATGGCGTTGTAAATAATTGATTTTTTTATTAATTCTGTGGAAGGAATGGGAAGATAAATATCATGCCTAGAGTTTCTGGTAGGGTATACATGTTGTGGCCTTTCTGGGAGGGTGTTTATATGTTTTCTCAGCAAACATACCGTTTCCAAAATAAATAATGCAGGAAGTGTTAATATTTCATGTTTTTTGAAATAGTATTGGCAGTGGCAGTGAGCTCTATTATTTAGACCAAACAAATAACGAATGTCTCTCTTTTGAAGCATAAAAATACTACGAAATTGCTCGGTGGTACAGCAGCCCCAAAAGGGAAGGCCATAGCGGAGGTGGGATTCAAATAAGAGAAAAATAAGTAAGTCTGGCAGAAGGAACGTCTAGTTCTTTTGAAACTGATCGAATGGCGAAGCAGGCGGTAGAAAGTTTTTTAGTTAAGGTGTCAATATGATTAGACCATTTTAGGTTGCTATTTATATTTAAACCCAGGAATTTAACCGACTCTACGTATTCAATATTGCTGTTATGTACCTGAAGTGGTTGTAAAGTTCCCTTATAAGATAACGCCACCGTTTTATCGACGTTAAAACAAAGCATATTGGAATCGGACCAAGCCTTAATTATAACCAAGTCTTTGGAGATACTAGAGTGTAAAGACGTTGTCAATCACTCCATGTTATGCTTGTGTCATCAGCAAAAAGGGAGATTCTTCCATTCATTTTAAGGTTCGTGATATCATTAATGTATAACAAAAAAAGAATAGGTCCCAAGACTGAACCTTGAGGGACTCCACTTGTAATCAACTTACAATCAGAATCGGAACCATTAGCCCTTACAAGTTGTTGCCTTTTTCCAAGATAAGATTTGAACCAATTTAAAGAAGTACCACGAATTCCATAAAAATGTAGTTTGTTTATCAGAATTTCATGACTAACACAATCAAAGGCTTTCGCATAGTCACAAAAAACTGAGGCAGTTGGGTGGTTGTTATTGAGAGATAAGTAGACGCCTCTAAGCAACGTGAACATGGCGTCACTGGTGCACTTGTTGGGTAGAAATCCGAACTGCTCCGGGGATATTATCTGATGTTTCAGGAGAAATGGCATAAGACGGTTCTTCAGTAGCCTTTCGATGATTTTTGATAGCACTGGTAGTAGTGCAATTGGGCGATAATTGCAAGAGTTAGTTTTTTCGCCGCCTTTATGAAGTGGAATAATTATAGCTGTTTTAAGGCAATCAGGGAATACACCTTTTATAAAGGACTCATTTATTAATGTTGTAAGGGCCTCTATGACTGGGAGTGGCAAGTTCAGGAATATTCTAATTGATAGGCCATCAGTGCTACACGAAGATTTACTTTTGATATTATGTATTACCTTCAATAGTTCAGTGTTGCTAACGGGACTTAAGAAAAAGCTATCAGCTAAATTTTTTGAAGGAGGGAGAAACGAAAGAGGGTCCAAACTTGGCGAGATACTAGAGGTAACATTTTTGCTTACATTAATAAAATAATCATTTAGATCATTAGCCCCTGGCAAGATCTGAGTCACAGGGTTTGATTTGTTTCTGAGGTTATTGATGATGGACCAGGTTTCTTTTGAAACGTTATTAGAGTTTGTTAGACGTTTTCGGTAGTGTAATTTTTTTGCTGACTTAATAAGAGTAGTGTAGATCCTCCTATAATTAGAGATATAGTCGAGAATAGGAAAGGAGTCGGTGAATTTTTTTATATATGAGAGCGAGCGCATATTTTTAGCAGAAATTCGTATTCCTTTCGTGGTCCACGGTTTATGCCGCTTAGGTTTGATATTCTTAAGCGGGAAGGCCTTGTTAAAAGCACTTAAAGTTTTATTTAAAAAAGTTCTGAAGTTTGTGTTGACATTATCAGATTCAAAATTCCAATTGGTGTTAAAGCAAATATTATGAAATACTGAGAAATTTGCGGCCGAGAAAATTCTGCCCCGATGGCGACATCTTGGTAAGGGCCTAATAGGTAAACTAAACCTGGAAATTACCGCCTCGTGATCGGAAAGACCTGAGTTATAGACCTGTGATTGCACCTCTGATGGAGAAAAATCAGACGCCATGTAATCGATGATAGAAGAAGAGTTTTTTGAAATTCTAGTTGGCGAAGATACATGCATTGAAAGACCGAAAGAGTCGAATATAGAAATTAGATATTTCTGGATGGCACAAACAGTAGCATAGTCAATATTAAAGTCCCCGCATAGAATTTTTTTACCTTTAATCGGTAGGCTGTCTAGCAAACTTACCAGGCTATTTAAAAATGATTGTACATCAGAGTTTGGTGATCTATAAATACAAATTACATAAAGATCAAGGTTTTGATTATATACTATAGAGAATTCAAAAGAGCTATCCGCTAACAAATGATCATATTTAGATACCGACATGAAATCTCCATTTAGGGATAGAATCAGTGTTCCCCCATGAGCTGAGTTTTTTCTGTCATATCTAGCTACTGTGGTATACCTCTCAATATAAAAGGGTTCGTTTAGATTCAGCCAGTGCTCAGTAATTGCAACAAGTTGGGGGAACTCCAATTCTTCCAGAAATAGGTACAACTCGTCAGTTTTATTTCTTAGAGAAGCAATATTAATTAGAACCATATTAAAACTAGTAACAACAGGAAGTTTTGAGGAATCTAGTTCCTCAGGACACGTCGTGTTTTCTAAAAATTTTTTTTGGGAGAATTGCTGGTAAAATAATTTTTATGGCATTCTCTGGTCCTCTGAAGATGAATCGATCTCTCCGAAGCTATGTAGGATCCATAGGCTGCAAGATCCGCTTCCACTTCTGCTGCGTTAAATCCGTAAGCAGCATGAAAATCGAAATATATCTTATGTAGGGTTCTATAATCTATAGGAATGCCTTCAGAAGCCAAAAACAGCCTGGTGCTTGTATTTGTAAACCCTTCAAAGTGAATTGGCGCAGGTTGGTCGTGCAGGAAGGCGAGATATAACTTGAAGGCCTTTAAAATGGCTGGTTCTCTTAGTCTAGACATGAGGAAACGGTTATCAAAACTTTTTTCGGTTCGCGTAAGCTTCACTGTTGGGGGAGACATTGGATCAAAAATAGGTTCTTGGTCAGTAGGAGCTTTCTTGGAAAGACTATAGCAGTTGTCGCTCAACAAGACATCTGCTTTGCAGGCAGCAATGGCCTCTTTGTCAGAAGATATTATAGTTTGGCGTTTGACTGTCTCCGGACTCTGCCATTTATTCCAGAAGTATGGTTGGGATCTTTCTGAAGATGTGTTTGTGTCTGTTGGCACATCCAAAGTGAATGCTTCTTTAGCAGCATGGTCTGCTTTTTCATATTCCAGCATGTGAAGGCGTCCAAATAATGGAAATTTTTATGTTTTTGGGTGAAAGCTCTTGGCATGTTTCATGTATGTTCCGTACTAGATACTATTTGGTGTAAATGTTGCCTACAAGGTGAATTGACGCGAATGTATATATAGTGATAGTGCCATAAAGTTCTCCAGTGTGAATGTAACAAGCCTCCGGGAGTTTGTGGCTTGTTTTAATGGAATCTCTTGTTGTGATTGAGTAGCTTACACTATTATGATCTTTGAACGCATCTGTGTACAACGTGTGATCTGATATTTTTGCACTGATGAGTTCTAGGAAAGATTGTTATAGAGAGAGAGTGAGCTTCAGTTTTTTGTCAAAGAGGTGTTCATAAGTGTCATCTTTTTAACCATGGAAGTGTTGTTGAGAGTGAAATATTAGATATTTGAGGGAGGTTGTTATCACCTAGGAGATTTTTGAGCTTTCTTGAATTTGAAGGTGGATATCTGGGCAGATTAGTTTGCACATCTTGTGCAGAAGTGAACATACGATGCACTGAGTTTCTTGTATTGGAAAATAATTTAGTGGAGTAAAAAGGAGAAGCTGTTCACGTCGAAGAGAGAAAGGAATTCTAATATATAGCTTTGCTAGATCGGAGAGCTTCCACACAAATACGGGGAGCGGTGTTGTAAAGAGTATTTAATATTTTAAGGGTAGATTTGCTGACGGAAGCGTATACTAAACTATCATAGCCAAGTTTGGAGGAAACCAGGACTCTGTAGATTCTATGCAGTCATGTTTCTTGTGCTCCCCATTGTCGATGTGACAGTATTTTGAGTCTTTAACTTCCTGTTCTATGTGTTTTCGCCAAGCAAGTTTGCTGTCAAATGTTAATAAAAATGCAAATTGTAATTGGTTAGTGGAGTCAATTTATTGGACATTTTCGTGAAAAAGGAACTGTTATTCCCCTCAGGTTTTTGAGAAAACTTAATTTTTTAATATTTTAAATATTTATATTTATTTTTATAATTAATTATGAAGAAAAAAGCGATTAAACTCAAAAGGAAAGTTTATTTTTAAACAAAAAAAAAAAATTGCTAATAATATACAATTTTTAAATAATCACCATTTTTTTCAATAAAATGGGTTATTATTAGTGATTTATGAAATACAATTTTATTATGGGTGGGTTTTCTCCCTTATAAAGACACACCGACATTTAGCATTATGATATATTAATGATAATAATAAGAGTAATGATAGTTATAATAATAATGATGATACATTGCAAATCGTATACAGTGTGACAATTTGAAAACTTGAAATGGCCATATCTTAGGAACGAAAAAATTAATCAAAAAACGCTCAAAACACTTTCTATAAAATGAAGAGGGAACAAATAAAAGCGTATTATTCGACCCTTATCTGTAACCCCTTGGGCAGGGTGAGATACACCCCTAAAATCTTAAATAGAAAGGGGGGTCGAGTGAGACATCATCTTAAAGCTCTTGAAAAATGCTTTCCAATGGTACGATAGAAAACTGTTTTTCGTGAAATTCTTCTGTGTTTATTAAGAGCAACAATAAATTAAAACACAATTGTAAAATTTTTTATAATTATTTAATTAAATGTTCAAAATGGTTCTCGTTGTTTTGAAGACAATAATAAAGCCTTTGTTCAAATTCTTCGCGTACATTTGCAAATGTTTCTCTGGATATAGCACGGCATTCCTGAACTATCCTGTCCTTGAGTTTCTCTATTGACTCAAGTTGCGTTTTAAACACCACATATTTAAGGTGACCCCACAAAAAGAAGTCAAGAGGTGTTAGGTCCGGGGATCTAGGTGGCCATTCAACAGGACCTCTTCTTCCAATCCACTGGTTGGGATAATTATCATCCAAGCATTGCCTGACGGGAACTACATAATGAGGAGGTGCCCCATCCTGTTGAAAATGTAGTAAGCGTTCTTCTAAGCTAAATTTCCTTGTATGTCCCTCTGATTTTTTAATTCCCGCACTATTAGTGGTTCATTAGACCTCTGTAGCATTTCAGCATGCATATCGCTATTTAAATTCCCTTCTATAAATATTGGGCCGATAATTACGTCTCCCAAGCCACCCATTAATTTTCTGGGGGTACTGGGTATGCCCTTTTCTAAATACGTGTGGGTTCTCGTCATTCCAGTAACGATAGTTTTGCTTATTAACATGTCCATTCAAATAGAAGGTACATTCATCACAGAAATAAATATTTTTAACTAGTCGAGGTTGTGCCGTAATTCTAGCTGTCATTATTTCACAAAACTGGATTCTTCTATCCGGGTCGTCGTCACCAAGTTCTTGCAGTATGCGCAGTTTATAGGGATAAAACTTATGAAATTTAAGTACCTTTCTTATTGTTTCACGAGATAAGCCAGTTGCTACAGCTGCTTGACGAGTTGATAAAGTTGAATTAATTGCAAACTGTCCCAGAACTTCAATTTGCGCTGCTTCGTCAACTAGTCTCAGTTGATTTCTCTTTTTATTCGCGACAGAGCCGGTTTCTTCAAATTTGGCTACTAGTTGGCGAACATACTCCGGACTTACATTTTGACCTGGATGCCTTTCATTAAATCTTTGGGCTGTCCTTAAGAAACATTGATCCTGAGAACCATAAATGAAAATCATTTCTACACGTTCAGCTGTGTTGTACACCATTATTTAAGATAAGTGCTGCTTTTCGTTTAAACTGAACCAAAAGTCAACTGTTAAAACATCAATACTAATAGTACAAGTTACTTTTAAAGTAAATATTGTGATAATAAAATACGAATATTCATAAACAAATAAAATACCAGGCTTAAAATGTTTAGAATTCTTAAGAGACATGCCAGGATATCGGTACCAATCATTTTGAACATTTACTTAAATAAAAGTAAAAATGTTCAAAACCGTGTTTTTATTTATTGTTTCCTTTAATAAATACAGAAGAATTTCACGAAAAGTTGCTTTCTATAGTATCATTGAAAAGCATTTTTCAAGAGTTTTAAGATGATGTATCACTTGACCCCCCTTTCTATTTAAGATTTTCAGGGGTGTATCTCACCCTGCGCAAGGGGTTACAGATAAAGGTTCGAATAATACGCTTCTATTTGTTCCCTCTTCATATTATAGAAAGTGTTTTGAGCGTTTTTTGATTAAGTTTTTACTTCCTAAGATATGGCCATTTCAAGTTTTTAAATTGTCACCCTGTATATCGCCGTATTGAAGGTCATAACTCTTTAGCCGAGGAACAGAAGGAATAAATTCAACACCATCTGTGGTACTTAAGCAGGCACAAAGAAAAACAACTCAGAATACACACTGCTTTTATAGACTATAAAAAGGCGTTTGACAGTGTACCACATTCCTGTCTCATAGACGTACTATTTTCCCTGACAACTATCAAGCACCAGTGGAGAACGAACCTGAGGTTCTATAACGGCGATCAATCTCTTACGACCGATGACATACACATCAATAGCGGAATTTACCAAGGAGACTCATTAAGTTCACTTTGATTCTGCTTAGCGATAAACCCCCTCTCCACGTTGCTTAACAATGCAGGACATGGCTTCAACATCAAAGACTATAGAGACAGCTCCCGAACCATATTCCACTTTCTATATATGAATGATATTAAGCTATCTTCTCGAAGGACGGAATTTGGAATGGAAAAAATAAAGCCTTAAACATCGAAAAAGGCAGTCAATAATGTTGATGTAGTCCTACACAATGGAGAAATAGTTCTAGCGATGAACCAAGAAGAGATCTACAAATACCTAGGATTCCAACAAGCTAGACTGTTCCAGGATAAGCAAGGAATGACCAAGCTAAAAGATCAGTACGTTAAAAGAGTTCCAGTTCTTCTGAAGACAGAACTGGATGCCGGATATATCATTACAGCAATCAACACCTGTGTCCATGCCGACCTACAGTTTAGGAATCTGGATTACCTAACACGGAGCTAGAGAGACTACAACGAATTACTCGCCTAATGATGGCCAGGTACAAGTCACACCACCCACAAGGTCATGGGAGAGCCAATGACATTACCACGAAGAAAAAGTGGAAGATCCCTTGTTGGCCTGACCAATTCGCACTCCCGATAGCTGCAAAAATTGAGAAAGTTCTTCACCAACAAGGTACAAACATCAATCCCATTTCCATTTCCATTTCATAGTGACTTTAAGTGACAACTCGTACTTCCACTCAACAGTGGCGGCTCCTCAATAAGTGCACATGTGCACGTGCACTCCCAAATTTTTTAAACAAACATATTTAAATGTTAATTTTCTTTAAACAATATTATCATAAAATAATAATTTAAAAACCATGCCGTCAAAGAACATGACCCAAAGACCAGACATTAAAATATGCGATGTAAATTGATCGACGAATTTCTTAACTAGCGGCAATGTCATGAATCATCAATAATAAGCACTAAACAAAACCAAAGTTTGCAGAATAAATATTTCTGTAGAGTTTGACGCTGGACCTGGACGCCTATGCGTACGTATTAAATATCGAAGCGGGCCTTTCATCGGATCCATCCATCCTGCCGCAGCGACTTCGTTCACTGCTCGCCCGAATATTAAATCTAATTGGTGGAAACCTGCCCCCCGCACTCTTTGTTCCCCGCGACAATCAGGCGACGTCCGATAGCTCCCGAGCACCTGAAAGCAGTGCACATTAGAATTAGCGCTTTGCGGTACGATAAGGTTGTTTTCATTTCGCGATTGCAAGAATGACGGAATTATCAAACCTTGATTGCATTAGCGTGCAATATTTAAAGATAATTAAATTTTCCTCGTTATCTTTAAACGAAAAAATAAAAATTAAAAGTGTCGGTCGTCCAAAACCAAATTTGTTAATTACGAGTGTAACTAAATGCAAAAGTCGTGATTATAAACGAACTTTTAAAATAGAAACTTACGAAAAAACCGAGTGGTTGTGCGGATGTAGTATTAGTAATAGTCTTTACTGTTTTCCGTGTTTATTATTTGAAAGCGGTGAGGCATCAGAATGGACAAAATCAGGGGTTAAAGATTTAGTACATTTATCCGAAAAAATTAAAAAGCATCAAAATTCAAAGTCACATCTATCTGCTAAATTAGGATTTAATTTATTAGGTAAACAAGATATTCGGCAACAATTAAAAAGTGAATACCGATTAAGCATTCAAAAACATAATGACGAAGTAAAGAATAATAGGTATGTCTTATCTAAAATTATAAATTGTATTAAATTTTGTGGCGCATTTGAGCTTGCTCTCCGTGGACACGATGAACAACAAGATTCATTAAACCCTGGTATATTTAGAGGCCTCATAAATTTTTCTGCCGAATTGGATTTAGCACTGAGGGATCATTTGCAGCAAGCTACCGTGTTTAAAGGCACGTCAAAAGACATTCAAAATGATTTATTAGAATGTATGCTTTCCGTGAGTCAGGCACATATAAAAAAAGAAATTGCCGCTGCAAATTTTTTGTCTGTTATGAATGACGAAACAAGTGACATTTCGAATATTTTTCAAATGGTTATAGTTTACCGTTATACTTTAGCAAACGGCACCCCCTTTAAACGATTTTGGACATTTGTAAAACCAAATGAACATGATGCTGTTGCCTTAGCTGGCTGCATAGAGGAGGCTCTTAATTATGTTTTAAAAAATTCTGAACAATTGATTTTCCAAAGTTATGACGGAGCAAGTGTCATGAGTGGCGCCCATGGTGGTGTGCAAAAACGTATTAAAGATAAATTTAAATATGCGCATTATATCCATTGTTATGCTCATCAACTAAATTTGATAATGTCACAGGCAACAAGCATAAATACAAATGTAGGCATATTTTTTTCCGATTTGAGTGACCTTACCAATTTTTTTTCAAATTCTCCACAAAGAGTTGCAATATTAGATGAAGTAGTTGGAAATAGGGTTCCTAGAGCATCTGCTACAAGATGGAATTTTAAAATTAGAACAGTTAACACTGTATACGAAAACAGAGAGCACTTTTAGAGTGTATGGAAAAAATACAATCCACATCCAAACAATCTGATACCATTAGAAAGGCGGGTGCTATTTTCAGATTATTGAATGACTCTAAATTTGTTTTTTGGTTGACAGTGTTTCATCATGTAATGCCCCATGTTGATATTTTATATTCACAGCTGCAAAAAAGGGCTACTGATTCCGTTACTGTAAAACGATGTATTACTGAGTTTGAAAAAAATATTTAAAAGGAGAGAGATAACATACATACTATTAGAGAAACCGGGTTAGTAGACATTGATGAAAGTCAAGCTAGAAAAAGAAGGAAGACGGATGAGAGAAATTCTTATGTTTCCACGACTGTGCAAGCTAAAGAAGTGTGTGACACCATAATTGCAGAAATAAAAAGAAGGTTTTCGTTCACAGGCCATTTGGAAATAGCTCACTTACTTTCGGTGGAAAATTTTGAAACATATTCAGCAAATTTTCCTATACTACATTTAGATTCAGCAATTCAAAACTTTCCATTTTTAAATAAAAATAAATTAAATACAGAATTAGAAATAATATACAGAAGAGCAGATTTTAGAGAAGTTTCCGGAGCAGTCCACTTGCTTAAATTTTTAATTGAAAATAATTTGCAAATAGATTTCTCAGAAACATTTTCAGTGTTACAGGCGATTGTTACAATGCCAATGACAACCGCAGAAGCGGAACGTTGTTTTTCCACATTGAATCGCATAAAAACTTTTCTTAGAAGTACAATGGGCCAGAATAGACTAACTGCTCTCGCAATGTTATCTATTGAGAAACAAATGATTCAAGAAATTCCAAATTTTAATGAATTGGTTATTGAAGAATTTGTCTCAAAAAAGGATAGAAGACTTCATTTTCAATACAAAACGTGTTAGTAAAATATAAAAACAATTATTGTTTGGCCAGACCGATGTACTCAGAGAGGTAAGTTACTTAATTCTTAAATTCTTATAAGTTTATTATTTGTATGATTTGATAGTCCAATGAAAGTCTTTTGGGCGTGGCACCCAAAAAACGTTTCGCTTCCGCCGATTTACCAACGGCACTCATGTTCTATTCTAAGGTTGTGCACCCCCATGTTATTTAACCACGCGCCGCCACTGCCACTCAATCTCACAAGTGAAGCATCATCCTAAAGCCACTTTCACTACACGGCATTACATGAAATTCGTCATCAAAGACCGGTCCGTTGAATCCCATAAGTGTAGAAAATGTAGTGAGAGATCTATGACTATATAACATCTGGTTCCACTTACCTAGAAAACACTTCCAGCGACGACTTAACCAGGTGTGTAATATCATATACCAGAAGCCTGCCGATAAACACGGGCTCCTGAACATCTTTGTGCCCTATTATAAATACCAACCAAGTTCAATGTTTGAAAATAATGCTATACTACGACCGAACAATTATCACCGACAGACGGGTGACGAATAATGGGCCTGATGTAGTACTGTTAAATAAGAAAACAAAGACAGCCTATTTGGTAGATCTAGCTTTATCCAATAATAACAACGTGTTCGGTAATTATCAAGAGAAAAAGGGCAAATATGGGGAGCTAGCCATCGAGATACCGATCATCTTATCATCAACTGGACTAGTTCTAAAAACACCAGAACAGAACGTGAAAATCATAGGACTGCATACTAACAACTTCATAGAAATCCAGAAGATAGTTCTGCTCAGTATTTGCCACACAGTGAGAAAATTCTTACAGGATAACTCATAGTAACAGCTTTTTGATGCATTCATCCGGGAGGGGATTGGAACCCAACATTTGCTGACAAATTGATTTTAATTTCGATAATAATAATAGTAATAATAAAGACATAGCAACAACAGGCCTGACATATTATAATTTTAGAAACAGAATTAAAAAGAAGACCTTCTTTTTAATTCTGAAACTGACTGAAAACATAAAATAGCTAGAATATAGAGAATGAAAAATGTTTATATTATCCCCCTAGTGGTATCTACAACAAATATTGTCCTAGTAGATCTGATTGAAAACCTGAAGTTTTTTGAGATCAAGATATTAGAGAACGCTAACTGCAATATTATTCAAAATGCTTTAATACTGAACACCCACAGTATTCTACAGCCAGAAAGTTGTAATAATAATAATAGACAACCTAGATGTCTTGACGCGTCTGGTGAAAGTCGAGCTCTTTACATTGAGATAATGAAAATAATAATAAAAATGTGTTTGGAACGAATGCACAATTGCATCGTTATCAATCTAGCTTGTAAATTCAAGAATAGTGCGGACTCTTTGCTTTCGCATGGAGTCACGAGAAATCATAACACAAGTTAATGTGTGATAACAACATGCTTCTTCATGGTTACCAAAATAAGCCCCAACAATTGTCTCTTGTATATCGTATTCAGTTCTCTCATATGGCAAGCCAGTGGATAGTGCTCTTGCACTTAACCTACAAACATATTGCTACGCCCTATTTGTAAATATGATGTAAAACAACTTAAGGCCTAACGAAACCGTATTTGAAAGCAGCAACGCTGTTATAAATCTCCCAAAGAAAGCTGTATTTCATTACCCTTTCAGATTGAGCGTCTCAAATGCTCTCGATCCCGACTCGTAAAATAGTCTCTTAAAGTTTCATTCGGGGCTCTATTGTTAACATAAAATGCCTACAATAATAATCTCCTTTTCCTTCTTTACTGCAGAACCATTAAGATTTACGACCCTTGAAGGTTTTTATTTCTTATTTGGCTTTAACTAAAAATGGCAACATCGCTAAAAAGGATTCAGCACGGGTTAAAAACATATAAACAATAGGCATCAGTTTATATGGATTAAAATTCAGCGTATGCAAATGTAATTTTTTTAAAACAAATTTTTTTCGTCGTCTGATTTTTTATCTATGAAACACAGCTAAGAATATTAAATTGTGTATAAGAATATTGCAACGTTGCCATGCTGTTGAACTTTTCCTAAAATTAAATATTTTTAACTGTCATTTTCTAGAAACGGGTTTTAATTTTTCTGTGATATATAGTCCAGCCCTTAAACAAAATTGTCATAGCCCGTTTTGTTATTGAGCTAGAGGGCTAAATTAAAAAAAAATACACTTAAGGTTATCGTTGTATTTATCTTATCGAATTGGTGAAAACGGGTACTTATACAACTTTTACATACAACCCGGTGGCTCAGTGAATTTTATATTGAGATGTGTCATTATTAAAATCATTAAATGATGCCTTAATACCACCAATAACCAATATATTCTTGAGAAGCTAAAAATAAGCGGTATTAAAAAATTATACAGCGTGTTCCATTTTAAAGACATATGGGTAGTATTTCATTTTACATAAAAATTGTACAAATTCAAATTTTTGCCATAAATGCGATACCAAAAATACAGGCTGTTAGAGGTTTGACTACGAATATTTTAACACGTGACAGCATGGTCCATTTGGATTAAAAATTGCTTAAATAACATAACAATTCGTTACCATTTCTGAGAAAAACGGCCTTAAAGTTGTATTTTCTTTCATTAATTTCTAAGCACTCGTTAACACATTTATTAATTTTATTATGTAAAACAATTAATTATATGATTTTCTATAAAATGCCTACAAATTTTTTCTTGGTAAAATATCTGAACGACATAAATTTAAAAAATAAAAAACGAATAAATTGTTTTATTTTGCCATAGAATGTTTATTTGAAAACGGCAACACCGCCGACCGTAGGGAAACGAGCAGGCTTAACTAAAATAACAATTCGCAAACATATCTGTTGCAGCTGTCTGATTTTTTTGGTTCTTTCTTCATGATGGAGCTCTTGATCACATTCATAGGAATGTGTTACAACATCTGGATAATATGTTTAATAATAGGTGGGTAGGTCGAAATGCCCCAGAACCTAGAAAATGGCCTCCGAGGTCACCAAACCTAAGCCACCTTAATATTTATTTTTGAGGCTACATAAAAACGTTAGTGTACAATAAGGTTGAAATTTAAAGTGAAGATGACCTCAGAAAACGTATTTTTGCTGCGGGAGAACACATTTGAAAAAGACCTAATGTTCTTGAGTCTATTCAAGAAAATTGGCTTCGTCGTATTCGTGCTTGTTTGAATAGTGGCGGTAGTCATTTTCAGCATTTACTTTAAAATACTATTTTTACTGTGTGAATTACCTAACTAGTGCTCTATGCTTGGTAAATTCATATTCTTTATTAATTGTTGGAAACTAATCAACTTAATTAGGATTGCGTAGTTAAAAACTATGCAAATAAATAATCTAAAAAGCTCTAATAACAGGTATTTACTATTTTTTATAGATGGCGATATTTTGCTAACAAACCACAATTTATTAAAAAATTAGTTCATACATTCCAAAAAAATAATCAAAATAAAATAATTGAATCGTTTTTTTTTACTTCTTTATTAGAAAATACAGGTGATGAGATTGTCATCACATTGATGTCAACATGCAAATAGCAACGTTGCTTAATATTTATTTTTGAGGCTACTTGGTTGTATTTAAGTATGTTGTCTTGGGATTAGTTGAAATCTTAAAAAATTAAACATTCTAAAATTAAATATCTCAAGAAAAAATATATATATATATATATATATATATATATATATATATATATATATATATATATATATATATATATATATATATATTCTTAAAAAATTAGTTCATACATTCCAAAAAAATTCAAAATAAAATAAAGACATTTCAGCAGATAAAGGAAATGCAACCGTAGTTGATGAATGAATATCCAAACCATATAAAACAAGTGCAGGATATCCTATAAGACAATTGTTATAAGCCTGTCCTAAGGGACCCCATTACGTACCTAGAAGAAACAACTAAAAATAAAATAAAAGTCCACCAATAAACCTCGAAATACAACAAAAAATCATACCATGGGAAAAGTCGGGAAAATGTCTTAAACTCTATGGTTTACCAAAAATACACAAACCAGGGGCGCCCATCAGACCTATTGTTAGTGCTGTTAATTCGCCACTACAAAAACTGGAAAAATAGCTGTCGAAAAAGCCGATTCATTTGTAAAAAACTCGGAGCAATTCACTCAAATTTTACGAGACATCGTTCTTGAAACAGACGATATCATAGCGAGCCTAGATGTTAAGTCGTTGTATCCTAGTATTCTGCAAGCATTGCATTGCATTGAGTCAAAAATACTTATTTTTCATTCAACGGGCAAATGTATAAACAAATGGATGGTGCTCCAATGTGGTCCTCGCTATCACCAGTATTCGCGAATCTATTTAAAATATACTTTGAGTAAGAAGCTCTTGAGAAAGCAAGTTTGAGGCCCAAATTATGGTGGTACATATAGACAGATATTTAAATGCAAGATCGTATCATCACCCAGCACAAATCCAAGCTGTGGCCAATACCTTACTATCCAGAGCCATGCGATTAACTGAAACACAGACGAGACAAAACTGACTTAATATAATATCTAGTGCTGTAAAGAAAAATGACTTCACAGATCGCACCATAGAGAAAACTATCGATGCACAAGGTTCCCGAACAACGAACAACAAAAATTTGTGAACCGGGAAAACAACAAGTAGTCTTACCATACGTAAAAGGCACAACAGACAGAATGGGAAGAATTCTTAGGAAACACAACATACAAATAATACACAAGACACAAACCACTATAGGTAAACTACTTGGATCCCAAAAGATAAAATCAAACTGGAAAAACACGGAGTATACAGCATTCCGTGCCAGGACTATGAAAAGATGTACGTGGGGCAAACCAACAGGCGAATATTAGCCAGAGTGGAAGAGCATAAACTCAGTATCAGAAACAAACAAACAACCTCAGCTCTATTCCTACATCATCAGGAAACCGGACAGCCGAATAAATTTCGATGGGTGTAGGAATATTGCCAATATAGAACATTATAACACTAGAATATTCCGAGAAATTGAAAAATAAACGTCAGAAGTGAACGGATGTACACCCGGAATGAAAACATACTGTATTTTTCCATCCGTGAATTACAGAGTGGCCTGGTAGATGTCGTCGCTAGAGGTAACCCAGATGTCGCCGCTCTGTCGCCAGTATCCTTTGGTTTTTTAACAATTGGCACCTGTTTGTTTGACTTTTTTAGCTGGTATTTCCAAGCAAAGGGCAAGTTTGTTGCATTATCTCTTTTGTTTAAAGTACCTTGCTTTTCAGTTTCTTTTACTTCTCGAATTATTCTGGTTTTATAATGCTTTGTGTCTGATATTTGTCTGTAGCTATTAACATTTATTTTATGTTCTGTTCCTAATTGATGATGCAAAAGAGCCGATGTGGTTTGTCTGTTTTTAGCGGCCAGTTTACGTTCTTCGAGTCTAGCTGATATTTTTCTATTTGTTTGCCCTATATAGGTTTCATTACAGGTGCCGCATAAGATACTGTTAACACCATGATTTTTTAAATTTATCTTGTCTTTGGGATTTCTCAGTGAGGAACCTACTGTTCTTGTTGGTTTGTAGGCTGTAGTGATGTTATGTTTTCGAAGATGTCTTCCTATGCGGTCTATAGTTCCCTTAAGATAAGGAAGTAAGGCTGTTGGTTTGATTTCGCATGTTACTGGTTTTTTTGGTTCGCCTCTCTGATGATGTTCTAGAGCTTTTTTAATAGTATGTCTTGTAACCATTTTGTTTCAGTGTGGTTGTTATTTTTTCTATTTCTTTTTGTTTGTTTGAAATATCTGTTAGGAGGATGGATCTTGAGATCAGTGCGTTGGCTACTGCATGTATTTGGAACGGATGGTGGTGTGATGCGGCATTTAGGTATGTGTCTGTGTGGGCTTTCTATATAATGTGTGGTTTACATGTCCTTCTGAAGTTTTCTTAATAAGCACGTCCAGGAAAGGCAGCTGATTATTTTCTTCTATTTCTATGGTAAACCCGATCTTGTGGTGAACGGAATTTAGATAATCTAGGAATTTAAGGAGTTCGTCTTTGCCAAAAGACCATACGGCAAGTACGTCATCAACGTATCGAACCCATAGTTTTGGTTTTAGAGGAGCCTCGTTCAACGCTTTTTGCTCAAAATATGTCATAAAGAGGTTGGCTATGGCTGGTGATAAAGATGAGCCCATTGCAGCGCCTTCAATCTGCCTGCACATTTGGTTATTAAGTAGGAAATATCCGTTTTTTAAACAATGCTCACCACAAATGAACGGTTGAACTCCCGGATCTGCCAAAAACCATGTTTCTCCATCCGGGAATCTCTTCGTACGAACATATATATATATATATATATATATATATATATATATATATATATATATATATATATATATATATATATATATATATATATATATATATGTATATATATATATATATATATATATATATATATATATATATATTTATATATATTTATATATAGGGGGACATTAATCTCGCCAAAGTTTCAATTTCGCACAACTTGTACGTACGTCTGGAAATTATGATATTGTATGTCGCAGCGCAAAAGTCATAATCCAGAATTAAGTGTCGCGTAAATCAAATTGTGCGCCATTACTCCGGAGCAATAATACGTTCTACGTCGACCCGGGGTGGGTCATTTCGGCCAGCAGAATATTAAATATTAGGATAACTGGGTTACATATTGACGGAAACGGACATTAATTAAACTAGAGCCTTTATTGGAGGTCTGCAGCACTATTATGCGACGACATATTTAGAGACATGTTTAACTTCTAGAGGTGCATGCAATTAACTATATATAGGCGCAAAATATCACTTTTAAACAGTATTGGTTAAGGATGACAGGCCACATCGTTCCTGATCTACAGGGTGTCCCATTTGGTACGTTTTACAGGGTATCTTGCTCATGAATAAAGATTCAGAGGTGTAAACAATTCGATTGTTTTACCTAGAATCCTTTGACGTATAGTCTATATTTATTTTCATAGTAGTTAGTTGTACATATTCCCACAAAAACTAGATGTAATCCTAGAGATTTAGAAATTTAAAATTTTCAATACTTCTTCCCTGAGCTACACCACAGTTTATATTATGACTAGTAAAGATATCATCCCCAATCTTAACCTTTATCTTACGTTCCCCTAAATAAGACACTAATCATTTGTTGATATCTCCCCTTATCTCCAATGCATATAATTCTTGTCTAAAAAGAAGCTATTTAATTAAGCAGTCAAAAGCTCGAGTTAAGTCAAAGAAGATGGCAAGAACGTAGTTTGATGTGTCCAAACCCATTATAATAAAATTTAATAGCTCAAAAGCAGCTCCAATTGCGGAATTTTATTTGTAAGACATTGAGCGTTAATTTTATTACTTACACAACGGAAAGTGGCCGATCTTTTCCATAAAAAAAAATCTGGGACTATAACTGGCCAAAGGGCCGGTATAAATATTCGTTAACACGAATTTCAAGAATGTTCTGATATCTTCTGTGCTACATCAAAAGCCTGCTTATCATAGATTTTACGGAAAAGAAAGCTTTGATAATATTCTCGATCGTTATTAGATTAGAACAATAAAATACATTAAATAAAAATTCCACTAGGTCATCTGTTTCGTTATTAAGCATACGTCGTTCACGAGTGGTCAAGGATACGGATATGAAGTTCGCATTTTGCTTCTGCCAGAATTGTTTTTGTAAAAAAATATTTTGTTTGTGAATAACTTTCGTTAAAACAGGTCGATATATTTTCCCCTAGTGTGAGGTGCCCACTACCACTAAGTTTGTATCTTACGATGAAATTCGAATCGCTCCAAAAATGGGTTATTGCTTTAAAAGAGCATTTTCTTAGTAAAATTTTACAATGCAATCGTCTTTCAAAATTTTGATTACACATAACACACTCCGATATCAATTCATCGATCAGAATTCCACTACGCCACTAACAATGCAAACCAAAAACGCCATTGGTGAACTTCCTAAGTAAGGTTGAGCCACAGCCTTTTAATTCCCAATAATCAAAAATTGGCGCCTTCTCGTGGCAGGCCCATCGTTCACTTCTGTTACTTGCCTAACGTCTGTTTGAATTTCAGAGTCGCTACGAATAGGACCCTGAACATTCTGAAAATCGTTCGTGGTCTGACGAAGGTTTTTTTAGATGTCGTTCATTATAATCGTATTCCAAAGCTCTGATAGAGGTAATAAGATTTTGTTTTAGATCCGTCAATTCTGAAATTTTAATAAATTTATTAAAACCTCATTAGGAATGCAAAAGGACTACAGGGTGACCCATCAATAATTTATGCCGCTTCCATAGTTGGCATTGATCTCATTGAAAAACTCTCTCTTTTCATCAAGTGCAGGTAGTACCACCCGATTTTGCGTAAATTTCATGCGTTTTGCCTATTGTTATCCGTTCATGCGTGCGATTAGGTTGTCAAGTTCTCTGGTATCACTTCCTTAATGGCTTGATCAAACAGTATCTTAACATCTTTCATTTTAAATGTCGTGTTTTGTCTTCCTACAAATCGTTTTACTTGTGTTTCTGTTTATCTGGATATTCATAAGTTCTATGCAAAATGTTGCCCAAGCCAAGCGGAGTGGACTGCAGAGTCAGGCTTGCTTGTCAATTAATCCGTTAAGCGGCCATGGTCAAACACCTATATAAACTTCCACCAATTTTTGTGAAAGAAACTTGATACAACATACAGCCTCTACCAGTGTTAACATGATAATCTTATAAAGAAGAGCGGGATTTTTCAGAATAAATTGAAAAATCTGCTGAAAGGAGAACTGATGTTTTTGGAAAATGTATTTATAATGCGGTTTTTGATATATATTTATTTATTATAAAAATATTCGACTACTAAAATGGCAATATATCGTAGCAAGGAGTGCCGTAATAAATGTACTTGATTTTATAATTATTAGGTTTGAAATTTAATGTCATAAGAAAGTTGAATTTTTTGTTATATAAAATTAACACCCAATAAAGTAGTTCAAATATATTATATTAAAACAATATACAGTGTAATATCATACATTTGTTACAATTTTAATTATTAGTTAATGGTTTTACGCTTTTTCCGGAAAAAAAATCATATTTCAAAAACTAAAAGATATTGGAGGATGCAGTTTGCGTTATTTTATTACAAAGTAACCGTTTTAAAACATATTCTTAACATATGGTGCTAACTTAATGGGAAATGTAAAAAACAAGTTCAAATTTAAAATGTATTTATATTTTTCGTCATACCTACATATATGGTATGATGAAAATTTTTCCTTTATGTTTGAACCATGAAACTTTGGGAATATCATATAAATAGTATAAGCGAAGAGTGTGTATAATTCCAGATCGATATCTTATCCGATTAATTTTTTTCCCTCTATATCCGGCGTCGCGCCTTCGGTAGAAAATAGGACGCACCGCAGTATTCAGCGATTCGGAAAAAAATTCATATTTCGAAAACTAAAAGAGACACGGGGGTGCGGTTTGCGTTATTTTGTTAAGAAATAATCACTTTAAAACATATCCTAACGAAATGGAGCTAACTTGACGAAAAATGTAAAAGAAAATTTTTCAAAATGAAAATTTAATCATAACTCCGAAAATATTTATCCCCCGTTAATTTTTCTGTGTCCATTGCATTTAGCAGCTCAAAATACCTATATAAACGTATATTTTTCACTAATTTTCGAGAAAAAATTTTTTTTTGAAAATTTTTGTCAATATACATGCAAAATTTTCGAAAAATTTTTTGTTTCCAGAATTTGCTGAAACATGTTGTCTATACTAGTTTGATACCGTAAAAACCGAAAATAACACTTGTTTGGTCGTAGGATGTATGACTGATTTTTCACAGCCCAATGAAAATCGAAAAATTTGCGATTTTGCAACATGCAAAATTTTCAAAAAAATTTTTGGTTCCAGATTTTGCTGAAACATGGTGTATATACTAATTTGATACCGTAAAAACTGAAAATAATACTCGTTTGGTCGTAGAATGTGTGACTGATTTTTCACAGCCCGATGAAAATCGGAAAATTCGCGATTTCACAAGGTTTCGCGAAAATGTCCACAACTCTTTTTGCTTAAAAGTTAGCGAGATGCGGTTTTCATCATTGGATTCAGAAAGAATTATTCTATAACTGATAGTAATTTCAAATTATTTTGTCAACTAAAAATATCCGAAAAATACAGACGCTTTTCTGACAAAATGGTGAATGCATCGTATTCAGCAGCCGTCTGGAAAATATTCATATTTTGAAAACTGCAAGAGATAAAGGGATGCAGTTTGCGTTATTTTGTTAAGAAATGATCGTTTTAAAACATATCCTAACGAAATCGAGAAAACTTGAGGGAAAATGTAGAGGAAATAATTTTCAAATTGAAAATTTAATCATATCTTCAAAAATACTAATCGCCCTTATATTTTTATGTGTTTATTGCAATCAGCAGCTCAAAATACTTACATAAACGTATATTTTCCACTCATTTTGAAAAAAAAAACCGAAAATGTAAAAAAAAATTGGTTAAGAGTAAAGATTGTGTAAACAACTAGACTGCTTTACCTGAATTCCTGTGACGTCTATATTTATTTTTAACTTAAATTTAAAGTCCATCTGATAAGTAATTTTTAAGCTATGCCGCGAAATGACAGACAGAGAGACAAACGGACAGACGGACCGACGAAATTAATTAAAACATATTTTTTCTCAATTAGGGGCATTAAAACGTGAAGATATGTAAAATCTGAGAGGGAGATATTTTCACGACTGCAAAGATTATGTTTGGTCGCCATTTCGTTCCGCCATCTTGAATTAGAACCACAATATTACTTAAACAATTCGATTGTTTTACCTAGAATCCTTTGACGTATAGTCTATATTTATTTTCATAGTAGTTAGTTGTACATATTCTCACAAAAACTACATGTAATCCTAGAAATTTAAAATTTTCAATACTTCTTCCCTGAGCTACACCAAAGTTTATATTATGACTAGTAGAGATATCATCCCCAATCTTAACCTTTATCTTACGTTCCCCTAAATAAGACACTAATCATTTGTTTATATCTTCCCTTATCCCCAATGCATATAATTCTTGTATAAAAAGAAGCTATTTAAGCTCGAGTTAAGTTCAATGAAGATGGCAATCAGAAGTCCACTACGCCACTGACAATGCAAACCAAAAACGCCATTGATGAACTTCCTAAGTAAGGTTGAGTAACTGCAACGGTTCTATGTGGTGGGGCGCCATCGTGTTAGTAAAAAATTTGACTATGTTCTGCCAAAGTTAAATTACTTAAATATTCGTTGTCCAACTCTTCAAGAATATTCAGATATCTTTCTCCTACAAAAGTTTATAGACATAATTTTACGGAAAGAAATGCTTTGATAATATTCTTCGATTTATTAATTTAAGAAGAAACAAAATACATCAAAATTCAATTAATTTGATCTGAAGAGTGCTCAATAAAAAAAAGAAGGTTTAGTATTTTATGACTTTCTGAAGCACCCTGTATAAATAACGTGTAAATATCTAACTAAAGATAACTTTCCTATAAAACTTGGGACGATATATTTTTTTAGATATGATGTTCTTGAAAGTTCCGCGATCTTACTGCATAAGGATTCGAATCACTCCAAAAATGGGAATTATGTCTATTGAAAAATACAGACGCTTTTCTGACAAAATGGTGAATGCATCGTATTCAGCAGCCGTCTGGAAAATATTCATATTTTGAAAACTGCAAGAGATAAAGGGATGCAGTTTGCGTTATTTTGTTAAGAAATGATCGTTTTAAAACATATCCTAACGAAATCGAGAAAACTTGAGGGAAAATGTAGATGAAATAATTTTCAAATTGAAAATTTAATCATATCTTCAAAAATACTAATCGCCCGTATATTTTTATGTGTTTATTGCAATCAGCAGCTCAAAATACTTACATAAACGTATATTTTCCACTCATTTTGAAAAAAAAAAACCGAAAATGTAAAAAAAAATTGGTTAAGAGTAAAGATTGTGTAAACAACTAGACTGCTTTACCTGAATTCCTGTGACGTCTATATTTATTTTTAACTTAAATTTAAAGTCCATCTGATAAGTAATTTTTAAGCTATGCCGCGAAATGACAGACAGAGAGACAAACGGACAGACGGACCGACGAAATTAATTAAAACATATTTTTTTAATTTCAAAACTAATGGCGTTAAAACGTGAAGATATGTAAAATCTGAGAGGGAGATATTTTCACGACTACAAAGATTATGTTTGGTCGCCATTTCGCTCCGCCATCTTGAATTAGAACCACAATTATACTTGTTCATGTCTATAACACAGTTAGTTATAGCACACAGATTAAAATCAGTTCATTAAGTACAGTTGGCGACTGATAAATCCGTTCGGCTTAATTGCTTCATTGTAAATTTTACATCGTACTCCTTTATTTTGAATTTGACACTTATAACTGCGCATGATGACATAATTAATTGTTGACGTTATTCGACATTTATTGATTGTGTTACTTTGTCAAGTCTCTCGTGAAGGTTGCCCCAGTGATAAAGAACAAAGGCTCGGGTTTGCTTTGCCGCCAAATGAAGATTTTTGGGAAAAGGTTTTATTTTCTAGCGAAAAGGCATTTTAAGTCTTCGTATAATGGGCGGATTCGGATCTAACGATCGCCACATTTTCCCTACTATCTAAATTACACCTAAAACCAGCAAACTAGTGACCGCTTTGCCCCATTTCAGTCAACGTTTGAGCTTGGATAAGCGCACAGTACCCAGGAGTACGCTGGACCAGCAATAGCCAATTGTATTTAAACATTTTAGAAAATGTGCAGCTTCCATCAACAAATGTATTATTTAAAAGAAATAATTTTATATACCAACACGATAACTGACGTGTTCATACGGCTCGGTTATTAGTTAAGAATCGGTTAGCTCGACACGTGATCGTCTCCCCTTTACAAACCCATTTTAGACTATCCTCTCACATTGTGTGGTTTTTGTAGCTCCCGGTTTCTTTTAGAGTTTGAAGCCACAAGATGTTGCCCTAATTTTCTTTAATACCTATATCGTTTTTTTAACTCTAATTTCACCTCAATTTTACTTTTGTAAATTAAACACTAAATACCGTTTAACACATATTGATATTCTCAAAAATATATATATTTATAAAACATTTACAAGACCTTGTTCTAATTTCATAATAAAATTACATATTTGTATTACACACATTCTAAAACTCATTGCATAAATTTATTTTCCAGCATCGAGCTGACATATTATGTACAGAAATACTCTTTTATGCTAAGATCAATGTTAACAGATAGTAGAACATTTGTGTCTCTGAAATGCATATGTTCTTACATTAGTACAACCTCAATGTATTGTTTTACTTAGCTTAAGTAAACATTTAAGTAAACTTGGCACCTGTCACTTACCACATTTACTATACGACTATTATAAAAGGGATCTAAAGTTATGGCAGTTTAAAATTTAAAACCACCTGGAAGTTGGAAGACAACGGTCCAGCAGAGAGCACCAAGGCTAACACCTACTGCCAAACATCCTTGGTTATTACACAGTTATCCATATCCTGTCTCCTAATATATATCTCATTTTTGATTTTAAACTACCTACCATCGGATTTTGACCGACTCACCCAAATTTACAGTCTTTTTTGAAACACAAACAGATGGCTGCTAAAACCTTACACCCTGTAGTAAAAAAAGTGTTACCGCTTTTCTCTCCCCAGAAAGCCAATTTCCTGCAGATTCATTTAAGAATTAATGAAAAAAATCCGGTTTCTAATGTCATTTTCATTTTCGATTTCAACCTTATTATACACTAATGTTTTCAACTGGCCCCAAAAATAAAAATCAAGGGGGTTTAGGTCTGAAGACTTCGCAGGCCATTTTCTAGGTTCTGGGTCATTAGGACACCTCCTGTTAGGATTTCTTTGTCGGTATGTTTAGAACGCCAAATGAGCATTCTGTCTACACTCTCCATATTTGAGTAAGATGTCTGTATATTCCCGATTACGTAATAAAACTGTATGGAATTGCCTCATACGGCAAAAAATGAAGGTCAAAGAACCAAAAAACAAAACAACTACAACTGATATGCTTGCGAATTGTTATGTTCGTTGAAGCCTGTTCGTTTCTCTACGGTGAGCAGTGTTGCCGTTTTCAAATAAGCATTCTATGTTAAAATAAACCAATTTATTCGTTTTTTATTTTTGTAATTTAGGTCGTTCAGATACTTTACTAAGAAAAAATGTGTATGTATTTTGTAGAAAATCATTGTTTTATATAATAAACGATTGTGACGTTAACGATGTGCTTAAAAATTAATAAAACAAAATACGATTTTAATACCGTTTTTCTCAAATATGGTAAGGAATTAATTCTGTTATTTAAGCTATTTTTAATCAAAATAGTCCATAATATATATATATATATATATATATATATATATATATATATATATATATATATATACAGGGTGTCCCGAATTGCAGTGTCCAAACTTTAACAGCGCATTCTGCATTCAAAATAAGCCCTAATTTTCTGTATAAACATATATCGGCAAATGCTTCGTTTTCGAAATACAGGGTGTTAAGGTTTTAAGAAAAAAATTATTTTTTAGTCATAACTCTTTTATTACTTGAGATATTGTTATTAAATTTGGTAAACAGCCTTAGAGTAACAAAAGGCATTTTTTGATTTGAAATATTTTTAATTTTTCATCAATGGCGTCCGTACGGGATTTTTCATTGAATATTCTTGAAGAAAAAATGGTACTCTACTGCTTTTTCTGAAAACAAAAATCATTCCTAAAATCCCCACTCAGTTTGGAGCAAATTTGATCCGTTGCCTTTTTTTCGTGCGGTGTAAGGATTTCGAGTAAAAAACTAAAAACCATTTTTATGTATGACATAGTTAAAATTTCCATTACTGTTAAGTTCAGTAGCAAACCTTTCATTTTGTAAAACGGTAATTAGAATTAATTCAATTTAGAAGACGTTACTTCATTTTACAGAAACTACTCTTTATTAACTAAGTTCGTAATTAATTTTACAAAAACTAGAATTCATAACTTTTATTAACTTAGGTCGTGAAAAAAATTTATAGAGCACTTTAAATATCATTAAGGATTAATGTGGGCCTTAAAATTCACAACAATTGCTCAAAATGGGCTCCTCTAACTTCGACACATTTTCGGCATCTGCTCTTAACTGTGTGAGTGGCATGGCGTATAAAATTCGTATTGACTCGCAAAGTTTCACAGGCTTGCTCTATCCTTAGAATTAGTTCTTCTCTTGTATGAACTGGTCTGGAATAAACTAAATTTTTCAAATCATCCCACACAAAGAAGTCGACAGGTGTGAGGTCAGGGGAACGTGGTGGCCAGGCTGTAGCTCGTAATCGTCCAATCCACCGTTCTGGATAATTATTATTTAACCATTCGCGATTTACAAGTGCAAAATGCGCGGGAGCCCCGTCCATTTGAATCCAGAATTCGTTTCTAAGATTTAGAGGAATATTTTCTAGATATTGAAATAACTCATTTTGCAGAAAATCATTAAATAACTGTCCATCTAGGCGTGGTGGTAGAATATGGGGCCCGCAAAAAATTTCGTTTATTACACCACACCAAACATTAACAGAAAATTCTTGCTGAAATGCTCTAGTTCGTACAACACGTGGATTGTCATGGCTCCAGATTCGTAAATTATGGAAATTTACTGAGCCGCTTCGGGTAAATGTGGCTTCATCAGTCCATAAATTTTTTTTGAGAAGTTCTCGTCTTTGGCGCAAAAACCAACTGCAAAAACTGACACGTTTTTCAGCATCACCAAGTTGTAAGTTTTGAACTGGCTGCATCTGAAATGGCTTCCTGTGATCTTTCCTCAAAACGCGATGAACCTTATTTTTAGAAACAAAAACTGCGTTGCCTTATAAATCATGAGCTGCCCTTCGTAGGCTTAATGTACTATCGTTGTCAAACTTATTTAAAATTACGTTTCGATACTGTTCATTTCTCCTACCTTCGTTTCTCGGATTCTTTTTCAGTCCAAAATTCCTAAACATTAAATGCGTTTTAATGAAAACTTTTTTGCAAGGTAATCTTCTATTTAGAAATCTTCGTTGGTATTCCCGTACTGCTGCATTTGCATTTCCCTTACAGAAACCATAAACGAAATGAATATCAGCATACTCAAAGTTACTGAATAACACCATTTTGAAATCACTAGTTAGACTGATAATTACCTTTTTGTATAAACTGTAATGTACCTGACATTTATTTACTCTAAAAACTCAAATGTCACACTTTAAAGACGAAACTAGCAATTGTTCAATTGTCACAAAAATGCAATCATGGCATACCAAGATGTTAAAGGTTTTGCCACTGAAATAATTAACAATAATGGAAATTTTAACTACGCCATACATAAAAATTGTTTTTAGGTTTTAACTCGAAATCCTTGCATCGCACGAAAAAAAGGCAAGGGATCAAAATTGCTTCAAACTGAGTGGGGATTTTAGGAATGATTTTTGTTTTCAGAAAAAGCAGTAGCGTACCATTTTTTCTTCAAGAATATTCAATAAAAAATCCTGTACGGACGCCACTGATAAAGAATTAAAAAATATTTCAAATCAAAATATGCCTTTTGTTACTCAAATGCTGTTTACCAAATTTAATAAGAATATCTCAAGTATAACGATATCCCATGTACTAAAAAAGTTATGACTAAATAACAATTTTTTTCTTAAAACTTTAACACCCTGTATTTCGAAAACGAAGCATTTGCCGATATATGTTTATATAGAAAATTAGGGCTTATGTTGAATGCAGAATGCGCTGTTAAAGTTTGGACACTGCAATTCGGGACACCCTGTATACATATATATGTATATTTTTGAAACTAACCTAATATAAAACAAATCCTTCAATTAGGTAAAAAAAAAAAAATTTCAGAATCAATATAGGTAACAAATAAAAATAAAAATCCGACTTTTAAAAAAATGTAACAATATAAGGTGTATATGTCATAATTCATACATAGAAAATTTCAGAATTAAACCGTTATTATAAAAAAAATCCGGAAACGAATAAACCAATTAGACAGATAAAACAGTTTTCCGAAATTATATGTATAGATACACACAAACAATATTGCTTGAGAGTGGCACATCTACCCAGATACGCTCCAGTGTCACATTTGTACAACTTCCTGAGAACACTGCGGAATAATAATTACAAAAAAAAAATATCCCGCATAATAACCAACGGAACAAGATTATGCTCCCTGTATGCTAATTGATAATTGGCCAATTAAATTCAGGAAATAAATTATCAAATTAAACAACTTATTGTTCAATAATTATGAGCAATTTTTCGAAAGGGAAATCATGTTACATTTACCTCGGCGCAGTTCTCGATTTTACTAATCAGAAAATGAGAATTTAATATAGATCGCTTTCACATTTATGTAACTGGTATTTAAGTATCTATGTATCTGATATTGGGGGCGGCGTGTAACAACGTACGGTGAAAAAAATGCCGGCGAACGTAAATGCCGTAAAATGCTGTTGCAAAATACGCTGCCGGTATGTGCCGGAGTCTGCATGTCGGTATGTTCGTTATGCTTTGGTATTATTGTTCTTATAGGTTTAAATAATAATAAGGTTTCATTATTGCAGAAACGCCAATTGTCTGGTGATATAGTATTACAATAATTTTGTACGGTATGTGCATTAGACGGACTAATTGTTGCAGTGTAAAGAATTCATAGTGTTGCAAGTTTTCTTATTAAAAGGTCAACTGTTTTTAAGTTATTGACAAATTTAATACCTTAAGAGTTCGAGATATTTTTGATACATCATTTGATCACCCAAGAAGCATATTAACTACCTATTGGTTTAACCCTTAACTGCTATTGGTCGGAATAGTGACCACGGGTTGTTTTTACTTCCCTCGTTAAGAGAAGTATTGTAATTCTTAATTTGAGAAAATTTGTTCAAAAATTAAGGATCATATGGGAATGACCTGATAACATCTTAGTTAAATTCCAGTGTGGCGAAACAAAATGGCAGCCTAGTGAAATGTTAAAAAAAATTGTACAAAAATCAAGTATTATGAGAAAATCTACTGGTAAAATTTTGATACGCATAAAGGATGGAGAAACAAAATGGCCGCTTAACAAAATATTTAAAAAATCAATCTAAAAATACTACAAAACGGACTTATTTCAAATTTTGTGCAATAATAATAATAATAGCATGATTACGTGCAAAACTAAAATCAATCTGAGAACTCACAAAGAACACATCGAAACAGAAGAGATCTACATCAGCCGAGGTATATTCCAGGGAGATTCACTCAGCGCTTTGCGGTTCTGTCTCTGTCTCAATCCACTGTCAAACACACTGAATTACACAAACTTCGGATTCCAAAAACACCAAAAAAATAACCTACACAAAATAAAACAACTCTTGTACATGGATGACATAAAATTATACGCAAGCACAAGGGCACAGCTAAAGAAACTCCTTAAAATCACAGAAACGTTTACCCTCGACATTGACATGGAATTTGGTATAAGTAAATGCAAGCTACTTCATATCAACAAGGGACAGTGGGAAGACCATCCTATAAGGGAAACAATCAACAATGAAACTATAGATAACATGCTCAAAGAAGAAACATACAGATACCTAGGCTTCGATCAAAGCAGCAAAATTAACCACACTTATATCAAATCAGAGCTCAAGACGAAACTTAAAACCTGACTCACAAAACTACTAAAAACAACACTGAACCCCAGAAATCTAACGAAAGCTATTAACACCTTCGCCATAGCGATTCTTACGTATTCGTTTGGTATCATTAAATGGTCACACACAGAGATAGAAAACATTCACATTCTCAGACGCTCTGAATTTACTAAACGCAGGAGGTTACATCCCAACGCATACAAGAAAAGACTCACCATCGAGAGAAAAGAAGGAGGGAGATTAATTATAGATATACAATCGCTAAATAAAAAACAAATTTACGAACTCAGAAAATTCTTCCACAACAAACTAACCTGTCTTAAACGAGCCACGCAGTAGACACATACAGTTACATCCAGTCACGACTAGCAAAGATGAATACCTGGTCTGAAAAAATACTCCACGGAATATACAGATACTACATAAAGCAAGACCACATACAAAAAAAACTTTCATATACGGGGTTACAAGAAGGGCAGCTGTTCCCAGAAACAGAAGGCTTCCTGGTTGCCATCCAGGACAAAGTCATAGCAACCAGAAACTACCGAAAGCACATTATCAAGGACACAACTATTAAAAACAAGTGCAGGAGGGGTCACTAGCAGAGAGAAACGATCGTTCACATAACCAGTGGATGTAGAATAATAGCCGGAACTGAATACACAACGAGATACAACTCAGCAGCGAAGGTCGTTCATCGTGCACACTACACCACAACGTTTTGGATGCGCTATCTTCCACCACAGGTTCTAGTGTTAGGACTCCGTATGAATGGTTGAAACCAAGATGGCAAAACAAAATAGCGGCCATATAAAATGTTCGTAAATCTAAAAAGATAACCCTCTTAAGTTTTACATATCTTCACGGTTTAGCATCCCTAGATGCCAAAAAAATACTTATTATCAATTTTGTCGATCTTTCTGTCGGTCTGTATGTCTGGGTGTATCTGTATGAATTCACGTCAGCTTAAAAACTACCTACACGATTGGTCAAAAATTAAGAATCATATTGAGATGACCTGGTAATATTAGATAAAAATCCAATATGCTGGAACAAGATGGCAACCTAGCGAAACGTTAAAAAAAATTAGTAAAAAAATAATTATTCATTTGACCTCAAATTTTACATGTAAATCAAGTGTTACGTAGAAATGAACTGGTAATATTTGGTATCAATCCAGTATAGCAGAATAAAATGGCAGTCTAGTAAAATAATTAAAAAATTACTATAAAAAAAAACCTTTTTTTATATTAATTTCAATTTTTTTGCAAACATTAAGTGTGATATAGAGATAAACTAATAAAGTTGTAATCCTCATTCAAAATGGCAGCTAAATAAAATGTTTAAACATGCAAGGTAAAAAAACATATTTAATTGACGGTAAACTTTGCAGAAAAATTAAATAACTTGTTGAAGTCAACATGACGAAAAAAAAAATTGCGATGTGTGTCAATGTAGAAACACTACTTGTTCAATTTATTTTAAATTATGACCTAAAATCAAGTGTGGCATAGGTAGAGACTGATACATTATTGGTAGCAAACCAATATGGTGGAGCAAAATAGCGCCCAATAAAAATGTTTGAAAAGATAGTATATATGTAGAACGGAGACTTTCACGGCTTTGGTCAATTAAAAATGTGTTAAGATCGATTTCTACGTGTGATGTAGACCGTAACCCGTATCTCTATTGAAATTTTTTGTATATTTAAATATTTCAATAGATTCTCTAACTTTTCGTTTATAAAAACCTGGAACCGATGCTAGAACCCTGGTTTCCTTTACATTTATGAAATGGCCAGTGTTATGCTGGTGTTCAGCTACAGCAGATTGATCAATTTGTTCCTTTTTAATCCATCGTTCATGTTCCTTAAGTCTAGTTGATATTGAGCGTCCTGTTTCTCCCATATACACTTCTCCACAGGAGCAAGGAATTTTATATACTCCTTCTATTTGGAAAGGTACAAGATCTTTCGGGGATCGCAAGCATTGTCCAATCTTCTTATGTGTATTGAAGATTATACGTATGTTAGACCGCCGAAGTAATCGTCCTATTTTGTCTGTAGTGCCTTGTATGTAGGGAAGAACAATACTACCTAATCGTGGCTCTTAATAATTTTTCCTTTGGCGGATTTGGTTTACTATGTCTTTTAGTTGAACGCGTAATATCTTCAGTGCAATAGCCATTCACTCTGAGAGCTTCGGTCAGTTTCGATGTTTCCGATGTTAAAGAATCTTGATCAGAAATCGAAATAACTCTGAATACTAGTGAGCTAATAACCGATTTCTTTTATGCTGGATGGGATGAGAATTTGCGTTTAAGTATCTATTTGTATGCGTCGGTTTTCTATACACAGAATGTCCTAATGTACCATTTTCCTTCCTTTGAACACCTACATCTAGAAAGTGAATTGTTCCATTAGATTCAATTTCCATCGTGAATTGGATATTATGATGTTGCTGATTAAGGTGGTCCAGAAATATGAGGAGATTATCCTGTCCATGAGGCCAAACAACAATAGTATCATCTACATATCTAAACCAGTGCTTCGGTTTTAGTGGAGCGGATGTTAGAGCAATATCCTCAAAGGCTTTCATAAAGATATTCGCTACCGCAGGTGATAGAGGAGATCCCATATCTGCTCCTGAAGTTTGTTCATAAAAAGTTCCTTGAAAAATGAAATAAGTAGATGCAAGACAAACTTCCACTAGGTCTATTAAGTTCTTATCAAGATTATTGTTATCCAGTATGTCTAATATAATGGAAATTAACCCCTTGACAGGAACATTTGTGTAAAGTGATTCTACATCGTACAAGTCGGGTTAAAAAGCCCGCCTGAATCTCTTGGAGCTGATTCAGTGTTCAGATCTCGTGGAGTAAAAATCCCTGAAGATGCCTCGTGCAATCGAAGGCGAAACGTCGGATAGTAATTCCAATTTGACACGGTCTAATCCCAAGAACCATGATTTCTTAATAGTATATATGTATCACTAAATGACTATATACAGGGTGTCTCGTTTTCGAATCCTACCATTAAGATCATCAATATAAACAGAAAACTAAATCTATACCCTAAAGATATTGCCCGAAATGATGTCCATTTTGCCTTACACAAAGCTTAAATAATTTCCGTCTTCTTCTTAAGGCATTGATGTTTATTAAATCGGCTAAGGTGTCACGTCTTGACTTATATATTTTGTTTTCTAAAGTACCCTCACAGGAAGTTATCCAAAACCGAGAGATCTGGCGATCTCGCCGGCCGTCTTACAGGACCATTGGTGCCTATCTATCTTCCAAGAAAGCGTAAATAGGCCAAAGGCAGATCATCGAGTAATTGTGGTAAAATAATTTCCAGTATTTGGGAATACCCATCTGTATCTAAGCAACTCAATATAAAACAAGAAATATTTAATCCGAACCCACTCTGTTGTTCACGAGGAAATATTCGATGCTGGTTTTCTTGCGACCAGTACCTAGAATTATGCCTATTAATTCTCCGGCGCTACTTATATATGCCTCATCGGACTTTTCTATAAAAGTAAGGGTCACTAACGCATTGTAGAATCCAGTTATAAAAATACATCCGACGCACAGAGGGGTATTTTTCCTAAATTTCTGGCCAAAACTTTTTTCTCTACTTTATTAAATGAAAATGAATAAATGGCATTAAAAAAAGGTAATAGAGAAATATATTTGCAAATAGACAATGTACAGGGTGTGTTACCATATTTAGACTTCATCTACTAACTTTTTTATAAGAGATAGAAAAAATGTTAAATACAAAAGTTGTAGGGATTGTCCTAAGCTGCCAGGAAATAATTTTATTGAAACAAATGAACATCGCAAAACTACTAAAAATATAAACTTGGTATTTTTTAAAAGAGACACCCTGTATATTATTATTTCAATCAATGCGTCTCGTCTTACCGATTATCAATATACCAGGTGTGACACTTTTAAAGACAACCAAGAAAATTGAGAAAACCCATGCCATAATACGCAATGCGGTAGAAAGAGAGGGAATATTCTCTTCTAAATATGGAATAAATATTATAACATTGCCTGTTATGGGACGGTTTTTGTCAGTTTTCTCTGTTGTCTTTAAAGATAAAGGTATCAACTCTGGTATATTTTTAATCGGTGAGATGAGACGCATTGATTGAAATGATAATATACAGGGTGCCCCATTTAAAAATACCAAGTTTATGTTTTTTAGTAGCTTTGCGATGTTCATTTGTTTCAATAAAAATCATTCCCTGACGGTTTAGGATAATCCCTACAATTTTTGTATTTAACATTTTTTTCTCTCTCCTATAATAAAGGCAGTAGATAAGGTCTAAATATGGTGAAACACCCTGTACAGGGTCTTTTTTATGGCATCCTAGATCAATTTAATTTAAATCTAATTACGTTTCAAACCTTAATATTATCAAAACGGATGAACAAAATATCAACAAATTATATATTTTTGAAATAATGAGGAAAAAATCTTTTACACTGGAAACAAATATACGAAAGTTTCCATTTAAAAAGAGTAAGTTTGACAGTTTTTTTAAACTTCATATATATATTTTTTATTTTAACAACTTTAAATATAATACGTACAAGTAACATATCAGAATCTTCGTATTTAAAGTTTTTTTTCTATCTCCAATATCTAACGTTTTGTTGGAGAGCAAAATATAATAAAAAAAACCCCAGACATTATAAAAAAATCAAATAAAATTTTAAAAAAATAGTCACTTTCTACACTGGATAAATCAGATGACATGGAAGAAGAGTTATCATCATTTGATATGTCTTCATTTAGGCGATATAATTCAGTTCTTGGCATTGAGGATCTATGCAAAACGATTTACTTTTCTTAGGTTGAGTTGGTCTTGATGCACTAATAGATGGGTCCGAACTTAGAAGTAGCCTGCCTATACAAACGGACATGTTTATTTCTTGCCTCCGCGGCCTCCTCCGACAATTGACCAAAAGGTAACAATGCATGATCTATGACAGTGGCTCCGTGTATTAGAATTTTGTGAATTGTTGGCGACGTTGGATGCCAGCCATACAACTCAACTTAAAGCTTTCCTGTTTCTATTCCATATTTTGAGAATTTTACCACATCAAGATTGTGTCCACTTGATATGGCCTCCAATATCTTTGCCAAATAACCTTTCCTTTTCCACCAGTTTTACTAACTAACTTTAGAGGAACAAGGGTGCTTTGAAAAATGTTTGCATCACTGTGTGTGTTGGTCTGAAATTTTTGTTTATATTTTTCTTCATTAGAAAATGTTTGGTTTCTAGCTATTTTTGATTATAAAATTTAAAATAATTGTTGCGGTTATCTAATCTAGCTTCAAAACGAACCAGAGGTTTTTGACAAGTAATTTATTTAACATGTCAACAACTTTTTTTGTCTAAAAAAAAATCCAAATTAGTGGGCGATTCGAATAGAAAACTGTTTACTATTATATCCGAGGGCCTTTCAACAAAGACTAGGACTAGTACTACCAAAACTTTATTTATTAATCTTAAACAACAATACTTTTATCACGCTCTATGTAGTCCCCCTGTAATGCAATAACCTTATCCTAATAGTGCTGCTATTGTTTAAAGACAGCATCCATTTCTGTTTGAAATCGTTATCCTTTAAGGTCTTTTTTTGTTTGAGGAAACAGATAGAAGTCGCATGGGGCTATGTCAGGACTATGTGGATACAGACCTGAGTAGCTCACAATTTGTGATTAACGACACAGATGTGATACCAGCGACTTCTGATACTGATGGTGATGATGTCATAAGTCTAGTGATATCGAAGACAAACCACCTCTTATAACATTTAAAAAAGTGATTTTTCCGGTGATAATAATGGTAGTGATATTAATGTAGATTTTGTAGATAATGACAATAATATAGGAGACAACATCGGTTGTCATATAAATACAGGAGATTTTCTGTTAGTTAGCTTCCCAGTTGTAAAAAAGAGTGCAGATATTAAAGAGAGAGTTTAAGTTTATATCGGAAAAGTAACATCAGAGAATGAGGATATTTTAGAAGCATTTTTTTTGCGTAAAAAGCCAACTTCTGAAAGAAAAATGGGGGCTGTTTATATATTTCCTCAAGCAGAAGATACAAGTATTTTTTGATATAACCAGATAATAGAAAAGTCCAAAGAAACTTGTTATTTGGACCGATAGGAGAGACATGTATAGAATGGTGTTTGTTTTTGAAAAGAAGAGTTTATTTTCAATTTAATTTGTATTATGTATATAACGTCTTTTTCTAAAAAAAAAGAAAAAAAACTTCCAGGATCAAGAAAATTACATATTTTTTAACTTTTGCTGTTCCTAATGCCTCCTTAGCGTTTTGAATGGCAATGCAATTTAAAATAAGTATCCCCAATGCAGGGTGAATAAGAACGCTTAGGTTTTTTAAAAATAATTTTTTTTTTTTTTTGAGAAAAATACCATTTTCTAGATGTCAAGATAAGACTTTTTATGACATTAAACCAGCAAAAACATCACCTTTTTTGGAATTAGATTAAATTAGTTGAAAAGTATTCCTTTTCGCCCCCTTTTATGGTAGATAAATACGAGGGCCTTTCAACAAAGACTAGGACTAGTACTACCAAAACTTTATTTATTAATCTTAAACAACAATACTTTTATCACGCTCTATATAGTCCCCCTGTAATGCAATAACTTTATCCCAATGTGCCATTGTTCAAAGACATGGCGGAAGCCATTCTTTGAGAACTTCTTCAAAACTGCCTCTACAGCATTAACAGCATCCATTTCTGTTTGAAATCATCACCCCTTGAGGTCTTTTTTTGCTTGAAGAAACAGATAGAAGTCGCATGGGGCTATCTCAGAACTCTATGGAGGACGCGGTACAGACCTGACATTTTTAGTGTTCAAAAACTCTGTCACTATATTCGATACGTGAGGGCGAGCGTTATCATGATGAAGTTTCTACTTTCCAATCAGCTCAAGTCGTTTTTTGGTGATGTGATCCTTCATCAACTGGAACAAAACTTGTTTATAACAACTGGCAGTTACTGTACTACTATGTGAGACCATGTGCATATGATGTTATGACCATAGCTTTAGGGGTAGATTTTTGCGCACTTGCTTTTTTTGGAGGTGGTCCTCCTTTTCCTACCCACTGCGTACTCTGTTGCTTCATCTCGGAATCATCATCATCAATAAACCCAAGTTTTATCCGCAGTAATAATGGTCTTCTACCATTCTTCGCCTTCTTCTTCAAAGCATTGTTTCCAGTATTCACAAACCCTATTCGGCTTTTGATCTGGTGTCAGTATACGCGGAATCCAGCGAGCAAAAACTCTACACATGTTCAAATGCTTGTGTAAAAGAGTAAAAACACTTCCAACAGATAATCAAATAAATAATTTATGACAGCTGACATTATGCAAAATGAAAGAAGCCAACTTGGATGATATTTTCTTATTTTTATCGGTATGTAGCTCGTTTCACTGGGCCGTAAAAATTCAGTCCTAGTCTTTGTTGAAAGGCCTTCTTATTTTCGAGAAGCTTATTGTGAACTGAATAATAGAAAATAAAAATATAGAGGGTGTCTCATTTAAAAATTATAAGTTTGTGTTATATCTCAAAAACGACAGCTCCCATAAAGATCTTACTACGCCACTGGATTCTACGTAAAAAACTGTATCAGAGCCAGTTTTTACCTTTTCGATAAGTTAAACAACAACCCTCTATCTTCACTAATAGGAGAGACACCCCATAAAAACAACGAAAACGAGACACCCTGTACTAGACTACATTGGATCATACTTCACTATTTCTAATAAAAGGAAAGATTCATTTACCGATTTTTTTAGAATGTGTATTCTACTGATGTATATCATAATTTTGGAAATATATCTATTTACTTACCATCTATTAAATATTTTTTTTAGCCCAACCCATCGTACCAATTCGGATTCGATGTAAAAGACGACCAGTATACCAACTACCAAACACGTAAGGAGGAGAGGGATGGAAAGACAATCACGGGAAGCTATTCTGTCGTCGATTCTGACGGATACATAAGAACTGTCAAATACACGGCAGATCCAAAAGAGGGATTTAAAGCCGAGGTAAGTAAAAAGGCGTATATTTTTGTGGGCTCATGGGTTTTTTTCTTAATTTGGATAATACTATACGCTAAATATATTATCGCCATATATTTTATATAGGATATCGGTAAAGTTTAACTGGGTGTCAATTCTTAAAAACTAGTCATAGGATTAGATTGCGGCCATGATAATTTTTGATCAGAATATCTTGAATAATTACATTTAAAAAATTTTAATAAGTTAACCGAGTAAGGTTTTTTTTACGAGATAAGTGCTATACATTTTGTCTAATATCACAGAAAATATAGATAAAACAGGACCGTTCTTAGGGATATGCATCTTGTGCACAAATGAAGCCGGTTCTTGGGGCGGACGAAATAAGATAAAATTGTAATTCATAAAATCTGTAAACTGAATATTTTTGTCTTGGTTGAATTAAGAGTTTTTAAAAGTAAGGTTATTTATTAGAAAAACAGCTATTTTCTCAATTTTTGACTCCAGAAAAAGTCTAGTTTATTATTCTAATAAAGTCTGTAACAGTTTAATTTTGTTATAAGTGCATTTCATTGTATGATTAATTTAATATTATAATCTACTACTTTAATATTAAGTTTAGTGATTAATATGTACGCCTTGTTGGTTTGATTTACTTAGATTTTAGTAGTTTTGTTATTAGAAGCGGTTACATTGTTCATATTTAAGCGAAATATAAATTCAACACCTTTTGCAGCAAATTTCGGTACACACAGTGTCACTTCTCGATAATTGGTTAATTTTGTACCTATATCTAAACTAAAGATACAAAGGAATAATTTTCAGTAAATGGTATAAGTTTAGCGTTCGAATCATAGATGTCGCCAAAAAAAAATCAGTTCAAATATAATTGTTGGATTTATTTAATTTTGCCGAATTTAATAACTATATACTGTATAAGAAAAACTTCAAATAGCACTTTAGACAAACTATTTATTTCCCATATATTTTACAGAGTAGATATAAATTAAATTTTATTAATTTTGAAAACCTGTTTTCGAGTCCTTTATACAAGTCTTGGGATTTTCGTTTTCCTTGGCTAGATACGCTGCATTTTTAGATTCGAGCGTATATTTTGTATAACTCTTCTGTCTGTAAAAAAAAACCAAATCATTGGTACCCCAATAAATTCTTTGATATAAAGTCGATATTATGTATTAATATTGAACTGTAAATACTTGTATAAAAAAAAGGTTGCCTTGATAAATATTTCTTTTCAGATATACATAGGATTATTTTTAGACTATAGATACCATATATACACCACTTCATACTTTCTCTTAAATCTACATTTTATTATTCGTGTTCCCTTTTGCTGTGAATATCTAACATACAAAGGTATTTTCATTTAAGTTAGACATATATAAACCAAAGATATTTCTCGATTCAATATCAATATTCTTGCCTTTTTTTTTCCTGAGACTATATAAACTACAGCCTTCTTATAATTTCTGTCAATGTTTGATGTTCCGAAATTCAGATCGACTTTTATTTTGTCCATAGTTGCATAATTACTTGGAGCCTATTATAAACTGAAATTTCGTTACGTCTGCGTCTGATGCATTTCCTAAAATAAATAGTTAATAATTTTGTGAATAAATTCCTATTTTATGGTTAAATAATGATTTTATACAGTTGGGAAAATTCTATTAAATTAAACTCAACCTACGTTTTATTTTTATGGCATTTAACTACTCCAGCATGAGCACATCATTTTTTTTTGACTCTTTGGTACTCTACTCCGGACTAATATTTGACTTTTCTGAGTGGTCCTTTTCCATTATTACTAAAGTAATTATTTAAATATTATTTGTTTATTTACGTTTCCATTTCGCCTAGACGTTGCTTTTAAATTTCAGGTTAGTTGTTTCTGTCAATGTTATTATTGCGTCATCTCGGAACTTTTCGGATCTATTCGGCTAAGACTTCCATATTAACTTATTCTCGAAACCCTCCATCCGGTAGTTCCTCATATCAAGAGCGCAGGCTTCTTTTTCGCTGTTGCCAAGTGTATTCCTGCATTATTTCCTGTATCTTTCTCAACCAATGGAGAGTCGTTTTTCTTGTCTAACATGTTAATCATATCCTTGTTTTATTCCGTCTATGTGCTCTTTTGGCAAGGTTGTTAGCACCTGACATACTCTAGCCAATGGTATTCCGCCACCTTAGTTAACCAAAGTTCTAGATGGAAAGGAAGCTGGGGGAACACATTTTTCACTTTTCTGGTCACCTGCAGATAACCCACAGGTCTTCAGCGCGAGTCTGAGGAAATAATCCAGGAAAATCTTGGAAATCCGTTAGCGGGATTTTTCGGGCACATTATAGTTTGCACTGTGAGTGTTATTTTTCGTGCTAGAAAATCTCTCTAAGAGAGGATTTGACCTGAAGATTGAACCAGACCGCCATTTTCCTTGCCCTTGTACTTGGCACGTGAAACCACTTTCTGACTAGAACTGAGTAACCCTATTGGATAGGGTTCAAGTCAACTGTAAGTCACAGTCCTAATTTCAAGTCAGGGGCTAATTGCAACTGCAAGTCCCAGACATAATTTCAAGTCACGGACTTAACTTCAAGACTCGGGACTAATCCCATGTCACGGGCCTAATTTGAAATTAGGAGCGCTTCAGAATTTCCAGGTGCTGCTGGATTTAGTGACACTTATTGTTTACTTTTTTTTTCTTTTATACCGTAACTGATAACACACTTATTGTTTATATTTTTCGTTTATATTGTAACGGATAAATAGATTTATTTTTACTTTATTTGTGCGTTTTATTTAGCTCACTCTTCTTGTCTGTCCGAATAACTTTTTAGATTTTATTAAAATTTCTTTTAAAGTATCAAGAGGAAGCAAGCGCCGCGAAGATCAATGGGCTTTGCGATTTAAGTCGTAATACATTGGTGGCGCTCTTTTTTTTTTCTCTTTTTCTTTCATTAAGATTTCTTAAGTTTTCCCGCGCCCTACTCTCCGGGATAATTGCGCTAGGGCATCTATATTGAACGCTCTGTTGACCACGAGCTGTAATCTTGAAACCTTTTTGTGATTGAAATAATTAGTAATAATAATTATTATTAAATAAGAGCGTAGCAATCTTGTACCTTGGTTTTAAGAAAATCCAGGGTTACAAGTCAATGGCTTTTAAAAATATTTATCTAAACGTCAGTTCTGGATTTTTCGAAAACTCATCCTTAAGCTGGCAAAAAAATCAGTAATATTTTTCACAATCTCTCCTCAGCTGAGTGAGATTTTAAGCGCCTTTTTCGTCAACGGCTTTTAAAAATGGGTTTCATGCAGGATATAAAATTTATGTGTCCTGAGGATGCAACAGTAAGTTGGCGAAACGTCGGCAATTTTAAAAAGGGCCTTTGATTTTTTTATTGGATCCTCACCCCAAATAATACACAACTCTAACATAACAACATCGTTAACGAAAAACCATTTAGAAACTTAATATTTAGGAAATATCTGCGGAGAAACGGAATATGTAAAGACTGATAATATGGGTTTCATGCTGGATGTAGTATTTACATATGAATCCTAAAAATGCAACAATAAAGTTGCGAATCGTCGACTATTTAAAAATAGTCTTTTGTTTTTTTACTGGATCCTAACCGCAATTAATACACCACTTTAACATAACAACAAAAAGATTGTTGACGAAAACCATTTACAAACTTAATACCTGGGTAATATATGCAAAACAACGGAGAAAAAGTACTGATAATATGTGTTTCATGCAGGATATAAGATCTATATATGTGTTCTAAGGATGCAACAATTAAAATGCGAAACGTCGACAATTTAAAAAAATACTTGTTTTTTTACTGTATCTTAACCTCAAATAATACACCAGTCTAACAAATATTTTTCAACATAGTTCTGTCTTATTGGATTTTTACCAAAATATTGTCAGGCCATTCTCATATGACCTTTAATTTTTGGTCAAAATTTGAAGTCAATCGGGTAAGTAGTTTGTAAGCTAAGCCGCGAACTGACACACAGACCGACAGACGGACCGACGGAATCGATAAAACATGTTTTTTTGGGATCTAGGGACGCTAAAACGTGAAGATATGGACATCCTGAGAGGGTGATTTGCTCCAGGTTTACAAAAATTTTATTTGGCCGCAATTTTGTTCTGCCACCTTGAATTAGTAACGCAGTTTTATTAAACTAAATTTTAACACCTACAATAATGTAAGGACGTAGCCGATGCATGCATCGGACATGTGGCCCTTCTGAAACGTACACTACAGAATGCTAAACATTCTAAATGGTACGGATTCGCAAATAACGTCAAATAACTAAATGAAATGAAATGAATTATGACGGAGAGGAAATTACCGGTTCGAATAACATCGCTAATGCCTTCGCCACTCACTTTGAGTCTTGCTATTCACGTCACCGTAGTTTAGATTTTAGCAAGATTGGCCCTATAAGCTGTTCGGGAAAATTACTATCAACCTATTGTATTACAGAGGCGGAAATCTGCAATAAAATTAAAACTCTTGATCTTTCTAAAAAGGCTGGTCCAGATGGAGTTCCCACTATTTTATTGGAACGTTGCTGCGAGTCGTTGTCTCGGCCCCTTTGTAAAATTTTTCAGAAATCTTTTAATCTGGGTTCCTTTCCCGAAATTTGGAAGTTTTCCACTCTCATGCCGATCTTTAAATCTGGGGATAAGAGCGATATTAAAAACTACAGAGGTATTTCCTTGCTTTCGGATCATATCTTTGAGTCTCTGAAGCACTACATCACTGGTATGCAACACGGTTTTTTTAGTGGTCGCTCAACAACTACAAATCTTGCAATTTTCCAGAATTACTTAACAACATCGGTTGAGGCTGGTCAACAGATCGATGTTATATATACTGACATATCGAAGGCTTTTGACAGGGTTTGCCATCAGCTTCTGTTATTCAAATTCCAGCGAATTGGTTTTTCTGGAACCTACCTGCAATGGATAGAATCGTGCTTATTCAATCGTCGTCAGCGAGTTAGCGTATATGGTTCAATTTCTAGAGAGGTTGTTGAGACATCTGGTGTCCCACAGGGCTCTCATATTGGTCCAATTCTCTTTCTACTATTTATAAATGATATAGTATCATGCTTTAAAGTGTCTAAGTGTCTCTTATACGCAGACGATTTAAAATTCTTTTCACCAGTTTCCTCTGAATCAAATCCACTGTAAATGTACTTGGAAAAGCTTATCAAATGGCGCAACATTAACCATCTTCTTCTTAATGTCTCTAAATGTAAAGTGCTCCGTTTTCATAAACGCATTAAACCCATATTCTCCTCCTACTTCATAGATAACGTGAGTCTTGAAGTTGTTAGTTCCTTTACAGACCTGGGCGTTATTTTTGATGAGAATTTAACTTTTGGTCTGCACATTGATAGTATTGTGCTGAAGGGTTTGTCACAGATACTAAAGCAATTGGATGTCTTTATAACTCACTTGTTCGCAGCGTTCTGGAGTATTGTTCTACAGTTTGGAGTCCATCGCATCAGTGCCATATCGATAAAATCGAAAAAGTCCAAAATAGATTTGCCAAATACCTTTTGTATAAGTTTAATTTTCCGTACCAGGGTTTATCATATAATACCAGGGCTCTTCTGTGTGGCCTTCAAACACTTGAGTTTCGAAGAAAGAAGGCACTTCTAGTTTTTCTTCACAAACTGCTCAGTGGAGATATTGACTGTCCGATGTTGCTTGAGTCGGTCGCATTTCTGGTTCCTATTAGGAGAACAAGGCAATCTCAACTCTTTTTTGAAGGATACCATCGTACAAATTATGGGCTTAGCGCATTTGTCGATCGACTGGTACGCAATTACAATCGTCACTTCCCTGATTATGACATTTTCAGTTTAAGCACTTTACAGCTTAAAAGGCGGTTAAACGAATTGCTTTTATGATTGTTTTATATCTATATATACTTTGTATCTATTTTTATTCACTTGTATTTTAATTATTTATGTATTGTGTTGCTTTTTTGACGAACTATTGTGTGTTCTTTTTTTTTCTTTATTTCTATTCGACATGCCTCTTAGGGCTATTTTACTTTTTACTTTATCTATTTGACCTTCCATGCGAATTCGTACCATTTGGAATGTTTAGCATTTTATAGTGTATGTTTCAGAAGGGCCACTTGTCCGATGCGTGCATCGGCTACGTCCTTACAATCGGCATAATGAAGTCAATAACTCGAACAAAAATATGTCAGATTGGCAAACAAAAATTACCAACAAGGAGAAAGATTTTCAATTGAAGTAAAATAAACATGAATAATAATAAAACTACACAACTACATAAACAAAAACGAACATCAATATAAACCAAAAAACATCACAAAATCAAACCAGTTAGCTACCCTTTTAGCTGTAAAGTGCTAAGTCTGAAAATGTCATATTCTGAGAAGTGACGATTGTAATTAAACCCAGTACGCTAAAACCCTTAAGTATAATGTTATCAAGTCCTAATACTGGAACCTGTGGTGGACGATAGATCAAAATACAACAGTTCTAACCACACTACACCAGTTTCATCAGCAGATGATATAGACATCAGTCTATATCATCTGCTGATGATGCTAACTTGGTTAGCGAAACCCGCGTCCAGAACGTAACAAGTTGTAGTGTAGTGTGGTTAGAACTCTTATATTTTGATATAATGTTATCAATATGTAGATTAAAAGTTAGATTTTTATCAAAAATAATGCCTAGGTTATAACTCATTGGTTCTTCCGTGAAAGAACTAACAACTTCAAGACTTACGCTATCTATGAAGTAGGTGGAGGGTATGGGATTAATACGTTTGTGAAAATGGAGCACTTTACATTTTGAGATGTTAAAAGAGAAATAATTAGTTTTGCACCATTTGACGAGCCTTTCCATATCAGACTGCAGAGGATTGGAGTCTAAGGAGACTGGTGAAAAGAACATGCGAACCCTGCAGGAGACCTGATGTCACAAGAATCTCCCTGAAAATTGAACCACATATGTTGACTTGCTGGCGACGATTAAATAAATACGATTTGATCCACTCAAGATATTTTCCACAAAAACCAACTTGCTGTTATTTCCATAACAGAAGCTGATGGCAAGCACTGTCAAAAGCCTTAGTTATGTCAGTGTAAATAACATCGATCTGTTTGCCAGGCTCAACCGATGTCACTAAGTAGTTCTGCAAGATTGGTAGTTGTTGAACGACCACGATAAAAATAATCTTGCATACTTGTAATATAGTATTTTAAAGACTCAAATATATGATCGGTAATAATTGCCTTAAAGAGCTTTGGTATATGTGAAAGTAAAGAAATGCGTCTGTAGTTCTTCACATTACTCTTATCATCAGATTTAAAAATGGGCAAAAGGGTAGAAAACTTCCAAAATTCAGGAAAGGAACCCAGATTAATGGAACTCTGAAAAATTATAATAATAATTTTATTATACCGCCATTTTGTTCCGCCAACTTGAATTCGTACCAAATATTTACTAGTTGATTCCAATAATATAATAATACTCGACGTTTATGCAAAATTTGAAAAAAATTGTATAAGCGGTTTTTTCATATAAATTTTCTTTTCATTTCACTGGGCCGCCATTTTGATTCGCTGTTTTGGATTGGATTTTACTAAAATATTACCAGCTCATCCCCATATGACCCTTAATTTTTGACTGACAGAGATTTTTTACAAGGGAAGTAAAAAATAATTCAATACGAGGGAATTTCTGTGTAAAGGAAATTTACCAATTTTTTTTAATTTACAGCTTAAAATTAAATAAAATATAGTACAAAATGTGTATGTTTTAATTTTTAATCTCACAAAATCGGCCGAACTCTTAGAAACAGTCCTGAACTAAATCTATATTTTCTGTTCTAATATCTTCAAAACAAAATATGATATTTCGTGCCTGTTTTATTCTTAGATAATTGTACGTATCTCCCGCATTGACTCAAGATTTTGCCCTTTCAGGATTTCATTATAATTAATATATACTATATTATTATTATTATTTTGCTGGAGCTCATCATTAAGTTCGCGTTACAGGTTAAGGTGTCTTCTCATTATTATTATTATTAATATTGTTACTTGTTGTCTCACAGTATTCCTGTGTCTGTATTTTATACTGACGGGTTATACCAAGTCAGTACAAAAAATAAAAATAAAAAAAGGGAATGGAAAAATAACAACTATTGTGTATTAAGAAATGAAACAAAGATGACTCTTTCCTGTTTCCACAGCCTTTTTACTTCCATTGCCAAGTCGCTGTATTGGCGATCTTCTCACTGTATTTCGCTTGGACATTCTCGTCGTTGGGAACAGCCATGTCAATTAAATAAGTGATTTTCTCTTTTTTGGATTGAGAGGTGATATCGGGTCTGTTTGTGGGGATTGTTTTATCTGTGTGGATGCCAATGTCCTAGTAGAGCTTGTAGACTTCGTTTTCAAGTATGGATGTTGGTGTATAATGGTAGTAAGGATCTGTGTTCTCCGTTAGTTTGTATGTTGTGGCTAATGCTTGATGAACGACCTTCGCTGCTGAGTTGTGTTTCGCGGTGTATTCAGTTCCGGCCATTATTCTCGATCCACTCGTTATGTGATCGATCGTTTCTCTCTGCTGGTGACATCTCCTGCACCTGTCGTCTTCAATAGTTGTGTCTTTGATGATGTGCTTTCGGTAGTTTCTGGTTGCTATGACTTTGTCTTGGATGGCAAGCAGGAAGCATTCTGTTTCGGGGAACAGCTGCCCTTCTTGTAACCACGTATATGAAGCTTTTTATATATGGAGTCTTTCTTTATGTGGTATCTGTGTCTTCCGTGAAGTGTTTTTTCAGACCAGGCTTTCATCTTTTCTAATCGTGATTGGATGTGACTGAATGCGTCTGCTGCGTGGCTGGTTTCAGACAGATCGAGCGGTGTATAATTTTTGTCTGCCTTCACTATTGCCTTGTGGAGGTTAGTTTGTTTGTTGTGGAACAATTTTCTGAGTTCGTAAATTTGTTTTTTATTTAGCGATTGTGTATCTATAATTCCCCTCCCTCCTTCTTTTCTCTTGATGGTGAGCCTTTTCTTGCATGCGTTGGGATGTAACTTCCTGTGTTTAGTGAATTCAAAGCGTATGAGAATGTGAATGTTTTCTATGTCTGTATGGCGTAAAGTCCCTATGAACTTACCAATACATGCGAACGGCAGCCAGTCATCTTTTCGGAGAGCTGTAGGTTGCAGGTTCTCGGGTACACCTTTCGAAATTAAAATGGGCGCCACCTAATTGACTGTGACTCAATTAGGAAGAAATCTATATTGATATTTAAATGCAGACAAAATAAAGATTTGGAGGGCTTTTCAATAAAACACTATATAAAGTGCAGACTGTCAAATTTTAATGATCACCTTGATCTTTTGTTTTTTTTTAGAAAGTTGTTTTATAAAATAATTTTTGACATGTGCAGCTTACATTCAAAAATTCAATTAACATGAAGATATAAAAAAATAAATCAAGAAAATGTAAAATATATAAAATATATCAAATATATGAAATGTGATAGAACGTTATTACCATTATATCATCAACCTATGAACATCTGGCGAAATGTCATGTCGCAAATATGTAAATATGAAAATTAAATTAAATAGCGCACAGGGAATCAAAAATTCATGAATTTTCTCTTACACTGCCGCAAGGAAAAAAGTTATAAAAATATAAAGTGTTTCGCCAAGGCTGTTTTACAAAAAATAGGTTACTTACTTCCTTTCTGCTACCTTATATAAAATTCATAAACATAAAAACTAAGAATTAATTCCTTATACTCTTACAGGAAGGAACTCCAAAACCATTGTAGAACTCTTGGTTTATGTACCCCAAAAATTACACCATAAACTTGAATTCTTAACCTGAAACCCTACAAACAATTGTTTGTCTTAAAATAAAATCGACATGGAATGTGCAAAAACAAGTTATTTACAACACAACTATTCAAAGACATTGCCTTACCTCTAGTCATCTAGAGGGCTCCTTCGACGTCAACGGTCACCAATAAAGGGAATTTCCAGACATCTAGAAAGGCTTTTCGAGGACCGACAGCCAAAAACAAAATTCAGGACGCCATTCTGTTTATAAAAGATAATTGCGAATTAGCTCACAGTAGGACACTAATTTGAAAATCGACTTACCACGTGGTTGATCAAATGTGGAACCAAACAAAATGGGACCAAAATTTATGGCCAGATGATGTCCATAAATAGGCCTTAGACTTTCAACAGCACTGCACTTTAAAATAATTATTTATGGCATACTCTCAGTACTTTAAAAAAATTGGTCCATTAAGGCACTTTTATAAAGCCGGACACATGTTGCACCTCTAAGGAGAGCCAATAGAAAGGGACGAGAAAATCAGTTCCAGAAAATTCAAAGAAGTTTGACATTCCCCTCCATCATTCTTCCTCACTTCAGACTTATGCCAACCTAATGCCATAAAATAAAATAATATTTACAGTGGAGTTCACTGCTGGCGCCACTAGTAGAAGGGAGTAAGAACCCGATAACATTCGGTGTCCCCGAATACAGCTGGCGAATTGCTCCTGAGCAGAACCAAAATTATGACTTAAATGAAAAATCAGACACTGTCAAAGCTGGCTGGATGCCGAAAAATAAGAAACTAATGAAACCATAGTGACAGAAGAGAAAGGCAGGCAAATTCCGAATATTTATAAACAAAGCAAAAACAAATTTCTTTTGTCTTAATTTAGAGAAGTTGAAAATACTTTACAAAATGTAATCCAATGAATTATGAATAAAACATATTGAGGTATGTAAAATGTAATTTACATAAAAGTCTTGATATTTTAAAGGTTATATTTAACTGCAAAGTTATAATGTTCAATTTTGTTTCAGATTACTAATGGGCTTAAAATAATGAAAAACCATAAGCAAAATGTCTGTTTAACATTCCATACCAAGCAAACATAAAGAAAGGCAGCTTGGAGAGATGAAAACAAAAAGTTATGTCAACTGAAACTTTCTAATAGTTCGAGTGTTCTCAAAGTCTTAAATTGATATTTACAAGAAAGAAGAGAGTAAATATGTTTATCATAATTCATGTGAGTGAAATGGACTGAAAGAAGAGACCAAAAAAAACAGAATATTTTATTGTAAATGAAAAAATTGTTATTTTCATTAATAAAGAAGGCCGGTATCTTATGAACTAAAACTGATTATAGATTCAAACCATGTCACTTTCAATAGTAACACCCTATTAATAAAGATTTTATTAACTTTTATAAAGTGTATGATATGTAAATTTGGAAAAATCCAACTCGTAGGGTTATACGACAGGATGGTGTTAGAACACTGTGTAAAAATCAGTAACTATATAACTAGCCAAATTTAGTAATTGCCTCACTGTTACTATAAACTAAATAATTATACATAAATTTGAAAATGTTATAGTCTGTGTGTGACCATTTAATGATACCAAACGCATACGTCAGAATAGGTATTGCGAAGGTGTTAATAGCTTTTGTTAAATTTCTGGAATTCAGTTTTGTTTTTAGTAGCTTTGTGACTCTGGTTTTAAATTCCGTCTTGAGCTCTGATTTGTTATGAGTGTGGTTAATTTTGGTGCTTTGATGGAAGCCTAGGTATCTGTATGTTTCTTCTTTGAGCATGTTATCTATAGCTTCATTGTTGATTGTTTCCATCGTAGGGTGGTCTTTCCACTGTCCCTTGGTGATATGAAATTGCTTGCATTTACTTATACCAAATTCCATGTTGATGTCCAGGGTAAACGTTTCTGTGATTTTAAGGAGTTTCTTTAGCTGTGCCTTTGTGCTTGCATATAATTTTATGTCATCCATGTACAAGAGATGGCTTATTTTGTGTAGGTTGTTTTTTTGGTGTTTAATTTGGAATCCAAAGTTTGTGTTATTCAGTGTGTTTGAGAGTGGATTGAGACAGAGGCAGAACCACAAAGCGCTGAGTGAATCTCTCTGGAATATACCTCGTGTGATGTAGATCTCTTCTGTTTCGATGTGTTCTTTTTGTGTTCTCAGGTTGATCTTAGTTTTCCACGTATTCATGATTTGCGTAAGAAATTGCCTGATGTTTTTATTGACTTTGTATAATTCAAGCACTCTAGTTAGCCAACTATGGGGTATCGAATCAAAGGCTTTTTTATAATCTATGTAACCAGTATGAGGGTTTCTATAATTTTTCCTGGTCTGTTCCATGATGACGCTGTCTATAATTAACTGCTCCTTGCATCCTCGGCTGTTTTTCCTGCAACCTTTTTGCTCTTCCGTTGGAATATTTTTCTGTGCTAGATGTTATTCCATTCTCCTGGTAATTGTGGCTATGATGATCCTATATAGGGTTGGAAGGTACGTAATAGGTCGGTAATTTGATAGGTCCTTATTATCTGAATTTTTGGGTTTAAGGTATGTTATTCCTTAGGTGAGAAAACTGGGGAGTGTGCTAGGTTTTAAAATAATTTCATTAATTTGGCGAGTGAGAGATTCATGTGTAGTGGTAAATTGTCTGTACCAGAAGTTATGAATGTTATCTATTCCAGGACATCTCCAGTTATGCGTGTATTTGATTATTTCTGCAACTTCTTGTGTTGTCATTGTAAAGTCCTCTTGTTCCTCCAAGCACTTGTGTCTGTCTTCTTCCACTTTAATCCATGAAGCGTTATTATTGTGTAGTTTTAGTTCTGACCAAATACTTTTCCAGTATTCTGTGATCTCTTGTTTGGTCGGTGGTTCTATTACTAGTGCCTCCTCATTGCTCATGATTTTTTGGTAGAACTGTTTCTTTGTATCTTCGGAGTCTTGCGGCATACACGGATAATTTTTGCTTCATAGTGTCAAGGATTTCTGTAAGCGTGTGATCAGGAGATGCAGATTTGATTTTGATTTTCTCTACACTTTTTGTGATACGTTTTGACTTGTTGCCGTTCATGGATTGGGTAAGATGTCCCAATTCTTTTCTAATTTTGTTAATTTTGTTTTCGATTCTTATCTGCCATTTGAATTTTGGTTGGTGTTTCTGTGTCGTGGCGGGAGTTTCTGATTGTTCTGTGTTATCGTGGTTATAGCTGCTGCGTAGATCACAGTATGAATGTCCTCAAATGAGCTCGCATTCGTTATGTACTGGGGAATTATGTGTTCGTTGATGGTCTTTAGGATTTTATGTGTGTCTTGTTTGAAGATTACACGAAAAATAGAATTTCTTGTGGTAGGATATTATTATTATTATTATTAAAGAACCTAGGAAAAATTGTTTGGTTCAAATATATATCAAACAAACACACATAGACTTTATTTTAAGAGTTTCCAAAGTCTCATACAATTTTTTTTATAACTATTACACAAAAACCTGAATATGAGGATGAATAACTGAAAAAAATGGGGGTAACTGGCAAAGTGGATTTGATATTCGTTACCAGGGCCTCAGAAAGTAAATAAAAATTGTATTTTACTATTTAATGAGGTAATTACTTATATCTATATACAGCTTAAAATTAGATAAAATATAGTAAAAAGTGTGAATTTTTTTTAACTTTAATCTTGGCACAAAGTTGTTTGAACCCCTAGGAACAGTCCTAAACTAAAGCTATATTTTCTGTTCTAATTAATCTTCAAAACAAAATATGATATTTAACTCCTTTGTCTTTTTGTCACTTCTACCCACGGACTTATTGTATACAATGTCATACAGCTTACCACCGATTGAACTCAATTCGTAGATCTATGCTAATAAGCGAACGCTAACAGTCCGCAATTTTATTCACAAACCAAAAGGCATAGCCGGATTACAGGAAAATCATATAAAATCCAATTCGGTAAGGAGATTACCTCGATTCTGTGGGGTTAATAAAATTCACGGTAATCGTAATACGAGACTACGTGAACTTTCAACGAGCTTTTATGCAACACAAACGGGAAAATGTGAAACCGGAATATATTATGGTGTTGTAGATCTATAATAGATATAATATTAGGCATGTTTTATAAATTTATAAGAACAGACGAAGGGTCTTTTAATACTATTTTAAATCCATTTGTTTGGAAAAAATATATTTCTTTGTTTCTTTTAGATTAGACAAAAAATATATCGAAGAGAAATAGACATTTCTGTGCGGTTTTTGGTCGTAAAAAGTTATACAAAATGAAAGAACAAACGGTAAGGATTACTCCTTCACCATTTTGTCGAGAATCGACCAAAACATGACACCATGTTTGTTTCAAGGGCTAAGGAGCTTTGTTGGTCGTTATTTATGTTTTCCAGATGGTGCTGTTGTTGTTGCGCTTGATTTTTCATGATTTTATATTTGTCGACTATTGTTTTCCCTAATGTTGGTAGTTTTAATGATTCGTCCCTTTTATTCAAACCACCTTGTTTTTAAATTTCTATGGCATCTCGGATTATTTTGGTCTTATAATGTTCTATATTGGTAATCTTCCTGAATAGGGCTAAAGCTGTTTGTTTGTTTCTAATGCTGGGTTTATGCTCTTCCACTCTTGCTGATATTCGCCTGTTAGTTTGCCCCAAGTACATCTTTTCACAGTCCTGGCAAGGAGTACTGCACACTCCGTGGTTTTCCAGTTTGATTTTATCTTTTGGGTTTCCAAGTAGTTTACCTATAGTTGTTTGTGGCTTGTGTATTGTTTGTATGTTGTGTTTCCTCAGAATTCTTCCGATTCTGTCTGTTGTGCCTTTTACATATGGTAAAATTACTCGTTGCTTTCCTAGTTCATAATTTTTGTTGTTCGTTGTTCGGGAAACCTGTGCATATAGGTTATATAATAGTTATATAATAGCTTTCTCTATGGTGCGATTTGTGTAGCAATGTTTCTTTAAAGCACTAGATATTATATCAAATTCGTTTTGTCTCGTCTGTGCCTCAGTTAATCGCACGGATCTGGATATTAGGGTATTGGTCACAGCTTGAATTTGTGCTGAATGATGATGCGATCTTGCATTTAAATATATTTCTGTAAGTGTTGGTTTTCTGTACACGTTGTATTCGAAATGTCCGTTACGCAATTTTGTCAGTAGAACATCTGGAAATGGAACTCTAGAGTAAATTGTATTCTGGGGTGGATTGAATTTACGTGAGTCAGACATTTTTCAAATTCAAATTCAAATTTTTAATTTGGTTTCGAGCAGTATAAATATAGAAAGAAACACGTCAAATAGAAATGTAAATAGACATATGACAAGCACCTAATACAAACTAACAACAGATATATCTAAATATAGATCACAAAACATAGTATATAATTTTTTCCTCGAGTTAAAAACCATTCTTCAGTGCGGTGTCCAACAAAACAAGGAAAAAAAAAGATTTTCAGTTTGCATATTATGATGGGTTATTCCTCAAAAAAGTGAAAAATTCATCTGTGGTGTAAAAAGTCTGTGATAAAAGTAAGCTTTTAATTTTATTTTTGAATTTATTTTGACAATTTATTGCTTTAATGTTATAAGGTAACATATTATAAATTTTACTCCCAGCGTAGATTGGTGATTTTTTATAAATATTTAAGTTATTCTTGTCTAAGCAGAAGTTATTTTTATTTCTTGTATCATACGCATGAAAATTACTGTTAATTTGAAGTAGATTTTTATTTCTATGGATATATGGTAATAATTTTAAGAGATAAATTGAAGCAACTGTCAAAAGTTTATATGACCTGAATGTCTCTCTGCAAGATGTTTTAAAAGGTATACCAAAAATGATTCTAACAATTCTTTTTTGTATTATAAATACTCTCTCTATATCTGAGGTCTGACCCCACACTACTATGTTATAAGCTATTGCAGAGTATATGAAAGCATAATATACATTAATAATTGCTGTACGGTCAACATAATTACGGAGACCAGAAATTACGTAAGCTCCCCTATTAAGCTTCTTACAAACATTGTCGATCTGAATGTTCCAATTAAGGTGGCAATCCATAGACAAACCCAAGAAACTAACACATGAGGAAAGCTCAAGATCATGACCATCGAAGGAAATGCTGATATCACAAGGTTCTCTACAAAGTTCATAGATACAGTTTTGGTATGGTTAATCATTAGCTTATTAGCAAAGCACAATTTAGAAAACTCACGTAGTACAATGTTGATTTTATTTTTTAAGTGACTGTCTGACATATCGGATACTACGATAGTAGTATCATCTGCATATAGAAAAACCTGGCCCTGACTTATATAGTCAGGAAGATCAATAATGAAAAGTAGGAAAATCAGGGAACCTAAGATACTTCCCTGAGATGTGCCAATATTCTGATAAAAATCAGACGACATTACATTTTTAATTTTTACACAAAATTTTCTGTCAGTCAAAAATGAAACTATAAATGCGTTTATATTACCACGTAGTCCTAGGGCGTCTAATTTAGCAGAGACAAACTGTTTATCAACAGTGTCGAATGCACGTGTCAAGTCAAAAGACAACGTAATTACAAATTCACCTTTGTCCATCTTATTAGAAATATACTGTACAAGATCAATGCACCCAGTTTCCGTAAACATGCCTCTCCGGAAACCATGTTGCCTGTCGTTTAAGATATTATATTTGCAAATATATATAAATACGATTGTAAACAATTTTTTCAAAAATCTTAGAAAAGGAATGCAATAAGGAAATAGGCCTGTAGTTTTTCATGCTAAGAGAATCCCCACTCTTAAATATAGGTACAACTATGGATATCTTTAGCCTGTCCGGAAATACATCAGCTTACATTAATTAGGTCACACAATGGGGTTGAAATATTAAATATAACACGTTTAATAAACTTAATGGATATAGAGTCGAAACCACAAGAGCCTTTGTTGGGGATACTCATGACAGCTCTCTACACCTCGGTACTTGTAACAAACCGGTAATAAAACGAATTGAAGACAAGTCTTCGACCAATAGTGCACATGTCGGAGAATCGCCCACCGAAATAAGCACCCAGCTTGGAAGGGATAACTAATTCCAGGTATTCCCCAAAGACTCACGCAACCTCAAGTGGCTCAGAAATTATTTTATTATCCCAAGATAAAACTATATTTTTTGTGGTATTAATGTTTTTGCCCTGTATTTTGTTAACTATTGACCAGCTTGTTTTAACTTTATTGGTTGAAATGGTAACTGGTGCTAATGACAAATCTTCAGCGGATGGTAGTCTTGTCATGTTTTACCAAAATGTCAGGGGTCTACGCACCAAAATTAATGAAATTTCTCTTAGCGTCATGTCTTGCGACTATGACGTAATATTTCTCACCGAGACATGACTTAATAGGGATATTTCTAAAAATGAAATACTTAAAAATGAATATATAGTTTTTAACTTTATTGGCTGAACTAGAAATTAAAGTGTTGTAGTAAGCGAGTTTTTCATTTTTAATTTTCATAGTTACTTCTTTTTTAAATATTAAATAGCGATGTTTGATTGCATCGTCCCTACTATTATTTTTTAGCCAGTTTAGTTTTTCTAGATTATTAATTTGGATTAAAAGGTCCTCTAAAAATCTCATTTTAAAATTATTTTTAATTTTTTTGGTCTTTATGGGAAACGTGGTTTGAAAACTCCAACAAAAGGAGTCAAAAAAAGTATCAAAGTCAAGGTTTGGGTCGGAACTTAAAAAACCCTCAAACGCTCTACCAAACCTATAAATGAATTCATTAATATCTACTTCATTAATGGATCTGTAATACATAGTACTTATTGATTTTTTTGGCAAATCGCATGTATCAATAATTTTAAATTTAAATATTTGAGCTGTATGATCTGAGAAACCCAAATCACAGTTACGTACCTGAAGCAAAGAAGGTTTATTAGAAATAACATAGTCTAAAATGGCATTGGATTTTTTAAAAGAGAGACCATACCGAAGCTCTCTAATAAATCCGAGAGTATTCTATGTGATTTATCATTACATCCAGCATTTACATTCAAATCACCACACACAATGACCAACTCAAAACTGGATGCTGCTGTGATTAAACTTTAATTTAGTACATCAATAAAAAGCTGCAAGTGTCCCGATGGTGGTCGGTAGATATCAATCAAGCAAAGATGTTTTAGTTTCAGACAGCAACACTCAATAACTGACTCAACTGAGAGACTGTCAATAATCTCCACAGGGGAGGCCTCCGATGTGAGAGAGTCATGAATAAATATTGCAAGTTTCGAAGTTGGTATGACCACGTTGCCATATATGAACTTGCTTTCTTAAGAGCTTTTTTTTCGAAGTATATCATTAATAAATTCGCGACTACTAGTGATAGGGAGGACCCTATTGGAGCACCCTCTATTTGTTTATACATTTGCCCGTTGAATGAAAGAGAAGTATTTTTAAGGCAATGCTCCGAGAGTCGTATTATATGTGCCTAGAAATCCTCGTTCATAGCAATCTTGTCCAATGCTTCGTCGATGGGAATACTGGGAATATATATACAATAATACATAGGAGCACCGTTTATTTGTTTATACATTTGCCCGAGAATTGTATGAGATGTGCCTGGAAATCTTCGTTCAAATCGTCTTCCGTATTGAATTGAGTCTATGAACGCGGGATATGACCTATGATATGCAAATAAACCTCCAAACTATGAAGACAGAATATACAGAAAAGAGTATGACAAGTGCTGAGGACACAACTCAATGTACTTACCTATTCATTTGGGATAGTGAATTGGTCTGATACGAATATTAATTTTCACAACCCTCGAAGTGCCCTTGAGCGAGCAACGCTCCCACGATACCTAACAGAAAGAGGCCTAGCAAACATCAGAAAGCATCTAGACCAACAAATAATAAGCATAAGAACTCATCTTCATAGACACGTTGATACTTACACACTACACCGTGTTATATACGAAACCGACAAGTATATTCCGTGAACTCTGAATGAACAGCAATTTGTAACTCATCCTCAGAGACTGATAATGAGAGATAAATAATGTGGTTGGAAGAACCTCTGCACGGGCCTAACATATAATTATAACGGACAATCAGGCACATGTCGACAAGCCAGCATCAAACTAATGATTGGTTTCAGGATAGATGTTTCTAGAGAGGAAGGGCTACCTTCTTGCTATAAAAGACTAAGTTATTTCCACTCGGGATTACTTGAAATATATTATCCGAGACGATAACTGCAGATATGGATGCCAAACTTCAAAAACAATACAGCATGTTACTGAAGGTTGTCAGAAATCTTCTGCCGGTAAAAACGCCTAACGATGCCTAGTACAATCGAACATCGGAAAATAATTCCATTTTGGCACGGACTAATCCCAAGAACCATGAGTTCTCTCCCAGACTTCTGTTGGGTTTATTGCTGCATTTAAACCTTAAATGATTTTTTTTCAGGGTCACGTTTAAAATGTCTCTCAAAATTATTTTGAATACCCAACAATAAAATGATTTTAGTCTAAATTTCCTTTACAATCTTCCTATGTCAAATTATTACTTATTTATTTATTTATTTATTTATTTACAGTTAATTGTCTTAAAGGAAGATCCCAATTACAAGACAGTGAAAAACTACATATTCAAGCCTACCAAAAAATTACATTTTACACATAAAAAGAAGCTTATAACTAATAATAACAGTAATTATTTTCCAAATTCTCATATTTGAATAAGATTTAAATTAGCAAAACGGTTTAGCCTCGTAAATGTTTCTTATATGATTCTAAACTATCAGAAAAAAGATCCAAATTAGTTTTTTTGTTAAAATTATCGCACATTGTATAAATAGGCGAAAATTTTAAGATGTTTGTACGAGGATTCGGCAAGTAAAAAGCACTGCTTGTACGTGAACTTAAACGAGGCACGTTGAAATTTATTTTAGAAAGTAAACAGAGCTTATACAAAAATATCATTTGCAGGTTATCTCGTCTGGATTTTAAGTTCGTCAGGAAAATTTATCTAAAAGCTCTTCTTGTGGACATCCTTGAGCGGTATAGCGACCGTCTTGTTTAAAGCTTAGATATTTTACAATTTTTCGCTGTATACTTTCAATACCAGACACATGTATATTATATCCCGGAGTCCATACAACTACCGCATATTCAAGTTTGGATCGGACTTAACTGTAGTACAGCAGCTTTATGGCTTCCACTTGGCTAAACTCTTTAGTAGTACGAACTATAAACCCTAACATTTTAGAAAAATCTGACTTAATAGCGCTGTAATTAGAGGTGAATGATAATTTTTGACAGAATGTAACTCCTAGATCACAGAACTCCTTGGATCGGCCTACAATTTCACCATTGCAGTTATAGTTAAAAATAATCGGTTCTGACTTTGTAGTAAACGACATAACCTTGCATTTTCCAATATTTAGCTGTAGACAATTTCCCTGGCACCAGTCAATAATATGCTGTAAGTTTTGTTGGATTTTTATGCAGTCCGCCATAGACTTAATGTTAGCGAAAAGTTTGAGGTCATCAGCGTAGAGTAAATAACCAATATCCAGAGAATCACCAATGTCGTTAATAAAAATGTTAAACAGCAAGGGTCCTAAAACGGAACTCTGCGGTACCCCCGAACATGCTATATAGTTCTCCAATTGAAAACCATTTATAGCCACATATTGTGTGCGATTTGAAAGGTAACATGTAAAGAGCCGTAAGAGGGAATCCGAGAATCCGATATTTGAAAGTTTATTAATTAACAAGTCATGATTTAACTTGTCAGATGCTTTGGAAATGTCTAAATATATTACATCAGATTGCAGACCCTCATCAATCGAGTCCGCAATGTATTGTGTTATAAGGGCCAAGTTGGTAGTTGTGGGACGATTTTTAAAGGAACCGGCTGTTCAGGAACAATTTTATTTTGCACCAACGGAAAAATGATGTCGTGCAATATAAACTCAAATACTTTTGAGAAGTTGCATATGATGGAAACAGGTCTATAATTTTGAATATCTGATTTATCACCCTTCTTAAAGACTGGACATACTTTCGACTTTTTCCGTATATTTGGTAATATCTGTTGTTTAATGCACATTAAACAACTTAAATAGGATTTGAAAAGGTTTTATTAACACAAATCGACAGTCACGTATCAAAAATACTGGAATAAGGTCTGGTCCGGCAGTGTATTTAGGTTTAAGTTTTTTAATAGCACAAATAATATCCCGTTCACTAACTGTAGATATGTTTATATTTGGTACACGAGAATGAATTATTTGAAATTTGGATATTGTTAAAAATTGAATAAGATTGCTTAAAAAATGAAGCAAATGAATTCAAAATATCGGGTGGATTATCTAGATTCTGACCATCAAAGTGCATACTGTTTGGAATGCCTGTTATCTCTCTTCGGCCTTTGACAAAATTCCAAAAGCGTTTGGGATCTTTTTTGATATCTGTCTCCATTTTTTGAATATATTTTTTATATGCTATACTTATATCAGTTTTGATTTTTGATCTCAGAGTCTGAAATCTTTCGAAATCCTGTATGCTGCCATATTTTATGTACTTTTTATGCAATTTATCTTTAGTTTTTATATTTTTAATAATTTCTGAAGTGAACCAAGGATGATATCTTCTATTTGACGAATGGCGATATAAGTGATAAAAAGTATTACAGGCATTTTCCACCGTTGTCTGATTTTCCAGCAAGGACCAATCCTGCTGAAGAAATGAGTTATAAAGCAAGTTGAATTCAGCTTTACGAAAATTGTATAGATTATTCATATTTAAGTTTTCTTAGGTCTTTTAAAGAAAATCATTAAAGCAGGATGGTGAATATCTTCTTTGATAAGAATATCAAGTGATCGCTCTACGTTACAATTAGAGTTGCTATTCATCAGAATAAGATCCAGAATCCTTTGATTGTTATTTTAAAGAGTGCTCTTCGCTGCATCTTGGACAAGAAACGTTCTTTGAGCAATTTTTTGAAGAATTATTAAATTCATTGCAGTTATAGCACCTCGAAACTTGGACTCCATCATAAACAGTACACGCATCATAACCTACAAATACATTGCCGATCCTCATAATTCGATCATATGTGAGGCAATCCAACTTTAGTATAGCCTGAAAAATATTTGAATTTTTTTTCGTTTTACTAATTTGTACAATATGAAAAGATGAATTATTAAAAAATATATCAGAGTTCAATTTTTTTATAACAGCAAGCAAGATGTCCTCATCATAAGCATCTGTAAAGCCCACTATGCGCACCCTCGGATTCACTCCGCGCAGCTCTTTGATGTCATAAGGGTTCGCAAGTTTTTGCTCAGCAAGTTGTCTAAAACGAACATTTTCGTCCAGACTTTTACACCCAATCAATACCCCACCATTGTTAACAGCTTTAACTTTGACAATCCTCAGCTGAGATTCCGTAGGATCAATATTTTCTGAGATATCATGTTTAGTTTGAGAGATCGACTGCTCTTGGTCTTTTGGTCTTACTAAAATGGCCGGCTGGGTATTGTTCTTAACGATCTTAGAATAACTAACAGGTTCTTCAGAACACGCAGTTATTTGTGTTTATCCACATTTTTCAAAAACGATCTTCACTAGATCATTCTTAAATTTTCGAAGGAAGTTGTTAGGGTTGAAAGAGCAATTTGAATCCAGAATTTATCCAGAGTAATACACTTCGTAAGAAGGCCAACGTAAGCAAGCTGGCAACGTCGACCGATTTATGAATGCAAGCAGAATGAGATGTATTTTTACATTCACAACAACAGACTTTTTTCTACTGCTTATAGTTTCTTTACAGTTTGCGCAAACGGTCATTATAATGGAATTTATGGTATTTACCTTTTAAGTGAAAGTCTTTAAAAAAAAACAGACAAACAAAAACACTTGAAGATTACTGTAACTCACTAGTACTCAACAAAAACAATTATTCGCTGCAGTACTTCAGCTTAAAATGTATATAATTCAGGAGCTCGACATTGCTTGTCTACACTACTGCACATGTAAATAATAAATAAAAAAATTAGAGACGAGATAAATAAACAAATTAGAGACGATGCCCCTTGTACCTATCCCGACGACATATTGTGTCCGAAATATTATGCACAATATAAAAATAAAATTGAATGAAACCCAACAAAAGTAGAAACATGTCTGCATGACAAAAGGACAGAAGGAACTGCTGTACTCCACAATAGCTTTCGTATATCGTATATTAGAGGCGAAATATTATACATGCATTTGTCTGATGAATGATAAATCATGTTTGATACTTTACGGCTGTTAGGTAGTGTAGGATATGCTGTAAGCAATATGTTTGTTACTTTGTACCGTAAAGATGATATATGTACGGGTAAAAATGTATCCGAAAGAAATTAACTGAAACTGGTTTCACCTTTCGCGGAAGTATATGTACAGGGTTTCCTAAAAGAACCCGAACAGTCAAATATCTATATAACAGATTAACGTTACGTTATGAAATTTGGAATTGGGAAGTTATCAATGGTGCCGGATCTAAAAATAATAATTACAGCGTTGCCGGTTTTATAGTTTTTCCGTTAGAGCTCTTAACTTTATTTTTTTAAATGCAATACTATGATGGTAAAAACTATTTTTTGGGTTTTTCGGCTTAGAAAATTGAAAAAAAAAATATATTTACCTTATAAATTGAATAGATAATCTCAAGTTCTGGGTCCGGAGGTACCGGAGGAATGACACTGAAAAATGTTTGTTTTCTGGACGTTTCGGGGGAAAGTCTACCCCTGTCTTCAGCAAACCTACAAATAAAATACTAAAAGCAGAATATTTCTTATGTTTCGTATCAGAAATATAACCAGAATGGCTAATCTCTGACAAAATGTCAATTTAAAGTTGTTATTTTTAATTGTTAGAATATGGTGCGAAATATGTGTACCTAGAGTATGTTGATTTTAATTTATTGTATTTTGAGGTGTCCTTTTTTTACTTCAGTATTTGGCAAATTTAACCAAGTGTTATTAAAACTAACGGAACAAGATGCTACACAATTATCTTTATTTAATAATATTAAGGCACTTTCTTTTATTTTCACGTTTTTTGGAACTTTTTGGTTGTTTTGCTAAAATACTAGAAGCATTCCAATTAATTTTATGATTGTTATCTAGAGCAAGTTGGCAAATGTTTGATTTTTGAAATTCCCTATTTTTTATGTATGTTTGGTGTTCTTTAATTCTTTTGGCTAATGGCCTAGAGGTTTCACCTATGTAAATTTTATTGCCTTGACACAGAATTTTATAAATAACATTTTTTGTATTTTCTTGTTCATTGTTAGGTTTTGTTTTTGTAAGTTTACTTCTAAGTGTATTTTTTGATAAATTAGGTATGTATAGTATAAAGAGGTTTGTAATTGGTCTATTTTGGATTTTTTTGTCTTCTGGATTCTCAAATTCATAAAAACATTTTTCAACGAAATCATTAGGATAATTGTTTTGATTTAAAACATCTTTTATAAAATTTTTTTCTTTAATAAAATTTTTATCTTTGCAAATTATTCTTGCTCTATCATATAGACTTTATTCAACTCCCTTTTTAACCATGATTGGATGATTTGAGTAACAATTTAAGTATCTGTTTGTGTGTAGGTTTTCTGTATACTTTTGTTTCAAAACTGTGTATGTCTTTTTTTTTGATAAATATGTCTAAAAATGGAAGTTGTTGGTCTGTTTCCTTTTCAATAGTAAATTTAATTGTTGGTTCTTTGGTGTTAATATGATATAAAAAATTATTTAAATGTTGATCGTCATATTCATAGATACAAAAAATATCATCAATGTATCTCCACCAAAAAAGTGGTTTATGATCGTAATTTTGAATATAATTTAACTCAAAGTTTTCCATAAAAATATTTCTTAGTAAAGGAGATCAAGGAGACCTCATAACCATGCCAAAATTTTGTTGGTAATATTCGTTTTTGTATTGAAAATCAGTGGTTTTTACACAAAAAGTTAGTAATTCTAGAATAGTATTAATGTTTAATGATGTACGTTCACTAAGATTGTTATCATTTTCAAGTTTATTTCTGACTATGTTTAAAGTTTTATCTACAGGTACATTTGTAAAAAGACTAACGGTATCAAAACTTACCAGTGTATTATTTATATTTATTTGAATATTAGACAATTTCTCAAGGAAGTGTTGTGAATTTTTTATATATGAATTAGTGTTACCTACTAGCGGTTTTAATATATTTAAAAGAAACCTAGCTAAAGGATGTGTCGGTGAGTTTACGCTACTTAGTATTGATCTTAATGGTATGTTTGGTTTGTGAATTTTTGGTAACCCATCGAAATGTGGTGTTTTACTGTGGTGTGGTGTTAATTTAAATCGTTCAATATCTATAAATTTGTTTTTATGTTTTTTAAGCATAGTGTATATTCGTCTTTCTATGTGTTCTGTTTGATCTTTATTTAATTTCGAGTAAGTGTTTTCGTTTATAAGTGAGGTTATTTTTTGATCGTAGTCAGTACAATCCTTTTAAACAGTTGCATTACCTTTATCTGCTGGAAGAATTTTAATTGTGTTATCTGATTGAAGTGTTTTTGGTGCTTTTTGTTTTATAGGGGTGAGATTTTGTCTAATTTTAAGTGGTTTTTCAAGAGCGATTTTAGTTCTAATTGTAAATTCATCTTTTTGATCATCTGGTAGATTTTGAGCCGTTTCTTCAATTGCTGAAATGATATCAAACTTAGGAATTGTTTTTTGTGTAACTGAAAAATTCAAACCTTTAGAAAGAACAAGTTTTTCAGACTCTGAAATTTCTCTATTTGATAAATTAACTACAGTTTTATTTATTAAATTGTTATTTTTAAGAAAATTAATTTCATTATTTAATTGCTCTAGTAAAAGTTTATTAAATTTATTTAAGTGAATTTGTTTTTGTTTTTCAAAATTTAGTTTATAGCTATATTGAACACAGTTACATATGTGATTATAATCATATAAAGAAATTTGTTCATGTAAATATCTCTTTATGTTGTCAATTTCAACTTTAATTTGAGTTTTATTAAATCTATGAAATTGTATTCTATCTCTCAATAGAGCCTTACTTGCTCTTTCTAAGATTTTATTTGTCTTAGTGTTGTATTAGATGTTTTTAGTTTTAAGAAATTTGGATTTAAGTTATTATTCCTACATTTACATAAAAAAGTAAGACTATTTTCAGAATGTTATAGTTTTTTAAATTTATTTTCTAAATTACGAAAAACTCTACAAATGTTAGGCCCATACCTGTATAGTAAATAATTACGAAATTGTAGTGGCGGATTCATGGTTTACAACTATTTTTTGGGTTTTTCGCCTTAGAAAATTGGAAAAAAATAAAAAAATAAAATATATTTACCTTATAAATTGAATAGATAGTCTTAAGTTCTGGGTCCACTATGAAGGTACCCGAGGAACGACACTGAAAAATGTTTGTTTTCTGGACGTTTCGGGGAAAAGTCTACAATTTCGTAATTATTTACTATGATGGTAAATTCGAATCTAATCTCCAGAAGGGACATTGTAATAGTAAAAGGAAAAAGAGGAACTAAAAGTCCAGTCAATCTTCTTGTATCAAAATTTATTAAATTCCTACGCGTTTCGATCCTAGGGGATCATCATCCTGAAATACCAAATTTTTCTTCTGGAAATTTTAAAAGATATGGCAAGTTCACATTTTCATTTAAAAGAACCGGGACGGTCCATTATCTCGATAACGGATTAACATATCGTGTTAATAAAATTTGCCATAGGGAGGTTATCAATAGTGCCAGATTTAAAAATAACTTTCACAATGTTGCCAATTTTATAGTTGTTCCGATACAGCTCTCAACTTTATTTTTTTAAATGCAATACTATGATTGTTTTTCGCTTATAATATTGACCAAACAAAAGTGTTTTCAATCCTAGAACACCAAATTTTTCTTCCTTCTGGAAAATTTAAAAGGTAATATCATATTATATCAGAATGTTAAAATATCTCGGTAACGGATTAACATATCCGGGGAGCTTGCTGGCCATTCTATCGAGCCCATTCAAACAAAAAGTCGATTCATGACTAAAGAGAACTTGGTTTTTAAGATCCGGATAATTATTAATTTTGTTCGTCAGGATTACAGAAAACTCGATACGGAGGTCAGGATCATCTTTCAAAAGTTCTTGAGTATACATTAATTTATAAAGTTTAATTTTCTCTTGTTTAAAAATCCGGTGCATTGAAGATTTGCTAATACCTTCCGGTAAATTTTGTTACCGTTCTGCAATAGACCAGTTTAGAATTGTCTTCTATAGACAATAATTCAACTTATTGTCATCTGTAGAGGCCGTTTTAGGTCGTTCAGTTTAAGACATATTTTTTACATTTTCTGTTTGTTGGTATCTTTTTATAGTTCGACAAACTGTACATTTTCTAATTTGTTTCTCTGGATGTATAACCACGATAAATTAATATCTTAATCCATGCTTCACTTAACAAAAAAACCATTTTACCTTAATAACGATTTAAATAACTTTCGGTGGATGACAACATTAATAACTGTTGAATTGTTGATTAGCTGTATCCATGGTTTTAAAGGCTTCTTGTTATTTTATACTTAAAATTAAAAATGGCAGGCAGTTTAAAAAAATAATTTCACTGCTTTAGTGGAAACACCATTATAAATCTGGTAGCGTTGTAAATAGTATTTTAAATCAACGGCAAATGTATAAACAAATAGACGGTGCTCCAATGGGGTTGTCCGTATCACCAGTAATCGCGAATTTATTTATGATATACTTCGAGAAAGAAGCTCTTGAGAAAGCGAGTTCAAAAGCCAAATTATGGATTCGTTATGACATATTTATTATATGGTAACATGGTCATACAGAGTTTGAAAATTTTCTGACTCACGTAAATTCAATCCACCCCAGAATACAATTTACTCTAGAGTTAGAAGAAAACGCCAAACTTCCATTTTTAGATGTTCTGTTGAAAAAATTGGGACATTTCGAATACACCGTGTATAGAAAACCAACACCGGCCTTTGTTTGGCCAATTTTAGAGTATGCCGCCCGATAAGGATAGCCTCAGGACTCCATTGCAACCGGCCTATACAGGGTGTTATATCAGACTCTGTCATTTTTTGAAAAGTTGATTTGACCAGGACTATTACTGTAGGAAATTTCTTTTTATCTTTGTGAAACCAAAATAATTTAGAGGTAGGTACAAAAAAATAATTTCTAGCAATTCCAAATTTTTTTCTTTCAAACATACAGGGCTCTTTTAGAAAAATTGACTTCTGTAGTAAGAATTCTGGTTGAACAAACTTAAAAAAAATGACAGGTATAACCTCCTGTATAAAACGCCCCTTATCGGGGTGTATATATAAAACAAACACACATAGAGTTTATATTAAGGGTGGCTTCTTAAAATCTCATACTATTTTATTTATAACTATTACACAAAAACGCGAATATCTATCCAATTTGAGGATGAATCACTGAAAAAAAGGAGGGTAACTGGCAAACAGAATTTAGTAGTCGTTATCAGGGCTTTAGGAAGTAAATAATAATTATATTTAACTATTCAATGAGGTAATTACCCATAAATTATTATTTTGTTTCATATCTTTATATGTATGAAACGTTTCACGCTTGTTTGAAGAAATAGTTCATAATTTCATTCTATTTATGGGTATCCACAATTCCAAAATTCCTACTAAGTGTCGCAATACGGGCTCTCAATATTGTCGTAATTAATTCATAACGCTAATTTATAGGTAAGTTCTGACAGACGAAGTGATACTAAGTCAAAATTACTCTGTTAGTTAGATGGCCAGTTTATATTACAATGCACTGGCAGAAGTAATTAGTATTTAGTGCAGCAATATTATTAGCAAAGCTAGAGTGGTAGCGTCTTTAATTTTCAAAACTAGAAGTTATTAATGTTGTCAATGATTTAAAGAGCTGCAAACACATTGCCTTGTGCGACCTAATAACCGTAAAATTGCAAAAAATATGATTTATTATTTATCCGGCAAATGCATATATAAAAGTCTCGAATTTACGATATACGAAAGCCATTGTCGAGTACAACAGTTCCCTTTAACCTTTCTCTTTGTCATGCAGACATGTTTCTACTTTTGTGCGGCTTCATTCGATTTTATTTTTATATTGTGCACATATTCCAGACACAATGTGTCGTCCGGATAGGCACAATGGGCTCCATCTCTAATAATTTGACATAGGAAGCTTTCAGCGGCAGATACACTCGCTAAGGAAAGGGTATTCACGTGCATAGGTTGAATAAAAATGTCGCGGAAACATAGACTACATTTATTTTATTGAAAGATGTTTATACGACATTTTGACAGGGAGAAAATTCATTAAATGTTTAGATTCAGCAATAAACTCAACAAACATCATGGTTCTTGGGATTAGTCCGCGTCAAAAGAGAATCACCTTCCGACGTTTTGCCTTCGATTGCACGGGGCATCTTCAGGGATCTTTACATTATGAGTTCCAGACACTGGATGAATTCGGAGAAACTCGGTGGTATTCTGGTGTTCACATAGAACAAATTATTATTGTACTATTTGTTTCTTTCTAGTACATTGTTTAGTATTGAACAGCCACTACCATGTTTGGATTTTCGTATTCATGAACTAAAAAAAAAACGCGCTTTAATTTGTATACCTTCTTTAAAAAATATGCAAAAAAATATAAATGAATCTTTTTGGTTTTACCTCGAAAGTTAAATCTGCTCAATACGTGAATAAAAATTCTATTTTAAGTTGTGCGGTGTATTAATTTTCAACAGTTTAGTCACCTTTTAAAATTAATTATTGTATTTTTTACGCGCCCTGTAGAACATATCTAAATATAGTCAACACTCTGTGAAGTGACAGACCAACATATTGAAAAAAACCTTATATATTGCTATATATGTTTTTATATTGGTAATCATTAACTCGTATTTTATAAGGTACAAGCAAAAAAAAATTCAAAGTTAAATTATTAGAAAAGATTTTATTAAACATTTGAAAGTTTAAATATGTGTCTAGTGCATAGCATATACAGGGCTAAATACATAGATACATATGTATGTAGGTACTACATACCAAATAAAAAGAATAAAACAAAATTTATTAATACATATGTACAGGGTGATCAGTTAAGGGTAGCGAGCGGCCATATCTCATAAGATATTGGTCGTATAGATTTGAGAAAAAAAATCGTAATAAAAGTCGCCAAGAGAAATTGCTGAAAATTATTTTCGAGTTTGTCCAACACCAAGTAGAAAAATGGGGTTTTTATAGAATTTTGCCTAATGAAAATATATCGATGATATCATTTTCATATTTAGTGACCATTTCCCTACACTTTTTGTTTAAAATGTTTTGTTCTATATATCAAAATAAAGCGGTGGGGGAAGTTCAATTGTTTTTTCAAACAAACCAAGATGTCTCCCGTTTCTTTTGACCGATTTTAGCAAACTTAGGCTCATATGAAAGAACATAATTTGCACTACAAAACGCTTATTTAGTTTTGAATTTTTGACTTTTGCTGGCGTGGCTAGATGGTGTTAACTGAATTAGTAGCATATTTTTTAGTTTTTTCAAAAAAAAAAAACAAATGTAATGGTATATTCATTTTTACATATTTTAAAAGGGGATAAATTTCTTTATAATTTAATGAAAATAATTTATCATCTACCTTTTTTTGAACCGTTGATATTGACCAAAATATTATTTTATTTTATTAAAAAATGGCACGCCACTGCTTTTTGTCAAAATAAAAATCATTTTCGTAATCACTTATTAGTTGCTAACAAAAAGAACCTCTTGACTTTTTTTCGTTAGACGAACGGTTTTGAATTGAAAAAATAAGATGTTTAACAATGATAACTATAAGGTTCAAAATTATTTTTAAATATTACATCTCACAATAATAAAATTATTACCTATTATTTTTATCATTAATAATCATTTAATGAGCGAGAGAATGCTTTAGTTCATAATTTATTATTAATAATTATTATTATTTCATAAATTAAATTAAAAATCAAACTTAACTAACATCGCATTTAAGCGAAGCAGGCCATGATCTACAAAACACCAAATTGTCAATCACGTTGATATTCATTTTGATAGTTCCTGTTATTGACATCTAATTTAATGTTATGTAAAAAGTATTTTTACAACAAATCATGCCTTTTACGAATGAAGAAGCCTTTGATATGTTGAGAATTTATTTTCAATGTTTTGAAAATGCAGCGATTGCTTCTAGGCAGTATGCACTGCGTTATCCCCTCCGAAGACACCATTCGAGAATGGTTTTTCATCGTTTAGCCTTACGTTTAAGGCAACATGACCAAGTGTAACCAACTCCAACTTTGAAAAGAAATCGTAGAGTAAGAAGTGAAGATAACATTATAAGTGTGTTGGCTTATATTCATGCAGACCCCCATTTAAGCATAAGAGAGATCTCCAGAGATTTAGGAATATCCTATGGCTCTGTGCAAAAAATATTAATGGATTTTAAAATGCATCCATATCACGTCGTGATTCATCAAGCCCTAAATGACACTGACTTTGAACGTAGGCTCGATTACTGCTACTGGCTTAGAGACTTCATTAGGGAAAACCATCATATTTTGTCACAAATATTGTGGACAGACGAAGCATCGTTTTGCAGTAATTGCAGGGTAAATCTTCATAACGTGCATTACTGGTCGGATACTAATCCACACTGGTTACGTGAAGATTATCAGCAGGGTCGATGGAGCGTCAACATCTGGTGCGGTGTTATTAATGGTGCTATTATCGGTCCGCACATCTTTAATGGCAATCTAACCGGTGACATGTATTTGAACTTTTTATTTAACGATTTACCAGGACTTTTAGGTTCTTTTTGTTAGCAACTAATAAGTGATTACGAAAATGATTTTTATTTTGACAAAAACAGTGTCGTGCCATTTTTTAATAAAATAAATTAATATTTTGGTCAATATCAACGGTTCAAAAAAAGGTAGATGATAAATTATTTTCATTAAATTATAGAGAAATATATCCCCTTTTAAAATATGTAAAAATGAATATACCATTACATTTGTTTTTTTTTTGAAAAAAAACTAAAAAACATGCTACTAATTCAGTTAACGCCATCTAGCGACGCCAGCAAAAGTCAAACATTCAAAACCAAATAAGCGTTTTGTAGTGCAAATTATGCTCTTTCATATGAGCCTAAGTTTGCTAAAATCGGTCAAAAGAAACGGGAGACATCTTGGTTTGTTTAAAAAACAATTGAACTTCCCCACCACTGTATTTTGATATATAGAACAAAACATTTTAGGCAAAAAGTATAGGGAAATGGTCACTAAATATGAAAATGATATCATCGATATATTTTCATTAGGCAAAATTCTATAAAAACCCCATTTTTCTACTTGGTGTTGGTTGTTACGCCCTCTAGCGGACGTTTGACAAACTCGAAAATAATTTTCAGCAATTTCTCTTGGCGACTTTTATTATGATTTTTTTTTTCTCAAATCTATACGACCAATATCTTATGAGATATGGCCGCTCGCTACCCTTAACTGATCACCCTGTACATACTACATTTAAAATTTATGTAGTCTTAAAAAATTGCTAATAACATACATATTATGTACTAAAAAAAATAATCAGTTAATTGTTGCTCGACAAAATTCTCGCATTTGTTCAAATGCATAAAGATTTGGTCAGGTACACTTCTCTGGCCTCTGAGAGTAGTTTGCACAATGTCAAATGCATTTCTTATTTCGTTTTCACTAAATTTAGCAGGACATTCCCCGATCTCAGTTTCTTTTTCATGAACTTCTGTAGTTTTTATATCGTCAATTATGACATCTGTCGTGCCAACATCATTGTTGATTTCTAAGAAATCTTCTAGTAAACTAACGCTTGCACTCTCGACACCGTCTTGAAAACAATTGAATTGCGAGTCTTCCAGGCACTCAACCACCCTTCACTAGCTTGAAAATTAACGCAGTTAAATTCTTTAGCAAATTGTAAGGCCTTTTGCTTTATTAAATTTCTCGATATTAGTACGTTTTGATGCGTAGTGGTCATTTGAAAACATCGTAAAACTGCTTCATTTACATTCTCTTAAAAAGACAACCTTACTCGTTTTCGACTGCTTGAAACACTAGTTTTCTCGATGATACTGTCGCGAGTTTTTATTATCAGACGCAACTTGGAGAAACACCAAATTTGGCAGCAACATCATTTTTTTTGCAACCTTTATCAACTTTAATTTTTTCAGCTAAACTTAAACACACTCGCTTAGACATCTTACTTGATTCTTAAACAAAAGAAACTGAACCTGAATTTGCGAATTACTAGGCCTCGACTATAGAATGGGTTTTCCCCGAGTTTCCATAAAATGGGTTATTTCCTGGGTTTCTCACAGAAATCTACCTGATTTATTGCCAACCATTAGGCGTTATAAATGCGTTAAGAACTTTTTCAAAAGAATGCGTCATTAAAATGAAATTCAGAGAATAAATGCATCAAAATTTATACTTAAAAATCCATGTATATATAGAGTTTCTCACTATATAGAATTTCACTATAAACAGTGTCGACTGTATATATATATATATATATATATATATATATATATATATATATATATATATATAAATATAATAATATGCTTAATTGGCATCTGCAGCTGTGTTTTTTTCGTTTCATATTGCAATAATTTTGATGCACCCTGTACAATAATTAAAAATCTGGTATCCCTGGTAACATTCTCTTATAAGGTATTCTTTCACAGCTCGATTGTTACGAGATGGGGTCACGTCTTGCTGCCACACTATGTTTGTAGCAACATTAGTTGGAAGATTGTCAATAAACTCTGTAATTTCTGTTTGCAAAAGTTTACAATAAAAATAGGCCCTAAAATATATCCTCCGATTAAACCATACCATCCGTTAACGAACTGATATCCCTGTTGCTTAGTATCATGTTGGTTCAGGGGTAGTGAGGGTTGCCGACGCACCAGAATCTAGTGTTTTGCTGTTACTGATTATTTGTCTTGTATCTATTCAAAAACTCCTGACGATATTCAAGCCTTATTGGGCAGTGTTTCTCATTAAGTTTTTGAGTATTTAAAAATATATATGGTTTGTATCCATAATCTTTTAAAACTTGACGTTGAATAGGGGTAAAGGAAATTTCAGTTTCAGTGGCAACGCTATTAATATGGCTTAGAGCAGGGGTGTTCAAACGGTCGATCGCGAGTGCTTTTTGAGTAGATCTCGAGAAGAAAAAAATGTTTTAATTAGTAGGTACTTAACTAAACTACAAAAAAGTATTACGTAATAAAATAACACTCTGTTAGTGGCAAAAGGCGGCTTTATCAAAGGAACGCGCAGTACTTGTCAAAGAAAAGACGCGTTTTTTATTCTTGCGCGCTAAAAATTTCGGGCGGCGCGTTTGAGAAATTTCGTTCACGCCGATATAAATGTTGCGCCTGCAGGAATTGGAGTCATTCTGAATTGCAATACTACGTCGACACAAAGTTTATTATTAAATAGTACAAAATGAGTGCAGCGAAGAAATCCAAAACGTATCATTTTAATAACGATTGGGAGGAAGAATTTTTGTTTTGTATGGTGAAGGATAAGTGCATTTGTCTTATTTGTCGTGCGTCAGTTGCAATACCTAAGCGTGGTAAATTAGAGAGGCATCATAAAATGGCTCACAAAAACTATGAAAAGGATTTTCCGCCACAGAGTGAATTAAGAAAACGAAAAGTACGTGATTTGATATTTTGTTTGAAAAAAGAACAAACCATGTTCACAAGACCAGCCAAACAATCAAAAGCTGCTACGATCGCGTCATTTAAAATATCTCATATATTGTCTGCTACTCTTAGAGAACTTCAGTTATCTGCTCCGATGGTCACAAGGCGTATTGAAGTCATGAGTCAGGATATGGCAGATAAACTAAAAAATGATATCATGAAATGTACGTACTTAAATGTAATAATTTTCTTTACAGTTTGACGAATCCACCGATATGACAGACACTGCCCAGCTACGTATTTTTATTCGGATAATATTTAATGACATGTTGGCTAAGGAAGAATTTTTGACAATCATTCCTCTGAAGGGGAAGACCCGTGGCGAAGATATATATGACGTTTTCTTCAATTTTGTAAAAAACTACAAGCTACCAATATATAAATTAGTGTGCATTACAACCGATCGAGCACCAGCATTGACTGGAAACAAAAACGGTTTTGTGGCATTGTGTCGAGCTAATGAAGATTTCCCTTCATTTTTTTCACTCCATTGCATTATACATCAACAAGTTTTGTGTTCAAAAGTTTTAAACACGGAGGAAATTATGGGCATTGCAATAAAAATTGTGAATTCCATGTGTGTACGTAGCTTGCAACGGGGGCTCTTTATGTTGCAGTTGGAAGATAGGGAGTCAGCTGAACACACTGATTTAGTTCTTCACACAGACGTTAAGTGGTTGAGTCGCGGAAAATTCCTAGAAATGTTTCAAGAATTATTGCCCGAAATAACAGCTTTTCTAGACGAAAGAGTTGAAGACCCTCAGATGTTGAAAAACGAAAAATGGCTGACTGATTCGGCATTTTTGACTGACATCACAATGCACTTAAACATCATTAACTTGGAGCTTCAAGGTAAAGGAAAAACTGTTATTGAGATGATTAGCGTAGTAAACGCATTCAAAAGTAAATTGCAACTTATGATAGATCAACTGAAAAGAAAGGATCTGAAACATTTTCCGTCTTTGAAAGTAAGGATACCTCAGTTGAATTATGATACGTATGAGGCTGAATTATCAAATATTTTGGGACAATTCGAAATATGGTTTTATGATTGTAGTAAATTGGCAAATGTAGCATCATTTATGAGTTATCCTTTTTCATGTAAAAACATTGAGGAATTAGCTACTGAAATAGCAAGTCGGTTTAATATGAACTCATGTTCTGTTGAAAATGAGTTGGTGCAGATTATATCAGATATACATCTCAGAGCTACAGCATCTGATACAAATTTCTGGTGTTTTATATCTGAATCTAAGGCAAATCGCCCTTCAACTGACAGCAATGTTTGGGTCAACTTACTTGTGCGAGTCTGCATTTTCTGAAATGAAGATAATTAAGTCAAAATATCGCAATCGAATTACTGACAATCATATGTCATCATGCTTGCGATTAGCACTCAGTGATTACGTACCATCTTATGAAAAGTATGCTGAGGACATGCAGTGCCACGCTTCAACATCCAAAGTCACTCCTTAGTTAAGTTTAACGCCATATGAAACTCTTTTGTTTTGTAACAACCAATAAACTCGCAATTTTAAATAACTATGAGTTTTTTCATTGATATTATAGAGAAGAATCTAACTAAACCCAACCCAAACCTTGACTAAAATAATGTATATTGTGCGGAAAGCTAATATCTATATATGCTACGGTACACCCTACCTACCCAGGTAGGTAGGTAGGTAGGGTGTATGTATCGTGTATGTACGACAACCCCGCATCACACATACTTGCAGCCTCGCAGAGTCGATCGTAAGTAGTCTAAAAATATTGAGGTAGATCGCCAGCAGTTCAAGTTTAGGCACCCCTGGCTTAGAGGATTGGCAGCGTACTATCCAAAGATAATTATTTCATTGTCTTCGTTTAGTACTACTTTATTTCTATACACCTTTTTCTTATTGTGAAGACTTCCATTTTTAATTAGTTTAACTTCAAGTCTTCCAAATATTTTTGCTGAGGGAGGTCGACGATTTGGAAAGCGTCTAATATATTGTCTCCCTGCTGCAGTTACGCTTTTATTATTTAATAAATATGTTAGAAGCGTAACACTTATTTCTTCAACATTAAACTTGCGAAATACCATGGTTCACGATTTGAAGTAAGTTGATGTCAATTTGACATTACCTCTACATTCCATCACTTTGACGTTACGCCTATTTAATTGTTTTACAGTACAAGTTGATGGGTAGAAGGTTTAATATATTGTAATTTTTGGACATATTTCAAAAAATAATAAATTAAAGGGTATTACATCAGCAAAAAAATAACTATCCGACGAGTGAAAGATACACCAAGGGTTGTATTTAAAAAAATGTAAGTTAAGGCCATAATTTTTTTCTATTCGCTATAACACTGGACTCCACAAATAACTTGGCAAGTAGACCTATAACTGTTTTTTTCTTCAACTCGATAAGTTAAAAAATAAAAAAGTTACAAGCGTTTAAAATGTCGACAAGTTAAACTAATAACCCGTACATGTTACTTGGGTAACAAGCTGGTTATACCAAATACCCTTATTTTCTATGTTTCTGGGATAGTCGAGACAGACAAAATCACTGGACTTACCGCCGATGGAGCTCAAAGTTAATGAACAAAAACAAAAAAAGTTGGGATTAATGAAGCAAATCACTTCCACAAGAAGGATCAAATACTTAGTTTACCAAGTTTCCAGGCCCCTCGGAGGCAAACGTAAAGGAAAGCATATTCATCAGAGTGGACATTAGAAGGCTCATGGCTCATCAACAATCTATCAATACCATGATGCATCCTCAAAAAGAAGGGTGGATTGCATTTAAGGAAGTTATTGATAAATTTTTAGGCAATAGTAAACATCCAAACTATAAGAAAATCGTCAAGAGAATACTAGAAGCATTTCAAGCGTTAAGTTGCTTGATAAGTCTGAAAATGCCAGGGAAGATGGAACGTTTCAATGTTGGTAGACTATTGCTGGATACCTCAGAGAGACATTCCGGATGCTACCTACAAGCGTAAGAACCGGGAGAAGCCTTACTACATCGAAGAAGTGACTACAGGCGTAATTTTCACTTTTCTGACCAAAAAATCACTCGCGGTATAAGAAATGATGTGAAGAAAAGAACATAAAAACTATCTCCAGTGAGAAGGCGTTGTCAGCCTATTTTAATGATCTATCCAACATTCAAAATCCATCCTCTCTTTGGACATACTATTCAATATTGCGGAGTATGATGTCTATTAGAAAAAATGTAGATATACAGGGTTATTCACTCAACCCGTTCATTAAAAGTTTTTGATGATGCCATTTAGATAAAAATTTCAAATTTTGGGGTTAGAGTAAGGTTAAGAGGTACTTCTTTCTTGAAATATTTTCAACTTTTTGTCACTTCCGGTTTAACCGGAAGTTGGTATCAACTTGCTTATTTTAAATAGAACACCCTGTATTTTATGATATCTTTGGATTCTACGGAGAATTTTAATGCTATTTTATGTAGCATGTCCTATACCTAAGTTCAAGCGTTCTTAAGATACTTGACCTTAAACCAAAAATGAGCCTTCGAGGTACCAAATTTTAAAATCTCATATTTTTGTAAGTTTTGAAGATATAATCTTCATATTTTGCAGACGATCGGTAAATATTCTTAGGTTTCCATTTTTTTTATTGAATTTGTCTATTTTTATACAGGGTGTCCTAAATCCAGCGGCAAACATTCACATTTTCAAAGCCGCTAAAGTCCGTTTTTTTAAATGGGACACCCTATAACTTTATGCACTATCAAATGTAGAATTTAATTTTCTATCGAACTGTATTAAAGTTCCCTATACCTATTCGTAACCATTTTCGAAATAATCAGGTTTTTATTAAACTATCATATGTATTTGCTAAATGCTTACACCTTCCCGTAGTAAGCCATGGAAAAACAATTGTTGTGCTTTTCTATTCAATATGACAGCTGATTTGAAACTTTTAAATTAAGATAAAATAACACTCAGAAGCTGATATTCTCAATTTATTTTATATTCGCGGAGAATGTTACAAAATATTGGAGAGAACGTGCCATGTTTTTAATGAAAAACATCCTCATTTATCGCCAATGAACAAGAGAAAATTGAAGAGGATTGAAAGGAATATTTTTCGTTTCGGAAAAGTTAAAGTTATAAAAAATGTAATAAATTGTTTACATTATTTTTAACCATATCTACTAAGTTCGAGACTGTTCTAAACTTATTTTAGTGAACTTAAAAATTATAGCAATCTAACAATCAACAATAAACAAATAAAATAATAAAATTGAATTATAACAAATGTTCTATATGCTGTCCGTTCATTTGAAGACACATTTCAATTCTTCTTTGTACAGTTGCTGTGGCCCGTTGAATTTCTCCGTTTTCTAATTCGGCAAAAGCTGTTCGTATCCTGTCCTGTGAATCTTGTTGGTTATTTACTGGGGAAGCATAGACTTTACGTTTGATAAATCCCCATAAATAAAAGTCTAGGGGTGTTAAATCAGGCGATCGCGGGGGCCATCTCTAAGGGCCATTGGGACCAATCCAGCGATCATCAAAAATTCGAGATAATTGGAGATAAACTGCAGCGAAATTATGTGCTGGTGTCCCATCTAATTGATACCAATAATTTTGCAGCTCACCAATAGGAATTTCTTCTATAAATTCAGAAACCGTCACTCGTAGAATTTCCAAATACTTATCACTGTTTAAATTGTCTTCATAAATACAGTACCGCACCTGATCATTTAACACTATACCGAAAATATTGAAGCTAAACCTGCCTTGAGAACGCGTTTCGCGTAAAGCGTGCGGACTTTCTGCTGCCCAGAAATGTTCGTTTCTTCTATTTGTTATTCTTTCTCTAGAAAATTTCGCTTCATCGGTCCAAAATATTTTTAAAAGGAATTGAGGGTCCTTTTGAATTTTCAAAAACATGAATTCACAAAATTCTACTCGTCGGACGTCATCACCAGGTCTCAAGGCTTGTACGTTTGGAAGAAATAATGGTGCATATGATGTTCGCTCAAGATTCTTTGGACAGATGAAGAAGAAATTCCCAAATCGTTTTCTGCAGACGGTATTGAACTTTGCGGGTTTGCGTGGAAATAAGCTAATGTGTTTATTACGTTATCCTCGGCATTTGTCACTGGTTTCGAAATATTTTTTGTAACTTTAACCTTGCCAAAACGCAAAAAGTTCGTTTCAATCCTCTTGAATTTTGACTTGTTCATTGGCGGCAAATCAGGGTGGCGTTCATTAAACACACGACACGTTCTCTCCAAAATTTTATAACACTCTATGAATATAAAATAGATTGAGAATATCAGCGTTTGAGTATTCTTCCATTTCGATTTAGAAGATTTAGTTTATCACTGACAGCTTTCGATAAATAACGCATACTAATCATCTGTTATATTGGATATTGGATCTCAATTGTTTTTCCATGGCTCACCATTGGAACATCTAAACATTTAAGCAAATACATACGATATTTTTATAAAACCCAATTATTTCGAAAATGGTTACGAATAGGTATAGGGAAACTTAATACAGTTCGACAGAAAATGAAATTCTACATTTTATAATGCATAAAGTTATAGGGTGTCCCATTTAAAAAAACGGACTTTAGCGGCATTGAATATGTGAATGTTTGCCGCTGAATTTAGGACATCCTGTATAAAAATAGACAAATTCATTAAAAAAAATAGAAACCTAAAATTATTTACCGATTGTCTGCAAAATATGAAGATTATATCTTCAAAAATTTGGTACCCCAAAGGCTCATTTTCGGTTCAAGGTCAAATATCTTAAAAACGCTTGAACTTAGGTATAGGACATGCTACATAAAATAGCATTAAAATTCTCCGTAAAATCCAAAAATATCATAAAATACAGGGTGTTCGATTTAAAATAAGCAAGTTGATACCAACTTCTGGTTAAACCGGAGGTGACAGGAAGTTGAAAATGTTTCAAAAAAGAAGTACCCCTTGACCTTACCTTAATCCCAAAATTTGAAATTTTTATCTAAATGGCATCATCAAAAACTTTTAATGAACGTGTTGCGTGAATAACTCTGTATGTAAATAAATACTTGCAATTAATTGCGTTTTTAAAAAGATAAATCCCCATAAATAAAAGTCTAGGGGTGTTAAATCAGGCGATCGCGGGGGCCATCTCCAAGGGCCATTGGGACCAATCAAGCGATCTTCAAAAATTCGAGATAACTGAAGATAAACTGCAGCGAAATTATGTGCTGGTGCCCCATCTAATTGATACTAATAATTTTGCAGCTCACCAATAGGAATTTCTTCTATAAATTCAGAAACCGTCCCTCGTAGAATTTCCAAATACAAAATTGTCTTCATAAATACAGTACCGCACCTGATCATTTAACATTATACCGAAAACATTGAAGCTAAACCTGTCTTGAGAATGCGTTTCGCGTAAAGCGTGCGGACTTTCTGCTGCCCAGAAATGTTCGTTTCTTCTATTTGTTTTTCCTTCTCTAGAAAATTTCGCTTCATCGGTCCAAAATATCTTTGAAAGGAATTGAGGGTCCTCTTGAATTTTCAAAAACATGAATTCGCAAAATTCTACTCGTCGGACGTCATCACCAGGTCTCAAGGCTTGCACGTTTTGGAAGGAATAAGGGTGCATATGATGTTCGCTCAAGATTCTTTGGACAGATGAAGAAGAAATTCCCAAATCGTTTTCTGCAGACGGTATTGAACTTTGCGGGTTTGCGTGGAAATAAGCTAATGTGTTTATTACGTTATCCTCTGCATTTGTCACTGGTTTTGAAATATTTTTTGTAAGTTTAACCTTGCCAAAACGCAAAAAGTTCGTTTCAATACTCTTGAATTTTGACTTGTTCATTGGTGGCAAATCAGGGTGGCGTTCATTAAACACACGACACGTTCTCTCCAAAATTTTATAACACTCTATGAATATAAAATAGATTGAGAATATTAGCGTTTGAGTATTCTTTCATTTCGATTTAGAAGATTTAGTTTATCACTGACAGCTTTCGATAAATAACGCATACTAATCATCTGTCATATTGGATATTGGATCTCAATTGTTTTTCCATGGCTCACCATTGGAACATGTAAACATTTAAGCAAATACATACGATATTTTTATAAAACCCAATTATTTCGAAAATGGTTACGAATAGGTATAGGGAACCTTAATACAGTTCGACAGAAAATGAAATTCTACATTTTATAATGCATAAAGTTATAGGGTGTCCCATTTAAAAAAACGGACTTTAGCGGCATTGAATATGTGAATGTTTGCCGCTGAATTTAGGACATCCTGTATAAAAATAGACAAATTCATTAAAAAAAATAGAAACCTAAAATTATTTACCGATTGTCTGCAAAATATGAAGATTATATCTTCAAAAATTTGGTACCCCAAAGGCTCATTTTCGGTTCAAGGTCAAATATCTTAAAAACACTTGAACCTAGTTATAGGACATGCTACGTAAAATAGCATTAAAATTCTCCGTAGAATCCAAAAATATCGTAAAATACAGGGTGTTCGATTTAAAATAAGCAAGTTGATACCAACTTCCGGCTAAACCGGAAGTGACAGGAAGTTGAAAATGTTTCAAAAAAGAAGTACCCCTTGACCTTACCTTAATCCCAAAATTTGAAATTTTTATCTAAATGGCATCATCAAAAACTTTTAATGAACGTGTTGCGTGAATAACTCTGTATGTAAATAAATACTTGCAATTAATTGCGTTTTTAAAAAGATAAATCCCCATAAATAAAAGTCTAGGGGTGTTAAATCAGGCGATCGCGGGGGCCATCTCCAAGGGCCATTGGGACCAATCCAGCGATCTTCAAAAATTCGAGATAATTGGAGATAAACTGCAGCGAAATTATGTGCTGGTGCCCCATCTAATTGATACTAATAATTTTGCAGCTCACCAATAGGAATTTCTTCTATAAATTCAGAAACCGTCCCTCGTAGAATTTCCAAATACATATCACTGTTTAAATTGTCTTCATAAATACAGTACCGCACCTGATCATTTAACATTATACCGAAAACATTGAAGCTAAACCTGTATTGAGAATGCGTTTCGCGTAAAGCGTGCGGACTTTCTGCTGCCCAGAAGTGTTCGTTTCTTCTATTTGTTTTTCCTTCTCTAGAAAATTTCGCTTCATCGGTCCAAAATATCTTTGAAAGGAATTGAGGGTCCTCTTGAATTTTCAAAAACATGAATTCGCAAAATTCTACGTCGGACGTCATCACCAGGTCTCAAGGCTTGCACGTTTTGGAAGGAATAAGGGTGCATATGATGTTCGCTCAAGATTCTTTGGACAGATGAAGAAGAAATTCCCAAATCGTTTTCTGCAGACGGTATTGAACTTTGCGGGTTTGCGTGGAAATAAGCTAATGTGTTTATTACGTTATCCTCGGCATTTGTCACTGGTTTCGAAATATTTTTTGTAACTTTAACCTTGCCAAAACGCAAAAAGTTCGTTTCAATCCTCTTGAATTTTGACTTGTTCATTGGCGGCAAATCAGGGTGGTGTTCATTAAACACACGACACGTTCTCTCCAAAATTTTATAACATTCTCCATGAATATAAAATAGATTGAGAATATCAGCGTTTGAGTATTCTTCCATTTCGATTTAGAAGATTTAGTTTATCACTGACAGCTTTCGATATATAACGCATACTAATCATCTGTCATATTGGATATTGGATCTCAATTGTTTTTCCATGGCTCACCATTGGAACATGTAAACATTTAAGCAAATACATACGATATTTTTATAAAACCCAATTATTTCGAAAATGGTTACGAATAGGTATAGGGAACCTTAATACAGTTCGATAAAGTTATAGTGTGTCCCATTTAAAAAAACGGACTTTAGCGGCATTGAAAATGTGAATGTTTGCCGCTGAATTTAGGATAACCTGTATAAAAATAGACAAATTCAATAGAAAAAATAGAAACCTAAGATTATTTGCCGATTGTCTGCAAAATATGAAGATTATATCTTCAAAAATTTGGTACCCCGAAGGCTCATTTTCGGTTCAAGGTCAAATATCTTAAGAACGCTTGAACCTAGGTATAGGACATGCTACATAAAATAGCATTAGAATTGTCCGTAGAATCTGAAAATATCATAAAATACAGGGTGTTCCATTTAAAATAAGCAAGTTGATACCAACTTCCGGTTAAACCGGAAGTGACAGGAAGTTGAAAATATTTCAGAAAAGAAGTACCCCTTGACCTTACCTTAATCCTAAAATTTGAAATTTTTACCTAAATGGCATCATCAAAAACTTTTAATTAACGTGTTGCGTGAATAACCCTGTATGTAAATAAATACTTGCAATTAATTGCGTTTTTAAAAAGAAAGTCGAAAGAATATAGTCCTACAAAATCGAAGATATTAACGAAAAACGGTAATGGTGTTTCTCTGCAGGAAGCTGATGATGATACGTTTTTAATGGCGAAAGTAGCACTTATTATTGGACTAGCAGGAGCACATAGAAGAAGAGAGCTAATTAAAATCAGTGCGGTAATGACTTCTCATCTCACGATCGTACAAAAAAATCACAAAAACAGCTTTTAATTTTTGCGGCTATTGGCTATACATAAGATAAAAGAGATATTTTAAATATTATTTATATAAAAATATATTTACCTCCAAATAGGTTTATAATAAAGTAAAAATATTGTTATATTAATAGCTCCTTAGCGTCCATTATTCGTCTTCAAAGGATTACTAATTAATATTATAGTAACAGTAACTCCATACAGATAATCGTCATTCCAGGACCAACTATAATTAAATCCGACAATTATCACTGCTAACATTGCCAATTTATCCTTTTCACAGCCAGGATTCTCACTCTATGCTGTTTCATATTGCGTCTAGAGTGTTATTGATCGACTTAAGGATGTCTGGCGTATTCATCCTATTAATTAGTAGGTCCATCTGATAGGGTTGTAAGCCTCAGCTAAATAAAAAGGTTTCATTATTGCTTATAGTATGATATAGAGATAAACTGGTGAAGTTGTGTTATGAATTCAAGATGGCGAAACAAAACATAAATTTTTTAAAAAATCAACTTTAATCAATTGACAAAAATCAATTGTGGCATAGGTCGAAAAAAAAACTATTAAAATATTGGTAGGAATGCAGTATGATGAAACAAAATAGCGCTCAATAAAGATGTTTGAAAAGGCAGTATATATATTATAATATATAAATTAGGTCCCATTTTACTATTCCTAATAAAAGGAAAAAAATCATAACGTGGGAAGTTTCGGGTAAAACAAATTTACCGATTTTTTTAATTTAGACGAGTATCAGGGTGTCCCATTTTCGTAGGTTTTACGGGGTTTCCAGCTTATGAGTAGAGATAGAGAGATGCGGTTTTCGCGACACCGTGCTACTTTTCGATGAAACTAAAGAGGCCGCAAACAGATTTGCCCTAACCATTTTAGTTTCCGTGCTACAGGGTGATTTTCAAAATTTGTCATTTTCGGACACCCCCTGTAACTCAGCTATCGTAAAATATATTTAAAATGTTTCAACTGGTATTTATAGATTTTTTCACGTAGAATTCAGTGGCATACTCAGATTTTTGCTGAGAGTCATAGTTTTTGACATATTGGCATAACCTACTATTTTTTAAATGGGAGACCCTATATATTATTTTTTCATCTTATTCTTCGTGTCGAGAGCTTTTCAAAAACATACCATAAGTCATATTTATTTTCATAAATAACATGAAAAAATGCATTTTTCTTTAAACGGATTTATGGCATAGCAGATCAATCGAAATAAGAGAAGGTGGCTGTGGTAGCCATGGCAACGCCAACAAAAATATGATCAGGCAGCCATTACTGCTGTCATTTTTGGCATTATTGCGTTTAAATTTTTCTTGACGTCTATTATAATTATTGTTTTTAATATGGCTCAGAATCAAAAATTTGAATATTTTGAGAAATATGATATGAACGCGTGTTTTATATTGTCTAATGAAGATGCAGATCAGGCGGCAGAGCTTTATCTGAACAGGTTAGTTCTTTTTTATCTTCCTGCATTTTGACTTTATTGGTTCGCTTTATTTTATCTTAGATATCCCGAGAGAAGACAACGAGAAAAAAGAATTTTTCAAAAAATTAAAAATAATCTTTGCCAATATGGATCTTTTAACAAGCCTCGATCGCGAACTTACAATAAAGACAACGAAGAATCTGAGGGCAACGTTTTAGCCCTCGTTCAGACAGCTCCTGAAACATCCTCCTGAAAAACCAAAGTGCAGAAAATTTTGAAAAAGCACAAATTCAAACCCTATAAATACAAACTTGTGCATCATCTGCATCCTGGTGATGCAGAGCGCAGATTGGAGTTCTGCAATTGGTTTATAAATATGAAGGCAGAAGATATCGATTTTGAAAAAAAGATTATTTGGTCAGACGAGGCACATTTTACTAGTTCAGGGATTTTAAATAGACACAACACGCGATTTTGGAGTCAAGAAAACAACCATGTTATTTTTCCTAGGGAGCGTCAGGGCAGATTTGGATTCAATGTCTCCTGTTTTATTTTCAACCGAAAAATAGTTTACCAAATATATGAAGGAAATCTGAATTCGATTGGTTACGTGCGAATCCTAGAAGACGCATTAGGAATTTTGGATGATGTTCCCTTGGCTCAACTAAATAGGATTTATTTCCAGCAAGACGGAGCACAGGCACAATGCCAGAATAAGTCAAAACTGGCTTAACGACCATTTTCCTGGAAGATGAATAGGAACACACGGACCTGTTCGATGGCCACCACGATCCCCTGACCTCTCAGTTTTAGATTTCTTTTTGTGGGGTTATTTAGAAAACAAGGTTTATGTAAGGCGATACGAAAACTTAGAACAACTAAGAATGGCCACCGAAAACGCTTTTGCAGAGTTACAAAGACAGTCATTTACAATAGAAAATGCATTAAAAAGAATTTTTAAAGTTTGTCACACTTGTAGGACACATAATGGTCTACAATTTGAACAATATTTGTAGTTTTAATGAAATTATAATTATTACCTTTTACCTACTTCCTAATTTTTTCTGATGCTGTTACTTTGTTATTTCGTTAATAAATATTTGTTAACTTTTTCCATGGCTCCACAGCCACCTTCTCTTATTTCGATTGATCTGCTATGCCATAAATCCGTTTAAAGAAAAATGCATTTTTTCATGTTATTTATGAAAATAAATATGACTTATGGTATGTTTTTGAAAAGCTCTCGACACGAAGAATAAGATGAAAAAATAATATATAGGGTGTCCCATTTAAAAAATAGTAGGTTATGCCAATATGTCAAAAACTATGACTCTCAGCAAAAATCTGAGTACGCCACTGAATTCTACGTGAAAAAATCTATAAACACCAGTTGAAACATTTTAAATATATTTTACGATAGCTGAGTTACAGGGGGTGTCCGAAAATGACAAATTTTCAAAATCACCCTGTAGCACGGAAACTAAAATGGTTAGGGCAAATCTGTTTGCGGCCTCTTTAGTTTCATCGAAAAGTAGCACGGTGTCGCGAAAACCGCATCTCTCTATCTCTACTCATAAGCTGGAAACCCCGTAAAACCTACGAAAATGGGACACCCTGTACATCTCGAATAAATATTTTACTTGACCGTTGGCGGCATGTCTTTTTAAAACTTTCAATCGAACTTTATTATAAAAACTATAACAGTGGCGCAAACCGCTTCGACTTTGCTGGAGGTGCTATGTTTAATTTACGATTTTCCTACTACGTTGCCATGACAACGCGTTCGCGATGACGTCGCATGGAAGATTAATGTTAACCAGCTCCATACAACGTTCTTGGTGAATTGCTAACGCAGTACACTACACCCACGTGTCGTTCAGTTTGGGGTGGTTGTTTACTTTTATTTTCACGGATTTCGCTGCAACCGGTTAGTTCCTTTGCAGTTTACTTGACTGTTTTGTGTTATATTTATTTATGGTGTTGTTACAACTTTATTTGGTGTCGGGTTTATTAACTTACATTATTGATGAATCCGATCACGGATGTGGTTTGCATTTTGTTGGAAACTCCATTTAATCGATGGAAGGAACAAGATCAGAGTTTTAATCGTCGTCCTGGTTTTCGGCGTACAAATAGTTATGTAGTAGTCAAATATTACAAAAATTGTTTTGCTGGCCTTGTTTACTAGCTTCCAATAAATATTCAATGTGGAATAAGGAAGGATTTGCAGGTATATTAAATATATGAAGGTCTTTACATAAACATAAAGACTAATGCTAAAAACATTTGTAAAAAATCAAAGCACTCTAGCTGACACTTTAAAAGAAATTGCTAAACTATATAAAATACGTTTTAAGGAAAACGTCCGATTAAATAGACTATTTTATGTGCTAGGTAATTGACGCAGTTTTGTACCTTGCAAAACAAGAGTTAGTCTTTCGCGGCCATGATGAGAGCAGCGAGTCAATAAATAGGGGGAATTTTAAAAAGCTTTTAGGTTTATTAATATCGAGAAGTTCCCAAGATCATCACAAAAAAATTAAAAATGTTTTTTCTGGTGACTCGAAAACTATTCAAAACGAAATAATTAATTATTAATTGAATGCATTTCTGAATATTTAAATGATCATGTAAAAAATGAAATTATGAACACACAGTTTTTTTCTGTTCAAGTGGATGACACCACTGATATTACGCAAACCTCCCAGTGCTCCATGATTTTAAGATACGTTAATTCAGAAGGTTCAGTAGTCGAGAGATTCTTAGGATTTCATAATGTCAGCTCCGATAGAACGTCGGAAAATTTATATTGTCTATTGGATCAAATTTTGGACCAATTTGGCTATAAACATAAATCTTCTATCATCTAAATGGCCTTCAAAAAAAAAAGAAAAAGCGTCGCAGGCTGTATTTGTCCTGATGCAGCAAAGTTTAAAAATATTTCTAAATATCGAATTTTTTTGCAACCCTTAGTGGTATTCCCTCATTTTTTCATCACTCAGCCAAACGAACGTATGCTCTTACATCTGCATCTACGAGGCGTATACCAACAATTACAGAAACTCGTTGATCTTCAAATTCTAATTTAGTAAATGTGATTGTTCAAGTTGCGTTCTTCAAAAAAAAATCGTTTGACATTAAAAAATATTTTTTTTTAATACCATGTTTTATAAAGCAAATTTGATTACCGAAATAAATCATTACAAACGTGAGCTTGCTAAGCTTTCACCTAAAGCAATTAGGACTAAGTATAGAACCCTTTTTTATGAAATATTTGACCGTATTTTAACGGAAATGACACTAAGCTTTCAAGACTCTGAAAAACTTACATTTTTCTGTTTAGCAGATTCTTCTGAATATAGTTTAAATTTTCCGACTGGCGCATTTGAAAATTTGTTACAGCTATATGGGGAAATATTTTCAAAAAGTCAACGACTTAAAAATGAGCTTGGTCTTATTTTTGCCATTAACAGTAATTAGAATATATCCTGCAAAAGCAAGTGAAAAAAATTAATGAAAGTAAAGATATTTTAACCAAAACATATAAATTGTTATCCCTTATTTCGACAATACCGTCGACAAGTGCTTCAGTGGAAAGAAGTGTTTGTTCCTTCAAACATGTAAAAACTTATTTAAGAAATGCAATATCTCAAAAAAGACTTACTTCTCTAGGCAATATTTCAATTCAAAAGGAATATCTGGAGGAGATTAGGGCAATTCATCCATTTTATGAGGTGTTAAAAATAAATTTGCTTCTATGAAAGATAGGAGAATTAATTTAGTATACAAAATTTAGGTAAGTCGTAAAAAAATATTCTACCCCTTCCACTCCGCAATGTAGATACTGGTATAATCAGATATTTTAAATTTGAGGATTGAGTTGAGGATTGAGACAACCGCAGATGAGCAATCTTCAGAAGAGTTCGTATAGATTAAGTCACCACTTAATAGGTCGTTAAGGAGACTGAAAATTAGATTTAATCAGGGAGTGATGGAAATATTACTCTTCAAATAGCGCTAGAAATAGTTAAAATAAGTCTGAAAAAAATCGAGGGTAACTTAAAACCCAATGCAAATATTTTAATCAAATGTGGCCAGATTTATAATAAGTGTATAAACCAATAAAATATAGTTAGTTATTTGACAACTTTAGCAATTTGTTATAGTGTTTTAAGAAAGAACAAATGGGTGAACCCATTCGACTGAAAATCGGTATGTGACGGTAATAAATAGTGCAAATTATGAATTAGTAGTCAACAAATCAACATTTAGAAATTCAATATGGCGTCACCAACAATGTCGTTTTTTTTGACGAAAATAATTTTTTTTTCGGCAGTAAAATTTTTGAAGGTATTTCTGTAAATTGTATTTTTCATCTCTTCTAAATATTTGTAGTTTGAAGATAGCGGAAACTAAGTCTATACGCCTCACATCTAGTTCCATAATCAACCTTTAAAAAATGGTTTAAAACTGGATTGTCTATACCTTAAGAACTTTTAGGTGTGCATTTGAGAAGACGAATAAATATTACCTAATTAAATAAAAAACGAAAATTTTATGTAAATTTAATTTTACTTTTACTTATTTCAGTTTTAAAATAAGATATGAGTCTTATCAAGATAGCAACTATTCTAACCAAGAGACGGAAAATTACATAATTAAAATTCCTTTTTTAGGTGAGCAGGGAACCCACTGATATCAAAATCAAAATCCCCAAGCCTGACCCCCAGTTCCAGTATCTCCCCAGGCAGCAGCAGCAGCAGCAACAGCAACACCAGCAACAACAGCCAACAAGAGCGCACCAACCTCAATACGTTCAGGTAGATTTATTTATTAGAGAATCGTAATACAACGTCGTAGATGAGAGTGTAATTATAGTACAATTATTAAACACTTACGAGAAGAATATGACTTGTTTCTCACTCATTTTAATGTTCGTATAAGTCGTAAAGACGTACGAAATTGTATTTTTCAAATGTATCAAAAATTATCTTCACTTATTGTGGAATCTGTTTTTTAGAACTGATTATGAAACTGATCAGTGTCGAAACGTAGGTACTTGGTTTAAATAATCAACAAAAACGTCCAAAAAACTGCTTAAATATTTCTTTTTGAATACTCTATAGGGTTAAAATCTGGAGACTTTAGTGGTTCTAGTGATTCCATTTGCTTCCAAAATTTCATTGACAATTATTACAGCACCATGGGGACTGAAATACAAATATTGCCGAAATCTTGATACTAAAAAAATGTACCATTATCACCAAAACAGAACTCTAGAACTGAACCCCAACTTGCTGATTGTATTCCAGTTCCTTTAAAAAACAAATCTTTCATTAAACAAAAAATTACGAAAACGTGCCAAGACAAACCTTCAATAATTAGACTCAGTGTGTTGCAAAATAAGTGCAAAGGTCATCCGTAAAATTTGGTTTAAGAATGTTTTTGTTAAGTTTTACGAGCTTGTTGTTTTAGAGCCTGTATAATTGGCAAATTGTCTTTTCTACGTTCGCATTTCATTTCATTGTTTATCCTATTCAATTTAGTCAAGGAATAATAGAGATTTTGGATTTCGGATTTTGGCAGAAAAACCACTTTAGTAGATATTTATAAATGGCGTATACAGGGTGTTTCAAAAAACATGCAACAACATTTAAAGGGAGATTTTTTTGTAAGAAAATAAGACCAAAGGTTTATATGAATATAAGTCCGCAGACGTTTGGTTTGGTTCATATAAGCTAATTTAACATATATAACATATTAAATATTTCATACAATTTGAGGTTTACAAAAAATCCAAAGGAAGTGTTCGAGGTTCTTTATTTAAGATGCCGGATAAATAATTTTGGAAAATTTGTAATAATAATATAGAAATAATAAAAAACAAATTAAAATATATTTTTTTAATTTTCAGGTGGCACCGCAAAGGGTAGCACACTCACAAAGAGGCCGAGATGAAGATAATGTGGTTTATCAGTATCAGTAAACCAACAGTGTCGTTGTTTATTACATATTTTGTTATCAAGTAGTTCGTGCATATTTCAATTCTCATTTTTTATCTTAGCCTAAAATCCTGTAAACTATTTATTGCTCGTTTATTTCTTGTTGTTTTCTATTAGCTAAGTTTTGTTTTAATGTGATTTTTATACGTTTGTAATTTAATACGAATTTTAATAAATAAGGTTTAAACAAACGCTAGATTTTTTTTAACTGATACTTAAATAAAAATTGGTTTCCTTTACCCGGAACTTTCCTTTATTAAGAAAGTGTGCCTAATTTAGTTCAGACAAGACAGAAAGAGACGGCAACATTTCGGAAATTCGTGTAATTTAATCAAAATCATTGGAATTTTACTTTCGTATAATAACCTACGTAAAAACGCAAAATATTTTCAGAGTCTCAGGGGTGTCCAGACCTCACAGCCCCCCCCTCTTAGTTACATAACTGCAGGCCAACAAAATGCCCAAAAATTTCATTACAACAACACTTCATACTGTTAATTGAATACAAGCTCACTGCCTTCATATACTGTAACTATTACCATTATCTTCAAGACTAAACCCAATTTATCTCGGGGCCCTTAAAGGAACTCGCCTACAACGAATTTAGATGGAACGGACTCAATTTTGAATTTAAATTTTCCTAATTCTCCGACGCCAGAATCCGAGTTAAAACCTTTGAATGCAAATTTTCGACTTTCAAATCGAATCTGGAGCAAAGCCGCCGCTTTTCAGGCATTAAGTCGCTTTAGGAAGCGTTCAGATAATCTGCATTTATACAGGGTGATTTTGTATTAAACTAATGCCTGGTTGTTATACTCTAAAAGTATAGTTTTATGTGTTTAATGTAGTTAGCTGGGCATAATGTGCAACAAAAGTTAAAAATCGGTAAATTTCCTCTACCCGGAACTTCCCTCCCTATTAATACTTTCTTTCACCCAATTTAGTTCCGCAAATAGTCATTTAGTATACTGAAACAAAATGATCTGTCTAGATAACGAGTATAATATCCAAAATCACAGCAGAGCTCTTTCAACCAACTAGTTATCATCAAGGCTACCTACGAATTTTGACAGCTGTTAGTAGTAAAATAAAATGATAATGGTTAAAGAGTTATTGTTTAATAATAATAATAATAATAATAATAAGTGAAGGCAGACAAGAATTATACACCGCTCGACCTGTCTCAAACGAGCCACGCAGAAGACGCACACAGTCACATGCAATCACGACTAGAAAAGATGAACACCTGGTCTGAAGAAACACTTCACGGAAGACACAGATACCACATAAAGCAAGACCATATACATAAAAATCTTTCATATACGTGCTTACAAGAAGGGCAGCTGTTCCCTGAAATAGAAGGCTTTCTGCTTGCCATCCAGGACAAAGTCATAGCAACCAGAAACTACCAAAAGCACATCATCAAGGACACAACCATTGAAGACGAGAGGTGTAGGAGATGTCACCAGCAGAGAGAAACGATCGATCAAATAACGAGTGGATGTAGAATAATGGCCGGAACTGAATGCACCGCGAGACACAACTCAGCAGGTCATTCATCAAGCAGTAGCCACAACATACAAACTAACGGAGAACACAGACCCTTACTACCATTATACACCAACATCTACACTTGAAAACGAAGACTACAAGCTCTAATGGGACATTGACATCCACACATATAAAACAATCTCCGCAAATAGACCCGATATCACCTTTCAATCAAAAAAAAAAGAAAATCACTTATTTAATTGACATGGCTGTCCCCAACGACGAGGACATCCAAGCGAAATACAGTGAGAAGATCACCAAATACACCGACTTGACAATGGAAGTAAAAGGCTGTGGAAACAGGAATGTAGCATAGTTAGATCATTTCTTAATAAACAATAGTTGTTTTTTTTCCTTTCCTTTTTTTATTTTTTGTACTGACTTGGTATAGTCCCGTCAGTATAAAATACAACCATAGGAATACTGTGAGATAACAAGTCATAAAAACAATAATAATAATAGTTACCAAAAATTCTAATTATTTTCTTTTTCTACAAATTTGCGTACAACTTATAGCTTTTGATAAAACTGACATTTAAAATTTAATGAAAAACTTGAAAAAATCTCGTATATGAATAAAATATGCATCACTCTAGGGCACATATTTTCTTAATATATATTCATCAGAAAATATTTATAGTTTTGGAGATATTTGAGTTTTTCTCATTTTCGATGGAATGGTAATTAACCTACCTAATTGGTGTAATTTTCCTTTTACAAATCTAAATTTAATAGCCAGATATGGCACAGATCGAAAGCAAAAGGATGCTTAATCTATATCGTTTTTGCGAGTGTGATACATCCGATTCAGACCTTACAATAAAAAAGATACGTTTTGTATAAGTTTGCCCCAATTTCCAAATAAAACTTCAAATAAAGTCTAAAGCATGGTAACGAAAAATAACACCGAAAAAATACAAATTAAATATACTATAAGTGTATCTAAAACTTATAGTAAATACTTATTTATAAATTCAAATACATAAGTACTCGTTTTACATTTTCATATAAAATTTAACAAAGAAAGATGCAAGCTGCCTATGCAAAACTATTAATTCATAAAAGCACGTGTTCCACTGTTAAACGAAAATAACCTTTGAAAATCCACCATCAGGCCTATTTGATCTTTACGCTTCCACCGTTGATTCACTGCATTCGAATTACTGCACGTTTAAGGTTTTTACCGACTATTTGAATTTGTGATTGGGTAAGTGTATCGTTTTTTAGCCATGTAAAGTTCCGACTCTCTTTACAATTAACATAACCTTAAACTACAGGTTTTTTGGTTACAAATGCATACCCCCTTAACTTTCATACGTCTGTAGATATCAAAAAAAGTTGTCAATACAAAAAATTTTTGGGATTGTGCGAATTTTTATTTAGTATTGTATGCAATTATACATGGTGTTTTCTGATATCAATGAACTTTGGTTTCTTAAATGTAATACTGTATATTATAAGTCCGTGGAATGGGTGCTTTCTTACCGATCACAAATAAATCGATTTAATACGTTTACCAATGAACAGAGTCGAGAAAATTTAACGAAAACCCTGCCGAACAAGGCAATTTGGTCGACTTTTCGGTACCACATATCCGGTACCAAATGTGGTGCAGAAAAATTTTCAAACTGGTCTCTTAGAATCGCGTCTTTCAATTAATGGCCCTATCTGTAATATTTTCCGAAATATACCCACCGAAAGGTCGAAAAATACGGTTTTCTGAAATAACAGGATTCACACCAAGTTTTCGTCCCCGAGTGTGAGAGCTATTGTAACAAATTGCTTCGTGGCCGTTTGTTAACAAAAACGGAACAAAAGTTGACGTACATCAACTAAAATTTTTAAAAAATATAATTATATATAAATATAAATTTATAGCATAAAAAGCGGACGTCGTTCATGTAGGCATGATGAAATAGAGAAATGGGAGAATCTCTTTAACAAAAAGCAAAAGAAAATTGACAGTCGACGGGGTTGCCCTGTTTATATGGAATTAAGACAACTGCAACTATAAAGAAAAAATTATGATAATATTAAAAGTTATCTTAATGGGTGTAATAACCAGGACAGAAACTAAAATATAGAATAAATTATAAACTTGTGACAACAGGAAAACAACTTGTAACCTACAGGAATTGATTACATATTTGAATGAAAACCCCGGTATAACATCATAGTGAGAGAAAGAAACTGCTTAAAGACAAGCCGTCGAAGACTGACTTGGCAACCTTGGCCGAAGAGGCCTATTAAGTAATAATAAATAAATACATATACCAATTGCGAAAAGCAAACTAAATGTTTGGATGTGATTGTGAATTAAGACTAATACACTAGTGTACAAAATGTACAAAATGGTTTCTATTCTTAATCACATACTATATATTATTACCAAGCGGTTACGATTTGGGAACATTCCGCCGGTTCTTTAAAATTTAATGCGTTGTGCCGTAGCATGCGGAGAGTGGCGGTACTTGAGTCACTACCATTATGCCATCTATCATAACCATAACCCTTTGTTTGGTTTTTATTTTTTCTTTACTTAAAATACCGCTTTAGGTGGTTTTCTTCAGGCATGACCAACGTCTAAGTTGCAACAGAAGAATAACGACTGGTAATAGCCAGTTTAAAGTAGCAGTAGACGATAACTATTTCTACTCTGCAACGACTCGTTTTACTTTATAGTAATACGTTATAGGAGTACATTTGAACGCAATGGGGTACTCTCTGCAAAGTTCAAGAAGTTAGTGATACTTAAAAGTTGTAATTTAGTACACAGATTAGAAACAGTAACTTTGAATAATTACTATTATGTAACAGAAAATAAATGACGAACTAGATAGAAAATTACTATAAAGTATTATTCGGAGTAACAAATACATATATAATACTTAAAAACGTGTAACTTAAAGTGTTTGTTGATATATAGTAGGATTATTAGTAAGAAATACGTAAAAACTCTTAAAGAGTAGTAGTGGAAACAGTTGTAGCTACTTTAGTGCTAGCTGGGTAGACATAACTTTGTTTAAAAAGTGCCTAGAATTGAGAATTTAAAAGAAAATAGTTTTTATGTTAAAAAAATAAGTATAGAAATAATCAAATTACTCAGAATACGGGAAATTACAAAACCGTTCCGACATTTGAAGTCACTTTTATCAAAAATAACAAGAAAAAGTAAAAATACTTTTTATGGAATTCAGAAGACAAAGTCTAATTTAAGAAAATAAGATAGATATATTATAACGGTCTGAAAAATCCATTAGTACGCCCCCCATTTATTAAGACATAAAATCAAAATAATTTCAGATTTGCAAATTATCGCTCTTGATAAAGTTCATGTAAAAAACTACTTTTGTCTTATCCCTCGTATATACCAGACCAAAGTAACCCTTAAAACATGTATATCATAAGAATGTTAATAGAACATAAGCATACAAAATGTAAAAAACCATTTGTAAACATACCATTTTGTTTATATGTTATAGCCATTTAAATTTAGGTTAGATTTTTAAAATTGTACGTGTAGATAAGATACGCAAAATAATTATTTTTACCATTTTAATAGCATTTCCCACCCATAGTGGCATTAAAGTAGAAATTGTGCCTTTAATGTGAATCGACACGTCCATATCTGGGCTTTAATTGCTGCTTGTGATAGTATATATAGAAACAGAGGTGAGAGGAGTGAAGTTGATAAAAGCACACTGAAATATAATCTTTTTTTCAATTTATTTATTAAAAATAAATCCCTATTTTGCATTTCGCCGAAAATTGTATTATATCATCAATATTACAAATACAAATAAATAATTTCATATTCGAAATTTCCTCGTAATATTATTCCGCTTATCAGAGATCGGCAATATTGTGTTATTTGCAAAATAGGGTTGCATGCGAAAGTTTGCGCGAACTGAAATATTGCATTACAGATTTTATTAAATACATGCAACCCTCATCAATTTTCGCTTGCCTCGTGGCGATTCGATGTTCAAATGAACAATAAATAATAGCATCGGACCGAACAGACCAACATGTCCGAATAATCCAGTGAAAAATATAGGTCAATGTTGTTTGCCACGCTCTTAGTTCTAATTATTATTTAATGATTCACAACACAAGAAAAGGTACCCATGGAAGCAAGGGAAGCAGTGCTTCCCCAAAAAAAAATTACAAAACATCTTCTAAAATGTAATTTTTGAATTAGGAAACCATTAATTTAGTTTATATTAAAAATGCTAAAATATTATCCTAATTATCAAGCCCATAATAAAGGCGGCCTTAACTCCGACCAAGCTACAATAGAATAAGAACCTATGCGGGCCCCTAGCTTCTCTGCAGCCAAGTCCTGTTTGCTTGATTTCCTGTGAATTGAGACAGGGGTTATTGAACTTGCCACTGGCTGTTTGCAATTTTCGCATTTCAGTCGCGTGCTTTAAATGGGGCGGAAGCTATCGTTGGAGTAGGTTCTTTGTTTGAACGGCTATCCGTGTGTTGTGTGATACGTACGTCGCGTCGTGCATGGTGCGATGTGGAAGGCAATAATACGGACGTGGATATATAAATACCGTCAACTTCGGCTGTCGGTAATAACGTTGAAAATGTTGGAGAATTTAGTAAGCAGAGGTGGTGTGTGCCTTTATAATAAAGGGATTTTCAACATTAATTTTGCTGATAAGCTTCAAATAATTTCCAAAGGAAGGGCAAAAACGCCTAAGAAAAATTTAACCACAAAAATGAAAAACTGTATTAGACATTTTTATCCGGAAAAACAATACAAACAATTTAAATGGCCAACGGGGTATGAAAATATAAGTAAATTATTTTGTTGGTCTTGTTTACTTTTTGAATATGAAAAAGGTCTCAGGAATAAAACTGGTTTTTCCGATTTAAACAATTTCCATAGAGCTGTAAAAAGACATATTATGTCCAAAACGCATTTACAGGCCATCATAAAAGAAAAAGTCTTCTGCAAAACCAGAATTGAACACGCCCTTAATAAACAGTTGGAACTTAGTCACCGCCAAAACAATGAACTAGTCGATAAAAATAGACAAATAATGAGAAGACTTGTCGATGTTGTTTGTTTTCTCGGACAGCACAAATTGGGATTTAGAGGTCATGAAGAAACAAGGGTTTCTTCAAATATAGGAAATTTTCAAGATTTACTTAGTTTAATGGCTAAATATGATGATTGCTTAAAAAATCATTTAGAGCAGTCCAGCGTTTTTCGCGGATTGTCGAATCGAATCCTGAATGATTTAATTTCCTCTGTTGCAACCATTATTCTAAAAAGAATTAAGCAGGAGATTGGCGAGGCGCTGTTCATTGCTATTATTCTGGACGAAACAACTGATATCACTAATTTTAGCCAATTGTCTATAGTAATACGCTACGTTAAAACAGACGGAAGTATTCAAGAGTGCTTTTTAGGTTTTAAGAATGTGTCCGAAAATCGTACAGCAGATGCATTATGTACCGTAGTTTATAACGTTACTAAAGAAATTAATGGAGAGAAAAAATTAGTTGCTCAAAGCTATAACGAAGTTGCAGTGATGGCAGGACAATTAGGGGGTCTGCAAGCTAAAGTTCGAGAAACTTTCCCAAGTGCTGTGTTTGCCCATTGTTTTGCTCATAAGTTAAATTTAGTTTTATCGCAGTCCATCAATCACATTAAAGAGTGTAAAGTATTTTTCGTTACTTTAAGTGGTATGGCTGCTTTTTTTCTAAGTCAACAAAACGTACACAAGCTTTGGACTTCATTATCCACAAACGATTGCCCAAAGTAGTTCCTACTAGGTGGAACTTTAATGGAAGACTTGTGTTAATAGTATCTAAAAATCGTGAATCACTGATTGAACTATTTGTTTCGAGGGGGTTCTTGGACTTATATATCGTTTTTATAATTAATATTAGAAGGTAAAAAGGTTCTATTTGAGGAAATGAGGTTTTATTGAATTTTTTAACATTTCCTTAGGCCACCATTTTTTTACAGGCATCGCGTTAAAGTTTTACCAGTTTATCCCTATATGACACTTGTTTCTTGAGCAAAATTTGAAGTCTATTGAATAAGTATTTTCTTAACAATATACCAAAAAATTACAACTTTTCTTTTTTTACACTATATCTCAAGTTATGCAAACACTGTAGAAGTAGGCCCCTTGCGCCTCAGTCATCTGAGTAATTCGTCATAGCATTTTGAGATTTTGTAAATTATTTACATCTATAAAAGTCATTAATTAGTCCATAAACATCTCTATCTGTGTAATGTTTCATCCCTCTGAGTACTAGCCTACAGCTGATGACCGGCTCCTGAATAACAAAATTATTAGTATAGAAAAATCTAATACTCACTTCAAAGTAGAAAAATTCATACTCACACAATTAAAATTTGTACAAAACACTAGAATATAGTTTATGTTGATCATCACTTATATTTACTCTAGTGGGAATATATAATTTTTTGAATCTTAATGTATTATTTAATAACTACTATAAAATTCTGAAAAACAAGAAACATTTAATTAGTCACAGCACAGTAGTTCCTGATCTGATAAAAGACGTTTGAAACGAGATTTTAATTTTAATTATTTGTTGAACATATTTTCAGAAATATGTCCATTCTCAGACAATGTTTTTAATATATTACAAACTAAAACAAATGATATTGCTTTTTGCCTAAAAAAAGTGGATGATTTTAAGTCCATGTTAAGCCAAAAAAGAGATGACTTTGACTTAATTTGGGAGAAAACGATGACGTTAAATGTAGAGCCACAAGCCAAGCATCTTCGAACAGACAAAGTCGGAGATGTTCAAACATCATACAGACGCATCTTTTATGAAATAATGGATCAAATTTAGCAACATATAAACTATAGATTTAACGGTTTAAATGATTTCAAATTCCTCGAGCTCTGCAATTTTGATGCATTTTAAGGAAAAACTTTTCCAGGAGATGCGTTTAAATTTCTTCTTCTTCATTATGGCCAGTTCCTCGACCGAGTGTTAATGCGATCTGAACTAAAAGTGATTTACGAAACTGATGACATTAGGGCAAAAAAATAACGCTAAGGAACTAATGCAATTTTTAAAAGACAAGGAGCTGGAAGATACCTACACCGAAGTGTCAAAATTGTGTGAATTAGTATTGACAATACTTACCACAAGTGCATCAGTAGAACGCAGTTTTTCAACACTTAAACGTAAAAAAAAAATTCGTGAGAAATTCAATGGGGCAGGAGAGACTTTCGCATACATCGCTGTTGTCCATTGAAAATAATCTTCTCCAAAATATGTCGGAGCATCGAAGTTTTTATGATGACGCCATTGACGAATTTGCAAAAAATGATCGAAGAATCGAATTATACTACAAATAGGTAAGTTTCTAAAAACTGCTTCCCTTTCTTAACATTTCAACGCACGCTCCTGCTCAAAAGCCCCCTGGATTTCCGGCCTTTTCCCCCGCGTTCAAGAGATCTTAAGCTTTAGCTACGCCACTGTCCTACCTACACATATTTAAAAGATATGCATGCTACTTCTATAAAATACCTCTACAACGTTATTGTCAATTTTTTGTCAGTTGTGTTTGGTACTTCGTTGGCAGGGCAATCGCAACAAGGTACGTGGTTTATGTTTATACGTATTTTAATTCTTAATGTTTTTTTGATGTTAAAATAATTTGGACATTTTTCAATATTTAAGTAATTAGCGGATTATTATATTGGATGTCTGTCTTGTGTGTTCTACAGTGTGTTCATAAGGCACATGTAAAAATTTTAAAAGTTTTTTTTTGAACATTAAAAAAAATCCTACAGTGTGACAAGTAAAGTCCGTATCATATATTTACTTTCTATGCCACATTTGATTATTGGTTACAAATTAAAATATAAATTTGTACCAATTTATACCATCACAATTAATTTTTCTGCAAAATTTAAAGCCAATTGGGAGCAAGATTTTTTTACGTTGATTTTTGTTTGCACAAATTTAAGAATTAATCTAACAAGTAGTTTTGTTCAGGCTGATTTTTTTTTAATATTTTATTAGGTCGACATTTTGTTTTGCTATATTATATTCATACTAAAAACCAGTTCTTTATTATATATCACTTGATATTTGTACAGAACTTGAAGTTAGTTGGATAATAATTAGTTTTTTAGTAATAATTTTTTTAACCATCTTGTTTTGGCATATTGGATTTTTACCAAAATATTGATTTGTCAAATTTTGGCAAATGATTCCTGGTTTGTTTTCTAGCCATGAGGGCTCGCTTTCAATTAGATTTTTTCGTTCTAAAAGTAGCAGTGTTTAATCTAGACTGGCTATAGCATAATTACTTGGCCAAAAAATATCTTTTATGGGCTAATTAAGCCTCCAACTTTTTTTTTGTAATATTGTATGGCCAAAATGTAGAAATATCTGTTAATTTTATTGCCACAATTTAACCAGATATATTCTAGTAACCATTGAAGATAAATTATAGTAAGAATAGCCATTTAAAATACCAAAATACGACACTTTTAATCAATTAAAATCGAAGCTAAAATATGGTCAAAAAGAAGGCATTTTTTCCGAGTGCTAACCAAACATACTTTAGCAACTAATTAAGTTTAATAATAGTAATAATGGCTATATAAGAATGCCATGTTATGACATCCTAAGACAACAAATATTGAGAGGAAAAAATTTGGCTTTTATTATCATATTTTTATAATATATATCAAATAATGACTTTTGCAAATCTAGGTTCAAACTGAAACCAAAATATAAATTATTTATCAAACAAAATGTCTAATAAAAAGTTGAAAGAAAATGAAAACGCCTACTTGGGGTAATCGTCGTCTAATTATGTTACGCTGGCTCCTGGATCTTAAATTAGCCTTTTTTTTAGCGAGTACTAAAAGCAAACGAACTAGGCAGCTCGATTTTTAAGTCAGAAAGTAGCTAATAAACCCAAAAATAAAATCAAAAAGAGAGGGTCGTATAATTGCCAATTAGCCATTTTTACAAAATTTGAGATACTTTAGTTAGTTAAAAATTTTTTTACCGCCATTTTGTCTTGTCATGTTGAATTATTAACAACATGTTAGGTTATTCCCATATAACCCTTAATTTTGGCCAAAATGTGAAGTTATTTTTATAGCTATGCCGCGAGAAGACACCCCAACATACAGACAGACAGACAGACAGATCGACGAAATTGAGAAAATATGTTTTTCGAAAACGTAAAGATCTGAAAAATCTCGGGAGGTAGTTTTTTCACGATTACAAGACTTCCACGAGGCCAGTAAAAAGCAAAAAATTACCAAACGCGAAACATGGCAACGTTGCAACTGTTATAAGTTTTAAAACTTGAGTAATAGACCGAAAATAGAATGAACTCTTAAATTTGTTTGGCTCCAGTAAAATTATAAGAAAATTTAAACTATTTTAATTCTGTTAATTTGAAATTGAAAGAAAAAAACGCCAATAAATCCAAATCCTGAACTAAGGACATGCAGGTTGTTCAGTCAAAGATAATTTAAATAAAAAACTTTATTTGTTGCTAAAAAAATATATCGTAATTATTTTTATTATATACAGGATGTCCCAAAAAACAGTACATGATGCATTTTCATTTTTTTTTAATGGAGTACCCTATAGAGTACAACTGACTTCAATGTTATGAGTAATTCTAAGCATTACTTACAACAACGTATTCGTTTCAAAAAATTAATTGAGTTTCATGTATTAAGGTATAATTATTAACCATAATTAAAAATTTCAGAGACTGCAAGATATAAACAAAACGAATTGTACAGGGTGTCCGGATTTGGATGCAAAAGCAGGATATCTCGCTTATTTTTAAAGATAGAACCTTGCGGTTTTCACGTACCTGAGCTAATTTTTTGTGAAACTCATGAAGCCGTAAACAAAATTTTCATAACCTTCTTCGTTTATGAGATACAGGGCGAAATAGAAAATTTTGCATTTTGGGACCCCCCTCGTATCTCTGTTATCCTTTAACTTAACGCAAAGGGAAAAATTGCTGCTTATGCAGTTTTTTACGCTGGATCCAGTGGCGTAGTCATATTTTCCATTTGAGTTGTTATTTTTTAGATATGACCCAAAGTTGTGTTTTTTAAATGGGACACCCTGTATATTTGTCCAGAAATTGATTTGTCCTTTTAAAAGCTTCTCAAAAATAGATAATAGTATGGGTCTATTTTCTTAAACAACAACAAAAATCCTAATTTTTATAATTAGTTTTCTTTTGTTTTCTTGGAAGCAAATGACATTTCCCAATTTTGTACGCGTATATAAAATATAGCGCTAGTTTTTTGTATTTATATATTGTGTAAAAATATATTTGTATTATTATGGAAGAAAACCAAACTTTCGAACATTATGAAAAGTACGATATGTTAGCTTGTTTTATATAAAGTAATGAAAATGTTGAAGCGGCTTCTGAGATGTATTTTAACAGGTAAATAGTTAATTTTTAGGTATGTTGAAATACTATTGCTTAATTTTTATTTAGATATCCAGAAAGGAGTCAACCTAATATATCCACTTTTTATCGGATAAAAAAGAATTTACTTAATCACGGATCATTTATCAAACCTCGTACGAAAACATATAATAAAGAAAATCATGAGGCTGAGGAAATTACGGTTTTGGCTAATGCAGACGCTTACCCTACAAACTCTTGTAGGGCCAGTGAAAAGGGCAAAGGGAGTCCAAAAACTAGAGTTCAAGAAATTCTAAAGAAGCACAAATACCACCCATACAAATTTAGGCTCGTGCAGCACTTACAGCCAGGGGACGCAGAGCGTCGGATAGTCTTTTGCATTTGGTTTCGAGAGAGATGCGATATGGTTAGAGATTTTGAAAGGAAGGTTATATGGTCAGACGAAGCACATTTCAGTAATTCTGGTATGCTCAATAGGCACAATAGTAGATTCTGGTCCCAGGAAAATCAACACCAAATATTTTCCAGAAGTTTGGTCTAAATGTGTCCTGCTTCATATTAGGAACACATATAAAATTGCATATATTTGAGGGAAATCTAACAGCCAATCGCTATATAGAAATTTTAAAGGCAGCTATACCTGAATAACAGGACGGTGCTCCTGCACACAATTCTGGAATGACGAATGAAAGATTCTGGACAATAATTTTACCAATCAATGGATCGGAACAAATGGACCTAGGACCCCCTAGGTCCCCAGATTTGTCGATTTTAGATTTCTTTCTATGGGGATATCTGGAAAATAGAATTTACAAAGACCACTATGATAATGTCCAAGATTTAGGAAATGCAATAAGAGAAAATTTTCGCTATTTACAAAATCATCCCGTTATTTTGCTTAATTCCCTAAAACGAATACGAAAATTGTGCGAAGCATGCATAGAACAAAATGGAAATCAGTGTGAACAGTTCTTTTGATTTCCTTGGTTACTGTAATTCTTATACGACAGTTGATTTTTGCTGAAAGGCTTGTTACATAATAATTTATTACTGTTTTGTTCTTGTGTTACATAAATCTAGGTAGGTGGTACTTTTTTGGTGCGAAATTATCAATACATATTTTGATAAATAGATTTAATTACATATTTATTTTGATTTATTGTTAGGATGTAGATATTTTTAATGACTTTAAATAAAAGGCAGCATTGTTTTGCATGGCCTACTGCAAAATTTTGGATGATAATTATAAAAATTAGGATTTCTGTTGTTTATTAAAATAGACCCATACTACTATATATTTTTGAGAAGCTTCTAAAAGGACAAATCAATTTCTGGACAAATATACAGGGTGTCTCATTTAAAAAACACAACTTTGGGTCATATCTAAAAAATAACAACTCAAATGAAAAATATGACTACGCCACTGGATCCAGTGTAAAAAACTGCATAAGCAGCAATTTTTCCCTTTGCGTTAAGTTAAAGGATAACCGAGATACGAGGGGGGTCCCAAAATGCAAAATTTTCTATTTCGCCCTGTATCTCATAAACGAAGAAGGCTATGAAAATTTTATTTACGGCTTCATGAATTTCACAAAAAATTAGCTCAGGTTCGTGAAAACCGCAAGGTTCTATCTTTAAAAATAAGCGAGATACCCTGCTTTTGCAACCAAATCCGGACACCCTGTACATTCTGGCTTAGTTTTTGTGGACTTTCTTTTGGTAACATCTTACTGAAGATATTCTTCAATCTTGTAATTATCGATACGATGGAAATATAATACCTTTGTTGTAGTATAGAGACGAACTAGTAAAACTGTGGTACTAATTCAAGATGGCGGAACAAAATGGCGGCCAAATAACACTTTTGTAAATACATTTTTAAATCTCCCTAGCGGGTTTTACATATCTACATCGTTTTAGCGTCCCTAGAAGCCAAAAAATATGTTTTATCAATTCCATCTGTCCACCTGTCGTTTTGTCTGTCTGTCCGTCTGTCTGTCTGTCTGTCAGTTCGTGACATAGCTGAATAGTTTTACTCATCAGATTGACTTCAAATTTTAGTCAAACATTAAGGCTCATATAATGATGACTTGGTAATATTTTGGTAAAAATCCAATATGCCGGAACAAGATGGCGGCCCAGTGAAACGTTAAAAAATGATTACTAAAAAAACTAATTATCTAATTTATCTCAAATTTTGTAGAAAAATAAGGTGTTACATAAGAATGGACTTGTAATATTTTTGTCATCATTATAAGATAGCAAAAAAAGTCATCATTATAAAATATTTAAAAAAATAGAGAAAATTGTATATTGGCTTTGCAATGTATGCAAGAATTAAGTGTAAATATATAAACTTGTATAAAGTTGCGTTACCTGCTAAAAAATAAACTTAAAAATCTTCTTATTCAATTGACTGAAAATTTTGGAGGAAAATTAAATATGATATAATGATAAACTTATAATGTTGTCCTAAAACTAGAAAATTTTAAAATAATTTTTACTACTGGGCCGTGCCGGGGTCCCTTAACCCTTGGGGCCCATAATTACGCCCCTGTCTCGAGTCTCACAAAGCATAGTGAAGATAAGATAATGTTAATGTCTAAGTACTACCACAATATTTTTTTAGTGATAGCACCATGTTGCTAGTCCTTCCCTTGCTATATATTTTAACCATAAGTAGTGGGCAGGACGTTTCGAATCAGACAGAAGCATCACCAACGACCGATTTTTCTGAAGGGTCAGAAAAAAATCCGGTTATTTGTCTTAAGAATGTCGAACCAGTATACAATGAAACGTATCACATTAGAGTGTCAGTAATATGCCTATATGACGATAAAGACATTAGCGACAAGGTTTTTTACGAATATCCGGAAGCAGAAGAGTTGGCAGATTTTATTCCCAGGAAATGCTTTGAAAGATCAATACATTTAAGATCACCTGCTGGTAAGTGCTTTCTTATGCTGAATTTCTTGTTGCAAACATTGGGATTCAGAAAATGCCTGCTCATATTAATATTAAAGTTTGAATATATAGTCGAATGCGGTCTTATCGTGCGGGTCCAAAGGTCACCAACATTATGAGTCAAATCAGAAAACCCAGTGAATACCGAAATGTTGTGTGATTCTTTTATCGAGCTATTAAATCTCGATGGGCTATTTACAAAGATACAGGGAGAAAGAAAATAGTTTTTCTTATTATATTACGCAATATTATTAATTTTATTTTATATATTAAATGCCGAGGGACTGTGCAAAGAAAACTTGTTCCTTTTTAGTATTGTGATAACAAAAAAATTTTATTTTGCAAAAATATTATAGACTTTTGTTAAAAACACAAGATAATCAGTTATTACTTCCCTCGTGAGATTTTTTCAGATCCTTGCATTTAATCTGTCTGTAGGTATGTTTGTCCGTCAGTCTGTCTGTTCGCGGCATAGCTAAAAAACTACTTATCCGATTTCTTCAAATTTCAGTCTAAAATTAAGGGCCATGCATGCGAAAAATACAGGCTATATATATATATATATATATATATATATATATATATATATATATATATATATATATATATACAGGGTATCAGTTTACGCTGTCGAAATACGCACATATATATTAAAGCAGCGCTGGTTTGAAGGCGAAAGTTTACTTTAGTATTAGCGTATCGTTCAACCAAGTCGCATCACTATGGCTGCTCCGATCCGTGCGAAGTACACGACGGCCGAACGTATCTGTCTGTTGTCCGGTTATTTACGTTATCATGCCGATTACAACATCATTTTTCAAGAGTTTGCGGCGCAGCATCCTGGCAGACCTATTCCTACCAGACAAATGGTCCATACTGCACAGGAAATTCTCAGAAACCGGGTCTGTTGTAGATGCCCCGCGCAGTGGCCGTCCCAAAACTGTAACCACAGAAGAAAACATGCAGATAGTTATAGCTTTCATCGAGGCACCAACCAATACGTCTCTTGAATTAGAGATTTCGGATATACGTCGGATGTTAAAAACCATGAAGATACGTTGTTATATGCATGCGTTAACTATAGGCTTGAATTCTGCGAGTGGTACAGTGGGTGCGCCGAAGACGACGCTAATTTTCACCGATCTAATGAAGCGCAATTCAAAATCAACCGACACAACTCCGTGTATCAGTCATGTATTAGCTAAATGTTCCTGGTATAACTGTATGGGGTGGAGTGTATGCGGGTGGTCTCGTCGGGCCATATTTTTTTGATGGGACGGTAAATTCAGACAATTATCTGAACCTTCTAATTAAAGGGCGAACTAGAAAATAATCCTCTCTTAGAAGGTATCCGATACTTTCAGCAGGATGGCGCTCCGCCTCATTACGCCTTACAAGTTCGTGATTTTCTTAATGACCAATTTGGAGACTGGATAGGGAGGAGAGGCAAAATTGAATGGCCTGCGCGCTCACCGGACCTAACGCCGTGTGACTTCGCTTTGTGGGGCGTATAAAGATAAAGTGTTTGCCACCCAAATACGGGATATACAACACTTAAAAGAGAGGATTGAAGAGGAGTTTGAAGCTCTTCGTGCCGAACAGGAGTTCTGTAGAAAGACGTGTTTTACAGTGCTTAAGCGATGTCATAAATGCATTGATGAAGGTGGCTTACAGTTTGAGCACAAAAAGGGCATAAACTTTATTTTGTATTATTATTTAAGCTCTTTTTATATTATATATATATATATATATATATATATATATATATATATATATATATATATATATATATATATATATATATATATATATATATATATATATATATATATATATACATATATATATATATATATATATATATATATATATATATATATATATATATATATATATATAATATATATATAATATATGTATATATATATATATATATATATATATATATATATATATATATATATATATATATATATTAGCACGAGTTTCTGGTAAAGCGATTTTACAGATTTTTATATATCAAATTTTGTCTTATAATTAATAAAAAAATTTTACTTATTTTAGACACGCTTTAAAATTGGAACAAGTATTCTATAATTATTTATTTATTGCCCTCAAAATTACAAATGTACTAAGAAAGTAAGCAAAAAAATGGCGTCAAATCTAATTATAAAATGTTTAAATTAAAATTCACTTTCTAATATCCAGGAGCCAGTGGCATAAGCTCTGCGAATCGGTGTAAGGAATATACAGAAACTTGTGCATGAAAAAAAAACATAATTTACTTCCGAAGAAGATTAAGAGATGTGCACGAAAAAATCCAAAGGCAAAAGACTTAAGTTACAATGCAAAAATGGATATTCATAATGCAATTTATTATTTATACACGTCAAAGACTAATATAATCCTTCAGAAACTTTTTAACATTATAGACTAAAAAATATCATCATCACTTAAAAAGTCCTCATTTTCTGAGTCGTCCTCAAATGGCGCAATGATCATTGGGGCTATTTCGACATCTAGAACTCGTTCTCGATTCCACCAATCCCATATTAATTTCTCCGTATATTCCACAGATTTCTTCCAGTACTCCGGCGTAATATAATTTAATGAATCTTGCCAAACAATTTGCACTTCATCTGATATAAGACCATCGTTCACGTGTTTTTCGTAATATGATTTTGCCCCAGCCCATATTAATTCATGTCATGTCCATTTTCCCGTAATATTTCATCTACGGTATATATTGTTGGTTTTTTAATAGATTTTGCCATTAAAGGAGTTCTAGTTTCAGCATATTGGGAAAGGGATTTTGATTTTGTTTTATTAGCCAGTCATAAATATCACTTTTCTTCCAGGATGACGTAGGTTGTTTATTTAAGATTCTTGAATGATAAGATGCATTGTCCAGAATAATTAAAGATGGAGCATCTAAATTTGGAATCAGTTGTTCTTTTAACCACTTTTAAAACAGTTCGCAGTTCATATTATCATGGTAGTCGATACTTTTGGATGTTGAAGAAAACAGTAAACTTGCACCTGGGAGAACCTGCATGCAAAATGATGAACCGTTTTCCCGTCCCACATCCCTTTTTTCTCTTGATACTTTTTACAGACTCGTCCTGCCAAGATTTCGAACCACTTCCATTAGAAAATGTACAAGTCTCGTCTAGAAATACCAATTTTTCTAAATTTTGAATTAACATTTTCCGTGTATTTCTTTAAAAACTGGATAAGCTGACTTGCTATATGTGGCAACTCGCATAAAAATCTTCGATTACAGTCCTTTTTATATCTAAAACCCAACATGTTTATTAATAAATTTTGAACACGATTTTAGTCCAATTTCCAATATGCCTCGATTTTTTAAAGCTTCTTTTAAAACTTAAAGGGTTATATTAATTTTTGATGTGTATAAATCGTAAATTGCATTACGAACATCCATTTTTAGATTGTCACTTAAGTCTTCCATCTTGGGCTTTTTTCATGGACATTTCTTAATCTTCTTCGGTAGTAAATTATGCTTTTTTTCATGCACAATTTTCTGCACAGTCCTTATACCGATTCCCAAAGCTTTTGCTACTATCTCCTGGATATTGGCCGGTGAATTTTCATTTTCGTAATATTTTATTAGATTTAATATTATTTTTTCGCTTGTGGATGCAAAAAAACCCGAAAATTGTTTTCTATTACTCATTTTGTCACTCACTTGTCAATCTGACTTTGAAGTGACATCGCTCAAAGATTTTTGCAACTGCTGGTATTTATGTGTTTATCCTCTTTTTTCATATGAAAATATCATAGGTCTCTCTAATACATCTTCCGGATTTTATGCGGAGGGTATGATTACACGTAATAAAAGAAAAACCAACTTAAAAAGTTTGTCGTTGATAAATCGTATGATCCGCACGATAACACTGCTTTTGACTATACCGGGTATTTTGAGAGAGAGAGAAAGAGAACTTATGTTTGAACATCGTGATGTCGAACCCATCGCAAAATCGCCTTCTATATTACTATATTTTTGGATCCTCATCATACTTTACACATTTATTCTTACCTTATATAACATTTAATACACCTAGTGTGCATATTTTTCCACATATGGAAGAAAATATAAAAAAAATTATTACGCTTACAAATCAAAATGCATAAACAAAAACGAAGATACGAAATATTATTGCAATCTTAGATATAATTTTGTATTTCGATTTAAAATATCTTAGTTTAGTTCATACATTTAGCGAAAATTTAGGAGAAATATAAAAAAATTAAAAAAGGCAACTTTAAAATAATTTTAATATTAACATGTAACATGTATATGAGTATTTTCAGTAAAACCATTTTATAAATTTTGCATTGTCTTATTTTCGTTTAATTCATAACGTTTATTAAAAGGTGTGAGATAGTGATTTTCATTTTAGGTGGTCATTATTATGTAAGCTGGTTAGGTAGGAAATCAGATGCTAGTTGGATTCAGGCACGTAATTTTTGCAGAGAAATGTGCATGGACTTGGTATCGTTAGAAACGTTTGCAGAAAATGTGTTTATCAAAAGGACCATTCAAAAAATGAAGGTAAGTCTCGTGTGTGTCTTATGTACCTATACAGCTTAAAAAAATAAATTTTAAAGAATATAAGATAGTTTATTAAAATACATTTTAGCTTTAAAGATAAATCTTATACATACGTCTTTCCTCAAAACTTGACAATGACTTTTTTTGGATTATGACATTATACAGGATGTTCCACATAAAAGTAACACATTTCGTGACTTAATAGCTCAAAAACATTTAGTAAAATTACAAAAGGTAACAAGTTTTATTCTCGTGAAGATAAATGAAAACTATAATAATTGTTGTATGTGACCTCCATTAACTTCCGCACACTTAATAACTTATAGTCAATCTATAGAGAAAATTTCCATATGAGTTTTGAAATATTTCCTGCGGAATTAATTCCATAACATGTCTTATGTTAATTTTAAGTTCTTCCAAATTTCGTGGTAGAGGATTGTAGCACTCTTCCTTCACATAACCCTACAGAAAAAAGTCTAGGATCGTTAGATCTGGGGAATATGGAGCCCACTCCCCTGCCTATCCACCTGTTTGGAAAAACTCGATCCAATGAACTTTTCGCAATGTTTGAATAATGCGCTGGGACGCCACCTTGTTGGAAATATATGTCATTAATTATTCCTTCTTCTTCAGGTTGCGTATAAAGGAAAACTTCTAACATATCGGTGTAGTTAGTTTCAAAGACGGTATTCTCCATAAAAAAAAAGGACCGTACACCCTGGTGGACGACACAACATTTGCTTTTGGCGAATCCCTTTCAAATTCGACAAATTCTCGCGGATTTTCCTCTCCCCATATGCGGCAGTTATGTTTATTAACCTTTCCGTTTAAATGAAATGTTTCTTCGTCTGACATTATTATTTGCGCATTAGGAAATTGTCTCGTTCAATCTAGAATTGTTTCACATATGTAGTATCTTTGTTCGTAAGCGGGGGGTATAATTCGTTGAAATGCTTGAATTTTGTATGCTTTAAATTTAATTATCTTTAAAAGTCGCTCTACTTTACTTTTCGACATCATCAATGTGCTGGTTATTTTACGAATATATATTTTATAATTATTATTACTTAAAATTTCCCGTCCGCTCGATTGCCACGTCGCTTGATTCTCTTCAAAGACTCTGTACAGGGTGGTCCACTTAAGATGCTCCTATACTTTATCTTAATAAATAAGACACTGAGAAAAAACTTAAATACAAAAAGTATTTGACCCTAAGTATATTTTTTATTTATAACATTTTTATGTATACAGGGTGTTCCATTATGCCAGAACAGTAACCAACTTTTTTCTTTTTAATGAAATGGTACGAATATTTGAAGACTAAAATTGTGAATTTTGGTTATGGATCCATGGGAGTGGTTAATATTTAATATTCTGACCTATCAAGAGAGAAAATCCATTATACAGGGTGGTCACAAATGACCATCAAAAAAATTGTTTTTGTAACTAAAAAAACTTAATTTTTTTTAATGGAACACCCTGTATTTAGCAATTTTGTTGTGTTTAGGATTTAATTCTGCTTCATTCCATATATATAGTAGTTTAGAAGTTATGACCAATTTTCTATAATAATTCGGGTATTTTTGTTACAAATCTAACTAAACCTAAATAATATCCTATTCTAAGTTTTTTGTTAACACTATAATTAAATTTAACTTTAAATCAACAAGTAATGCAAGAAAGAAAGTATATACTTATTACAAAACATTTTCGACATAACCCCCGTCTTTGGCAATACAAATAGTATACATGGTTTCAATTCTCGCAATAGCATTTCTAACCGCGTCTGTTGCATTAAGTCTTTCTACCTCTTGCCTAATTCTCCTTTTTAAATCTTGAACAGTATTACACCTATTTTTATACACCTCGTTTTTTAGGTTGCCTCATAAAAAAAATCCAGAGGTGTTAAGTCGGGGCTCCTCGCTGGCCAATCTATGGTCCCGTACCGACCAATCCAAAATGGAAACCGTTGATTCAAACAATTTCAGGCACTATAGTGTGATATGGAGCACTATCTTATTGTGTAAACAAGCCCTTCCTTAATATCGTTCGGCAGATTGTCAATTAACGGAAATATTTCGTTCTCCAACAAATTTAAATACATCTCACCATTCAGAACAAAGTCATAAAATACTGGACCTATTATTCGATCACGGATAATACCACACCACACATAAACACTTCTCCCACCCTGTTTTTTCATTTCTTTTACACGATGTTCATTCGAGTTACACCAGTAATGAGGATTTTTTCAGATGAACATGCCGGCCGTATTTAAAATTGCCTCATCGGTAAATAAAATTTTTTTAAAATGTCAGTTTCAAAATGGTGGTCTATCTTGAGAGAACATTAAAAAAGCCTTGTTTGAAATTCCTAAACTGGTAAAAAATTTGAACGGATGGTAGTTATTATCAGTTAAATTCCTTTGAACACTAGTCTTACTAATTCCCGGTAGATCTCAGGATGCATCTCTTTTGCTTTTTTTCAAAATACAGGAGAATTTCTAATTGCTTTTCTTCTGTTACGACAATTTTTGAGCGCGGTTTTTGTTTATTTATTACATTACTCCACGTTCAAGATCACGAACAATTCGTGAAAAAATATGTTTCGTGGATACCCGTCTTGCAGGATACAACAACGCATATTCCCGCAGGGCTAATGCTGGACTCTTATTATTTCTTATGTAACACTTATAAAGATTTAAACGCTCTTGGACACTGTATAAAGCCATTTTTCCTTTAAAAAGAATTAGAGGCAACTAAATGTCAAGTAAAAACTGTGTATTTATTGATGTCCAGGCAACAATTTTACTAGTTTTGTTTTTCCATGGATATCTTGTAAAATTAAGACGCGTTTAGAAATGCTATTATTGCGAAAATTGAAACCGTAACCGTAATATTATACTACTTGTATTGCCAAAGACGGGGGTTATGTCGAAAATGTTTTGTAATAAGTAACTAGTTACTTTCTTTCTTGCGTTACTTATTGATTTAATGTTAAATTTAATTATAATGTTAAAAAAAACTTAGAATAGGATATTATAGAAAATTGGTCATAATAAACTACTAATTTTTGGAATATAAACTATATATATGGAATGATGCAGAATTAAATCCTAAACACAATAAAAGTGCTAAATACAGGGTGTTCCATTTAAAAAAAATAAGTTTTTTTAGTTACAAAAAATTTTTTTTGATGGTCATGTGACCACCCTGTATAATGGATTTTCGCTCCTGATAGGTCAGAGTATTAAATATTAACCGCTCCCATGGATCCATAACCAAAATTCACAATTTTAGTCTTCAGGTGTGAAAAAATAACATTTTTAAACCTGTTTTTCCGAAAAAAATTGGAAAATATATATCAAAATTTCGTTTCCTATGATGACAAAAAATACTCAAAATCAAGCTTAGAATTAGAATTTCTAAAAATATTCGTACCATTTTATTAAAAAGAAAAAAGTTGGTTACTGTAAATGAAACACCCTGTATACATAAAACTATTGTAATAAAAAATATACTTAGGGTCAAATACTTTTTGTATTTAACTTTTTTTTCCCAATGTCTTATTTATTGAGATAAAGTATAGGAGCATCTTAAGTGGACCAACCTAAACCGTTGCACCCATAACACAATCGACTTTCTGGATGGGGAATTTTTTTGGGGTACTGTACCAAATCTGCGTCTGGATATTGTAATTGATTTCGTTTCTGCATATGTGATTACTAAAAATGCTTTTTCAATTTGATTAAACATTTTAAAAATCGAAGAAATTAAAAATCTGACAGTTGCATTATTTGACAACAAACTTATTTTTAATGGACGACAGGACGACATTTACATACTTTTATTCCGAGGCACACTTGATAGTTATCGTGTCGCATAACTACGAAGAATGGATAACGATGGATGACGTCATAAAGTAGAGCGACTTTTAAAAATTATTGAATTTAAGGCATACCAAACTTAAGCATTTCAACACTTACGAACAAAGATACTAGATACACATGTGAAACAATTCCAGATTTAACGAGACAATTTCCTAACGCGTAATTAATAATGCCAGACGAAGCAACATTTCATGTAAACAGAAAGGTTAATTATTATGCAAGAGTTCACAAAGTTAATTTTAAAATCTAAGAACTAAAAATAAATATCCCCAAACTATGTATTTTTTAAAAGCAGAAGTGTCAGTCTATCTAAGACCATGAAAATATATAAGGTGTCCCATTTAAAATAATACAGTAATTTAGTCCCAAAAAATTGGTATTTCTCCGAGATGCTAGGATAAATGGGAAAATTTGGCAACATTGACAAGACAAAAGTCGGGGCAAATCTAAGCCATTCAATGAAAACCGCATTTCGATGTCATTTTTCGTTTTCGAGTTATTAAGTCGCTATTAAATGTGTTATTTTTCTGAGAGACACACAAGCTTAAATACATAAATATAAAGCCCATTCAGAGAAAGTTTCCGGGGAAAAGATATATCCAGGGAATATTAAAAGGAAAAAATATATTAACATGAAAAAATTGAAACAGTAAATGATGGTTTTTTGCACATGCCTACACCGAAATGCAATGTAAATAACCTATATGCCAAGACGCGTTGCATTGTGGTTAAATGACTCCGGTATGGCGATTGGCTCCACTGATCCAATATACAAATCAGAAAAATACGATTTGTTTAAATAATTAACAAATTAAAATGAATTATCAAAAAGCAGTTTTGTTCTTTTAAGTTACTACTTAGAGTTCTTAATTTCTAGTCTATAAATTTTTTCAGATGAAAGAAGTCTGGACTTCGGGAAAGCTGTGCGATTTTAGAGGCTGCGAATTTTATCGAAGTCCACAGATGTGGCCCAGGGCGGAGAACGGGTGGTTTTGGGCAGGTTCTGGGGTAAGACTCGCCTCATCCAGCGACCCATCAAGGACAGACTGGTCTTTCGGAGGAGGACCATATAATGCCGACAGGCAACCAGACAACAGGTGTTAATTAATTCATTTGTTAATTTTTTTAATTTGTTCTACACTTTTACCACTAATAGTTGACATGTTGCAATAGTCTTTTGGTGAATTATTTTATACAAGCCTCAAAACGATATAGAAATGAATGAACCTAGTGACAACATAATTGAATATCCGTCAACGACAGTTCAGACACACCCAATTTCTTCAATGTTTGAAGAGTGACAAATGTCGAACAAGTTCTGTTGTTTTTTAATTAAGAAAAATTTAGTTGGTTTGAGCTATAAAAAAAAATATATTTATTCTCAAGGGACCTTTGAGCTATCCCCTATAGTGGAAAAAACAAACTGAGTTATTCTTTTAGGGCTACCTTAATTAGTGAAAAAAAATTATATATAAAAAAATTGATGTCAAATTTTTTGAAATATGGTAATTTTTGTATTATCTATATTCGTAAAAAATGAATAGCCTACGCCAGTGACTTCCAAATTTTTCGATACTAAAATATTTAATCTAGCTATTTCCTATTTGCGCGTTATAAAAATGATAATGTTTTACGTTTTTATGCCTCTTAAAAATATTGAAGACCTACGCCCATGACACCCAAAATATAACTGGTTGGAGACAATGATCTAAACTATTTTTGGTGGCATGCTAAAATGAATCTTTTTTAAGTTATTAGTTATTACGCGCAATTTTGTTTACACACATACATCCGTACATATATAATATTTATTTATTTATAAAGATTTTCAATTCCACCCTATGTACAGGGTGTCCGGATTTGGTGGCAAAAGCAGGGTATCTCGCTTATTTTTAAAGATAGAACCTTGCGATTTTCACGAACCTGAGCTAATTTTTTGTGTAACTCATGAAACCGTAAACTAAATTTTCATAACCTTCTCCGTTTATGAGATACAGGGCGAAATAGAAAATTTTGCATTTTGGGACCCCCCTCGTATCTCGGTTATCCTTTAACTTAACGCAAAGGGAAAAATTGCTGCTTATGCAGTTTTTTACGCTGGATCCAGTGGCGTTGTCATATTTTTCATTTGAGTTGTTATTTTTTAGATATGACCCAAAGCTCTGTTTTTTTAAATGGGACACTGTGTATATTTGTCCAGAAATTGATTTGTCCTTTTAAAAGCTTCTCAAAAATATAGAATAGTATGGGTCTATTTTAATAAACAACTACAAAAATCCTAATTTTTCTAATTATCATCCCAAATTTTGCAGTAGGCCATGCAAAACGATGCCGTTTTCTTTTGTTTTCTTGGAAGCAAATGACATTTACCAATTTTGTACGCGTATATAAAATATAGAGCTAGTTTTTTGTATTTATTTGTTGTGTAAAAATATATTTGTATTATTATGGAAGAAAACTAAACTTTCGAACATTATGAAAAGTATGATATATTAGCTTGTTTTATATTAAGTAATGAAAATGTTGAAGCGGCTTCTGAGATGTATTTTAACAGGTAAATAGTTAATTTTTAGGTATGTTGAAATACTATTGCTTAATTTTTATTTAGATATTCAGAAAGGAGGCAACCTAATATATCCACTTTTTATCGGATAAAAAAGAATTTATTTAATCACGGATCATTTATCAAACCTCGTACGAAAACATATAATAAAGAAAATCGGGAGGCTGAGGAAATTACGGTTTTGGCTCATGCAGAAGCTTAGCGTACAAACTCTTGTAGGGCCAGTGAAAAGAGCATAAGGATTCCAAAAACTAAAGTTCAAGAAATTCTAAAAAAGCATAAATACTACCCATACAAATTTAGGCTCGTGCAGCACTTACAGCCAGTGGATGCAGAGCGTCGGGTAGTCTTCTGCAATTGGTTTCGAGGAAGATGCGATATGGTTAGAAATTTTGAAAGGAAGGTTATATGGTCAGACGAAGCACATTTCAGTAATTCTGGTATACTCAATAGGAACAATAGTAGATTCTGGTCCCAGGAAAATCAACACCAAATATTTCCCAGAAGACAGCCGGGCAGGTTTGGTCTAAATGTGTCCTGCTCCATATTAGGAACACATATAAAATTTTATATATTTGAGGGAAATCTAGCAGCCAATCGCTATATAGAAATTTTAGAGGCAGCTATACCTGAATTACTTGACGATGTTCCTCTAGCGCAAATTAACGAAATTTATTTTCAACAGGACGGTGCTTCTGCACACAATTCTGGAATGTCGAGATTATTTCTGGACAATAATTTTACCAATCAATGGATCGAAACAAATGGACCTATAAGATGGCCCCCTAGCTCCCCAGATTTGTCGATTTAGAGATTTCTTTCTATGGGGATATCTGGAAAATAGAATTTACAAAGACCACTATGATAATGTCCAAGATTTAGGAAATACAATAAAAGAAAGTTTTCGCTATTTACAAAATCATCCCATTATTTTGCTTAATTCCCTAAAACGAATAAGAAAATTGTGCGAAGCATGCATAGAACAAAATGGAAATCAGTTTGAACAGTTCTTTTGATTTCTTTGGTTACTGCAGTTCTTATACGACAGTTGATTTTTGCTGAAAGGCTTGTTACATAAGACTTTGTTATTGTTTTGTTCTTGTGTTACATAAATCTAGGTAGGTGGTACTTTTTTGATGCGAAATTATCAATACATATTTTGATAAATAGATTTAATTACATATTTATTTTGATTTATTGTTAGGATGTAGATATTGTTAACGACTTTAAATAAAAGGCAGCATTGTTTTGCATGGCCTACTGCAAAATTTTTGATGATAATTATAAAAATTAGGATTTTTGTTGTTGTTTATTGAAATAGATCCATACTATTATATATTTTTGAGAAGCTTTTAAAAGGACAAACCAATTTCTGGACAAATATACAGGGTGTCCCATTTAAAAAAACACAACTAAAAAATAGCAACTCAAATGAAAAATGTGAGTACGCCACTGAATCCAGCGTATGCTAAAAAAAGGATAGATACTCAAATTAATTTTTTTAAATAAGGCTATGAAAATTTTGTTTAGATAGTTTCACAAAAAATTGCTCAGGTTCGTGAAAACCGCAACTATCTTTAAAAATAAGCGAGGTACCCTGCTTTTGGAACCAAATCCGGACACCCTGTACATACATACACTAATTACTGCGCGATGGTTTTGCCAATTTGGATGAAATTTTCAGGGCATATTTAGAGTATAGCATATTTAAAAAATGTTAAAAATGTCAGATTGGCGGCACTTTAAATTGTTTCCGCGAGCTCCGGCGGCAATATATGTATTTTGCTTTCACCATATCATCAGGAAAAAGTATATGCATGTTAATATCATATGGATTTCAGGAGTTTTTAAAGACACGAAGTTCGGAATTACTTATAAGTTTAAATTTTGGCCATGTGTATTGCTAATTTTCTATTAAATGTGTATAGATGGTGCATTTTCTATAATAGTATTAAGACGATTCTGGGAAAATTTTATATTAATTTTATATTTTTTTAAAAAATCGGTAAATTTCCTTTACCTGGAACTTCCCTTTATTACGGATAGTAGAATATATTATATATTTTTTTTAGGGTGCCATTTTGATCCACCATTTTGGATTCTTCCGAAAATTTTACAAGTTTCTACCTGTCCCAAGCTTGATTTTTCGCCATAATTTAAAATAAATTGAATAAGTTGTTTTTACAGTGATATATCGCCATTTTGTTCTGTCATGTTGAATTTGCACCAGTTTATCTCTATATCACAATAAATTCTTGCACAAAGTTTAAAAACAATGTGGTAAGGTAAGTTACCAGTTCATTTCTATATAACACTTGATTATTGTGCAAAATTTGTGGTAAATTGAATAGTTAGTTTTCTCAGAAATAACTTTTTAATATTTCATTAGGACGCCATCTTGTTGAGCTATATTTGATTTTTACCAAAATATTACCAGGTCATCCCCATATGACCGTTAATCTTTGACCACAATTTAAAGTCTATTGGGTAGGTACCTAGTTTTTAAGCTATGGCGAACTGACAGATAGACAGAGCGACAGAACTAAAACATGAAGATTTGTAAGGTGAATTTTTCACGATTGGGAAAATTTTATTTGACTGCCATTTTGTTCCTCCATTTTGAATTCGTACTACAATTATACCAGCTCATCTGTATACTACAAATAAATACACTGACCGACAAAAAAAAATTTTTGATTGTAACACAAATCAGAATAGCATAATCTAATAGAATGGTCCTATCCAAATACGAAAATGACAAATGGAAAGTTGTAGCACGTAGGGTTTTCTTGTTAGAGTTATAGAACCATATCGAATGTTACGATACCTAATATCTATAGAAAAAATGATTTCAGAATATTCTTAACTCTGTTTATTGACTATGTTTACAGTGTCGCCTAATAAACACCATACATCTAAGAGAAAAGCAAACGAGAAAAATATTAACTTAAAACACTAATTAAACTTTGTTTTTTCCGTTTATGAGGTGTCCTATCTTCTCTCTTCAAAAACCAACAGTAGTTACAAATCATGGCTAGATCCCATCGTCCTTGGTACCGAATTTCCATTGTTCTGATATCTTGATGAAACCTTTCACCCTGCTGATCACTAACAGCTCCCAAATTTTGAGAAAAAAATGATAGATGGGAATGGAGGAAGTGAATTTTTAATGGCATTCTGACACCAAGCGCTTTATAGGCATCTAAGAGTTCATTAACTGATTGTTCATCCATATTGTTGCCTAAAAATCTTCTTACTACATTAACAAATGAATTCCATGCTCTGAGTTCCTGCCTGGTAAGCTTTTCCGTAAAATTGACATCGTCCAGCAATTTTCTGATTTGTGGCCCAATAAAAATGCCTTCTTTTAATTTGGCATCACTTAACTGGGGAAAGACTTGTCTTAGGTGTTTAAATCCATCACCATCTTTATTAAAAGCCTTCACAAAGTTTTTCATCAGCCCAAGTTTAATGTCAAGAGAAGCTAAAAGGACATTTTTGGGATCAACAAGAGATATAAATTTAACATTTTGAGATCCCGGTTGAAATTCGCTTCTTTCTGGCCAAATTTTTGTTACATAATGCTGATTTATTGCACGATTGTCCCATAAACAAAGAAAATGTAAATCCCCTGAAGTCCCACTAAAATAGCTATAACTTTTAAGTCTCCACATATCTGCTATTTATACCTATTATAGTTTATTTTATCCAAAATCGTGCCCATATTTTCATAATTTTCTCTCATTGCAACTGAATGCCATCCATTATACAATAACACAGCTTTTAAGCTATATTTAGATGAGTCTATGAATAAGCGCCACTCACAGGGAGAATGTTCAATATCAAGTTCCTGCTTTAAACTGTATATATTAGTACACGCGCACAACGAATTTTCCATACTGTAGAATTCAGAAAACATAGCATTTCTTTTTCTGAAATTCGTAATTTTTGTTTCTTTGGTCAATAGGGTCTATTCGTCAAGACGGGAACCCAGAAGTTCTGACTGTTGCTTGGATAACCTCAAATCACGTACTAAATCATTTAATTCACTTTGAACAATCAAATATGGCTCGCCGGAACTGGGACCTGTGGTAAAAGTGGGATCGGTGCACTGTTCTTCTGAGCTGCCTGATGATGCGTTATCTCTCAAATCAATAGCTTGCCAATTTAAAGGCGCAATCGGCACTGGCAAATTTGCATTATGAGGAACAGGTTGTATGGCAGATTGCAAATTTGGATATTCTATATTGTGCTTTCCCTTTTTGGAATAACCTTCAGTCTTTGTCAGGTAAAAATGACAATCGTCAGAATGATTGGTGGGTTCTCGCCATACCATTGGAACTGCAAAAGGCATACTTTTTCTCTTTCCCTTCATCCACTGCACCAATGATACACTACAACTAACACAGCACATATGGGGAGCCCACCGGTTATCTTGGTCCACAATTAACACACCAAAATATTTAAAGTAGGCTTTTTTTACATTTTCGGAAAATGGCCTGGCTTGTGATTCACCAGAAATTCTCCATAAATATAACAAAATTTGTCAGGAGAAATTTTGACTCGACATTCTCGTCTTCACATACACTTGCTTATCGATTCACACAGAAGCACTCAATTCTAAACTCAGAAGAGTGATGTTTAACGTTTATTTTATGTCTAATGTTGTAAACAACCCAGTCTAGGTAATTTTTCCGTTGTAAAGTGGACCACAATAAAATTGTTTACCTGCCAATATAAAAGGTTCTAATTAGGCTATTAAAAAATGGTACGTATTAAGGCTTTCCGAATATTTTTTTTATTATTGGGAGGGTATTTCCATTGTGAAAATAATGAGTTGGCCTCTGTTAGAAAAATCTTGTCGGCCAGTGTTATTATTGCACAAAATTTTAAATCAATCCATTAATTAGTTTTTTCAATTAGAAATTTTAAATATTTTATCAAGCCGCCATTTTGTTTCGCCATCTTGGATTCGTACCAGAATTTTCCCATTCGATCCAGATATTACAAAAAAAAGCTACTTTTGTAGTAATGGTTGACATTTTGTTTAAAAAATATGTATTTCTAACTTTTAGGGCCCAAAGAATGGGAAAAACCGAAGGTTGCCTGGTCATAAAGAATAATCTGTACTTGGATGGAATTCATTGGCACGACGACTTGTGCGAGAAAAAGAAGCCTTTTATCTGCGAAGAAAGTGAAGTAATGCTGGCGGAAGCCAAGAAAAGTACGGACTATGCTTAGAGAAAAGGGTGGTCTCATTTCCTCGGGAATTCTTTTAGTTTTTCATTTTTATTTTTTTGCATGTCATTTGTATTCAAGGGAGGTTTGTTTTGAAAACATATCTAGAGAGTTATTAATATATTTAATAATAAACGGTATATTGAAAAACGTTACACATTCATGAGAATCAAGAGTCTTTAATCATATACTTGACTTTTGACCTGTCTTTTGTTCACTACATACTAGATACCTCGCCGCCCTTGATCATATTTTAAGCTTTTACTAATTTTAGGTTGTAGGTTCATAAACATTTTGATTATATATTGTATTATGTTTAAGACTTTTCTCGACAAAAAGTGTAATTTTTTAATTTTTGACTAGTAAAATTTTGCTTTTTTATGACTTTACATATTAGGATATTTTATATTGGTACTAAAAAAAAATGTAATTTGCCAATCTGGTTTCAAATACAATAACATTTGGAAATACAAAATGCTCGACAGACAAATGTTGTGCTTCCAATCAATGACGTATATAGGAATTGCTTCTGGGGGGGGGGGGGGACAGAAACGATAAAAACTAAGATCTTCAGGTTTTGTTTTTTATCTAATTGAGCGGAAAAAATATAAACAAACAAAAAATAAAGATCATTACTTTTCGTTGTAGATAAAACTGGCTCTGTTAGGGATTTTACCCTCAATTGCACAGCAATTTTTTTTGTCATTTTTAGGAGACTGAAAATATTCTAAAAGGCTATTATTTGCTTCATTGATAGCCTAGAGTGGTCTTTAATAAAAATAATTTTTTTGTGTTATAGGATGTGTAAAAGTCTAATGTAAAAATGAAAAATTATAACTTAATGCAACTTTTGCAATAATTATTCTAGAACTTTCATAGTAATGACATTTAGAAGCTTTGTTCGATATCTCGAGCCGTTTTTGACGGTCTTACACGTTTTTTTCAAAAAATCTGTATTTTTTAATTTAAAAAAAAACAGATTGCTAGAAAATTTTTGGAATAAAAAAAATCATTTACTACTCGATTTTATATAAAATTAATGTAATATGTAAATTCAAAAATAATCTAGATACCCATGATTTACGATGGCTCTGTTTTGACACATAGTCGGACTTGGAATGTCATAATAAATTAAAATAAGTGAGAAAAATAATAGCAGAAAATCGAAAATTAAAAAAGATGTGGCAACGTTGTTATGGAAAAAAATCAAAATTATATCTCGCCTAACTAACCAATATTCCAGTTTAATATGTTGCAAGTTATAGGAAAGAGCCCAATATATTCTTGGCAGCCGGTAGAAAGATTGATTTAACCCATTTATGCCCAGAATTATTTTTTTCTTTAAATTTTTATAAATCTCAAGCATTTTGGTTATATGCCATTTAATAAAAGAAGTAACTATAAAAAAACGAATTTCAGTCAAGAGATTTGATGTTTTGATGTGGGTCGTTTTTGACCCACTTGGGCAAAAAGGTGTACTATGCGCAAATGTATACAGAAAAACATAAAAACTTGCAGGGTGTTGTTATTTTCATATATATACATGCAAAAAGTTTTAGATAAAAATAAACAATTATAATATTATTTGAACACTTTTATTTTGTATGGAAATCTACAAAACATTTATCATGTAATGCAACATCACACTGGCCACAGGCTTTAGTGGTTTTGTTCTTGCAATGAGCACACCTTCGTCGTGTCTGACCATTCAAAATGAGATGCTGACCATGTCTACGTGCTGCTGGACTAACAAGAATAAGCTTTGGGCCAGTAGATAAGGGGGATTTTCCATATTTTTGTAATATAGATAATACAATTGATCTCCGAAATTCAAGATTGTCAATTTTTTTCCCAAATTTTCGGGCCAGTATCCATGCATTATTCATGCATACATCAAACGTCCAAAATAATATGGGCATATACCATTTTTTGCCGCGAAATCCTATGCGATAGTTTGCCACATTGTTGTCAATTTGCTCGACGCCACCCATGAATCTGTTGTAACAATGTATCACGTTTGGCTGAGGTATTTCAACCTTCTTTTTCTCTTTTGCAGAATATCTAACAGATTGACTTTTGAAGTGGACATTTGTCGGTACGGTTTTCTCGCACTGTACCTGTCGCACCAAAACCCAATTCTCCCAATTTACTGATAAGAGCAGTGCTTGTAAAGAAATTGTCGAAGAATAATGAAAACTCAAAATCGGGAAAATTAGTTTGCAACAATTTTGCAAAATTTGTTACAACAGATTCACCGAGTCCAAGTTTTTCGTCAGTCTGTTGAGCCTTTCGTCCTTGATATACGTCGAAATTGACGCAATAGCCTGATGGAGTTGCCAAAACCCATGCTTTGAATCCGAAGCGGATTGGCTTTCCTCTGATAAACTGTTTACATCCGTTTCGGCCAAAATACGGGATCATGGATTCGTCGATAGACATACAAGAGCTTACAGGGGTATATTTGATAAAATTCTGGTTCATTTTGTCTATCAAAGGACGTAACTTCGCCATTTTATCATTCGGTACTAAGTTGTTGTTATCGGCTGCGTGCAAAAATCTAAATATTTCTTCAAAACGATTCCTTCTAATAGAATTATAAACCAAAACATTTCGAGCGTCATCTCATCCTTCCCAAAACATGCGACGTCTGGGAACGGGAACGTAACCACTCACATAAAGAACAGCTATAAAAACAAGTATCTCATCATTGCCAATTTCTAATCTACAGTTTTTGCTGGCAGCATATAAGGCGCTATGTTTCACAAGAAGTTCCAATATTTCCGGGTTCAAAAAGAGTTTCATAAATTCCAGAGGCTCACATTCATCACCTAATGTTAACACAGGTAACAGTTCTATATTTGTTTGTTTTGTTTTACCCTCATTCAAGTCACCTTTTAGCCATTGTCGATTTTTTCGGGACTTTTTCTTATTTTCTTCAGGTTCTGTTACGGTACTGTCTTCATTATTATGGCTGTCTTCTTGTATATTGGTTTCCGCTTGTGCCAGAAGCTGCAATGAATTTAGTCTGTTGGGGTCATTACAGTCTTCATCCCCTGAGTCTCCATTACTTTCGAATCCATTATCATCTGGAGGAGTTATATAGATGGCATCTGGAACGGGATCATCTTTGGAGAGTTTTTCTATTTCGTCTAACAGCTCAGCCATCGTCAGTGGTTTCTTCCTATATTAAAAAAATGTGTATCACATATCTGCCCAACGGATCGATAACGACCCCAGCAAGTTTTTATGCTCTTCATTTTCAAATAAACAACCCTAACCTCAAAACAAATATTACATCGTAAAAAGTGAAACCAGTGTAATAAATAGTATGAAAAACAACACAATGAATACTTAAATAAACAACTTACCAGTAAGAGTTTCTATCCATGTCACACTGCAATATTTTATCACTTAAATTTATTAAGAAAACTGAAAACACGATTTCTCAGCCCGCTTTACAATATGATATTAACGATGTCTGTTGTTTTGACTACTAAATGCAAAGATAGGCAATACTTTAACCATGCAGATGTAAAGCTGATTGCATAATTTAAGTACCGGGTCGTTTTCGACCCGTTGTGTATAAATGGGTTAAGAAAGCACAGGCAGCAAGCCCTTAGGATTATAGTAATTTTCAACTAAATGCATTACGATACACAGTTTTCATATTTATAAAAATTATAATTAGTTTTTGTGCGATATATTCATTATTTTAAGAAACTAAAATTCAGTATACCCACTCGGAAATAATTCAATCACCAGCTCTTTGTTTATTTTCCTGGAACATTAAACAAATAAAAAATGCAATAATAACAAATTATTGGCTCATTTTAAAAAATATTACACGTAATGGTTCAGTTTCTTTGCTCAAAACTAATCTTCAAAAATAATACAACATTCTTTTGTTTCAATATTTCCTCGAAAATTGTTGATGCATCTGGAAAATAACTTTCAAAGCTGCTAAAACTTGCTTATTTTAGATGTTTTTTAAACCTTTTTCACAAAATTCGCTAAATTAAAGATTTAAAACACTTCCCAAAACATTCATACAAGTTTATTTAATAGGCATGTTGGTTTAAATAAATATTATATAAAAATGGAAGTAATTTAAGATTTATTAATTTTGTAACATATTTTTGTATTATATCAACCTGGATCTGTATTTATAAATATATAGATAACTAACCCACTGAGAATGAAATTATTAGTTAATCCTTACAAAACTATTTAATTCTGGCCAATTATTTTCCGATTCACTATTTTTAAAAAGGTACAACGTTTTAAGGTGGCTATGTTCGTCTGTTTAGCAATTTATATAAATATTCCAGCATATGTTTGCTTTGTTTGGTAATATTAAATATAATACACTCACATATCTGCAATTTTTCTATAAATTTCAGACTTTGAAACAGATTGGAAAAATTTTACGATGGAGGTTCGTTTTAGGTTACAATAATTTTAAACCTCTTTACAGATAATCTTATGTAATAGTAATATTGTTAGATTAAGATATAACCAATTTTAAATTTACTTTTTACTGTATTGACTATTAATTACAGTACAAAAATGATTATGCCTGTGTGTGTTAGGAAATATATGAAACCGTAAATAAAGCTTAAGCAAGGTATAAAGAATTATTCGTTATAGATTTGTTTTTATTATATATTTAAACATAATGTAATGGCGACTATTATTTACTAGGATGTGGGACCGAAAAATCGCGATTCTGTTACAGAAATAGTAAAGGGACGTAAAATAGGAATAGTAAGGGGTAGTAAAACAAAAATAGTATGGGCTCGTAAAAAATTGGAATAGTAAGGGCTCATAAAATAGGAACAGAAAGGGTACGTAATAAGGAATCCTATTGTACGAGCTCTTATTATTCCAATCTTACGAGCCCTTATTATTTCAACTTTTTACCAGTCCTTACTCAAGGGCTCTTAAAACAGAAATAGTTAGCAGTCGTAAAATAGAAATACTATGGGCTCGTAAAAAAATAATATAGTAAGGACACGTAAAAATAGTAAAGGTATTTTATTTTGACCAATGTGTTGGAGGTTGAACTAAGAATGAAAAGACCTTTAAAATGATGTTTCACTCGATCTTATCTTCTATAAACAAAAAGTTTCGAAACTGCGCCTAGCTGTCTTCTTGACATTTAAAGCTGTAAGCAAACAAATTTCAAAAATAGATACACTATCATTTTGCACATATTTTGCACAATTTTGCACACAATAAATACAATTTTGCACACTCACCCAAGAGAAACTAAAGCATTTTTTAAACTAGGAGCAAACTTGACCGTTCCCCATCGTCTTTCAAAATATCCAAATATTTTTATATCAATCATCCCATCTAATTTTGCACATTAGTTATCAAATTTAGCACACCCTGCTAGAGAATGTTAAGGGGGGTCAAAAATTTGCATTTTCCCCTCCCATTTGTCACGAAATTGAAAAACTTCTGTGCTATTTTATTCACCTAATTTTGTACAATTTTGCACACCTATTTTCTCATTTTGCACACTCTCTTGGAGAAAGTTATGGGGTTTCTAAAATTTGCATTTCCACCCATCTGTCACGAAATTGCTACTCGTATCACCTAATTTTGCACACTAATTTTTAAATTTTGCACACTTTTCTAGAGAAAGTTGTGGATTAGTAAAAAAATTCGGAACACTTAAATATATTCAAAATTGCTTAAATTGGGTACAAAATTCATTTGGGGGTTTCATGCACAGTAAAAAAATGGAATCCGCACTGTTACCAGATTTCCCAGGTTTACGCTACAGCCTTTTTCTTATCTTAAACGTAATACCTCATTTATTTTTACTGCAAAGAATTGAATATCTCAAGTTTAGTAAGATCCCAAATTCTCACAATTCTCTCTGTACTAGTTGCTAAGACAACACAGCATTTACAGAAAAAAATACGCTTAAATATCTCATCTTAAATGGAATGTCCCATTTATTTTTATTACATTTAATTCAGTGTCTCAAATTTAGTAAGATCTCGTCTTTAAAATCAGTATCCATTCTGTTAAGTTATTGTTGTTTTAGTTCGTTGACTTTTAACCTCTTTATCTTAGCGTTATTGGTGTTTGGTGGTTGTTGTCTCGCCCGTTTTTAAACACGCTTTAAGTATCAACTATACTGGTAGAAGTTAGACCACTCTCAAGCCGGGATAAACTGTGAAGGAAAAGCGTCAATATCAGGTCAACTTTCATAAATTAAAAGTCATTAATTTTAATAAAAATCAATGGGGTCTTCCATTTAAGATAAGAAAACGACCACGTGTAGCACAAATCTGTGAAAATCTTACAACAGTACCGATACCATTTTTCAATTACGCTTGCAGAAACACTTAAATATCGAATTTTGTAAGCACAACTTCAGCAGTTTTGAAAATATTCAAGCGTTCCTGTACTTTTTAGTGTAAATGCAGTGCAATCTCTCAAAAACTAATACAGATAGACCAAGGGTGCTCAAACGGTCGATCGCGAGTGCTTTTTGAGTAGATCTCGAGAAGAAAATTTTTTTTAATAAGTAGGTACTTAACTACTAAACTACAAAAATTTATTACGTAATAAAATAACACTCTGCTAGCGGCAAAAGGCGGCTTTATCAAAGGAACGCGCGGTACTTGTCAAAGCAAAGCCGCGTTTTTTATTCTTGCCGCTTTTCTAGAAATTTCAGACGGCGCGTTTGACGGGAACATTCGAGACTTTCGTTCACGCCGATATAAATGTTGCGCCTGCAGGAATTGGAGTCATTCTGAGTTGCAACTTGAAGGCAATACTACGTCGATACAAAGTTTATTATTAAATAGTACAAAATGAGTGCAGCGAAGAAATCTAAAACGTATCATTTTAATAACGATTGGGAGGAAGAATTTTTGTTTTGTATGGTGAAGGATAAGTGCATTTGTCTTATTTGTCGTGCGTCAGTTGCAGTACCTAAGCATGGTAACTTAGAGAGGCATCATAAAACGGTTCATAAAAACTATGAAAAGGATTTTCCGCCACAGAGTGAATTAAGAAAACGAAAAGTACGTGATTTGATATCTTGTTTGAAAAAAGAACAAACCATGTTCACAAGACCAGCCAAACCATCAAAAACTGCTACGATCGCGTCATTTAAAATATAATGGCGAAGCACAAGAAACCATTCCAAGATGGATCGGTTGTGAAGGAAGCATTTATTGAAGCGGGTGAGACTTTATTTGGAGATTGTAAAAATAAAACAGAAATCATGTCTGCTATTAGAGAACTTCAGTTATCTCGTCTGACTCTCACAAGGCGTATTGAAGTCATGAGTCAGGACATGGCAGATAAACTAAAAAATGATATCATGGAATGTACATACTTTTCTTTACAGTTCGACGAATCCACCGATATGACAGACACTGCCCAGCTGTGTATTTTTATTCGGATGGTATTCAATGACATGTTGGCTAAGGAAGAATTTTTGACAATCATTCCTGAAGGGGAAGACTCGTGGCGAAGATATATATGACGTTTTCTTCAATTTTGTAAAAAACTACAAGCTATCAATATATAAATTAGTGTGCATTACAACCGATGGAGCACCAGCAATGACTGGAAACAAAAACAGCTTTGTGGCATTGTGTCGAGCTAATGAAGATTTCCCTTCATTTTTTTCCAATCCATTGCATTATACATCAACAAGGTTTGTGTTCAAAAGTTTTAAACACGGAGGAAATTATAGGCATTGCAACAAAAATTTTGAATTCCATCCGTGCACGTAGCTTGCAACGGCGGCTTTTTAAGTTGCAGTTGGAAGATAGGGAGTCAGCTGAACACACTGATTTAGTTCTTCACACGGACGTCAGATGGTTGAGTCGCGGAAAATTCCTAGAAAGAATTATTGCCCGAAATAACAGCTTTTCTAGACGAAAGAGGTGAAGACACTCAGATGTTGAAAAACGAAAAATGGCTGACTGATTTGGCATTATTGACTGACATCACAATGCACTTAACCACCATTAACTTGGAGCTTCAAGGTAAAGGAAAAACTGTTATTTAGATGATTAGCGCAGTAAACGCATTCAAAAGTAAATTGCAACTTATGATAAATCAACTGAAAAGAAAGGATCTGAAACATTTTCCGTCTTTGAAAGCAAGGATTCCTCAGCTGAATTATGATACGTATGAGGCTGAATTATCAAATGTTTTGGAACAATTCGAAATGCGTTTTTATGATTGTAGTAAATTGGCAAATGTAGCATCATTTATGAGTTATCCTTTTCCATGTAAAAACATTAAGGAATTAGCTACTGAAATAACAAGTCAGATATACATCTCGAAGCTGCAGCGTCTGATACAAATTTCTGGTGTTTTATATCTGAAGATAAATATCCGAATCTAAGGCAAATCGCCCTTCAACTGACAGCAATGTTTGGGTCAACTTACTTGTGCGAGTCTGCATTTTCTGAAATGAAGATAATTAAGTCAAAATATCGCAATCGACTAACTGACGATCATATGTCATCATGCTTGTGATTAGCAATCAGTGGTTACGTACCATCTTATGAAAAGTATGCTGAGGACATGCAGTGCCACGCTTCAACATCCAAAGTCACTCCTTGGTGAAGTTTAACACCATATGTAACTCTTTTGTTTTGTAACAATCAATAAACTCGCAATTTTGAATAACTATGAGTTTTTTTCATTGATATTGTAGAGAAGAACCTAACTAAACCTAACCCAAGCCTTGACTAAAATAATGTATATGATATCTATATATGCTACGGTACACCCTACCTATCTACTACATATATGTATCTTGTATGTACGACAACCCGGCATCACACATACTTGCAGCTTCTCAGAGTCGATCATAAGTAGTCTAAAAATATTGAGGTAGATCGCCAGCAGTTCGAGTTTGAACACCCCTGAGATAGAGTGTTGAAGATTTGAGATCATTCTAAATTTGAGACAGCTAATTGCAATAAAAATAAAAGAGTCATCCCATTTAAGAAAAATAAGTAGCGCAAAACTGGAAAGTCTGGCAACAGTGCCGATACTTTTTTCAATTTCGTGTGCCCAAAAACCCCCAAATGCTCAATTTCTAAGCATAACTTCAGCTGTTTTGAAGATATTTAAGCGTTCCGGTTCTTTTTACTAACCCTGTATACGTATTGGTACTACCATCATCAGCGTGGATAGCGTCGGTTTGGATATGAAGACGCCGCCGCCGCCCGGTGACGGGTCAATTTAACAATAAAGAAGCAAAACATTGAAAAAAAAACCATAAGTCCTTCGATTTTATTCCCTTATAATTAAATGTACTTATATTTAATTAGAAATATTGTAATATTATTTACTAAATAGTAGAAAATAAACCAAGTACGTCTACGTCTGATTTATGCTGTCTATAATCGACACTTTGCAAATCGATATGAACGTCCAGCTCTGTTTGCTTTTAGAAAAAAAAAATTCTTACCTTATTCTGTTACTTAATTTCCTTTAAAATCAAATATATACATAAATAAAAATATATAAGAAACTTCAAATGGAAACCTTGAAAAGGTTTTGTGTATGCAACCAGTTTATCGTATTTTGGTTAGTTCTGCAACGATCCACTGTCGCCGCTAGTTGCGCTTTTGTGCGAGTTGACGTTTGACGTCAAATGGCCAGTTTTGATCAGAAACGTAAATAACCAACAGTGGTTTTTGAATTTAAATTGTGATTGTTATTTTGTTAACACAAATTTTGGTAATGTGAAAGAAATATATAAATCTCACAGGGTATTTGATTTACATTTTTCTGAATATAATCGCATGCCAGGAATGAAAAGATGTTTAAGAATAACCTGTAATAACGCAGAAATGCCTAAATACTAATACAATTTGATTAAACGCGGTATTAAAACAAAAATGTATTTTGAAAATCAAAGAAGAGAATTTTCATGGTTCTAGTCTTGTTTTTCATACAGAAGATAAAAAGTTTTCAAAAATTAGTTTTGTCATTTATATAGTATATCAAAACTTACCTAATGGTTTTATTGGATTACACTGATTTAGAGGGCTTAGGGACATTTGGTGGACCTAAAGGAAAAACGGGCTTCATTTATGTATCACCCTGTATCTTTGTAGTGTATTATCTTATTACCAAATGATAATTATAACAGAGTCAGTAAAAAGGACGAAACTAAGGAAAGATATAAATATATATTTTTTAATTCGAATGTTTTCTGTTTATAGATGCATATTTTAAAATAAAAACCAATTTTGAAAATACCATAATTTTTTGATTATATGGTTTAAATCTAAATTAGGTTTCTGAATTTAGAGATAAGTCAGGATACAGCATCAATTTGAAAAGAGTAAATTTTCAATTTAAAAAAAATATTTCCATATTTCCCAGGTTTGGTCCTTTTTATTTCTAATGTATTGTCAAAAAAGTGGTAATAAATTAATACACTACAAAGTAAGAGGGTAATACATATATGAAGGCCGGTTTTTCTTTAAATCCATCAAAGCTAAAAATTATTTAAATTGGGCGTGCGCATTTAGTTTTAACAAACTCGCGATAGATGGCGCCATCACTGCCATCAGTGTAGTGTTTATGTCGTTATTTCTCATCGGGTATTTGAAAGAAGTAAAACAACACCACTTTTAGATTAACATTTAGTTTTTATTGCGAGCTGAAGCGCGGGCCGTGCAACTTGGTCAGAGAGAGAGACTACCATTTTTACAAACTTAAGATCTTATCATTAGAAAAAGACAACATGTGAGAGTGAGAGAGACAGATATAACACTTCCCTACATCAGTTTGTACAGTTAACTGTAAAAAAAAAGTTAGGCATCTCGTAACTTTTGCAACGACCCGAGGTATGGCGCTGCAAACTTTACAACAACTCGAAGCACGGCAGTTTCCATTTAATTATGAGTGTTATGTGATCAAATAAATCACTACCACTAAACGATCGCAGTTTGCTAGGTAAAAATTAAAAGGTAGATGGAACCACTAATCATAAAATAATAATGAGGCGCCTTCAGATTTTGGCACGTCGTTTCAAGTCGCCCTGGTTGACGACAAATCGATTACACAGGGTAACAAAATGAAAACAAAAATTTGGTGCCGGAAATCTAACATCTGATTTTAGATTTTAGACCAGATTTTTTCTATCAGCTCTAGTTTTTGAGATACAGGTTACAGGTTAATTGATATTTTTTTCTGATAAAGGACAAGAAATAAAGAGACAAATATGTACTTAGTCGTCAAAATAGAAATTTCCCAGAATGTAATTAACCAAATCGATACCTGGAATTGTCCCTGACCCAATGTTCCTATACTAGGAACTACTCAATACACTGCTCTTAATTACTTTTATACCTGTAATTGCCTATGACCCGATCCTTCTATACCTGCTTGGCTGTACTCGATTTAGTATATTACTGAGTTTTCCCAAGTAAAGTTGTGCTTTCATTTTTTGTAAATTTTGGTCGTTTTGTAGTATCAAGACACTAAACTGAAACAATGGCATCCACAAGCAGACGTACCTGTGTAAATCATCCCGATGTTTTTTGTTATGTGTGTCGTGAATACACTTTGAAAGAGAGCAGAAAAACGATTTCTGACTTTGTGAAAAGAGCTTATCTTGCCTATTTTGGCGTTCATTTAGGAGATCAAGATAAATCTTGGGCCTCACATTTCTTATGTAAAACATGTGTCGAACATTTGCGACAGTGGACAACTGGAAAGAGGAGTGCCTAAAATTTGGTGTACTAACGGTTTGGAGAGAACCGCGAAACCATCATGAAGACTGCTATTTTTGTCTCGTTAATATTAAAGGCATAAATAGAAACAACAGACACAAATGGACATATCCTGATCTAGATTCTGCAAGAAGGCCTGTAGCGCATTCGGAAGAAATACCCGTTCCATTATTCAGCAGTCTACCCGAACTGACAGAAGATGATACAGAAACATCAACGTCTGACGAAGTTCAAAGAATGCAATCAGAAAACGACAGCGAATTTGATGCAGATTTAGCAACTCCGCAGTGTTTCAATCAAGAAGAACTAAACGATCTTATAAGAGACCTGAATCTCTCAAAGGAGTCCGCTGAATTACTTGCATCTAGATTAAAAGAAAAAAATCTACTTTGGCCAGGTACTAATATTACAGTTTATCGTAAAAGAGATAAGGATCTGCTGCGTTTTTTCACTCAGGAAAATGACTTGGTATTCTGTAACAATATAAAAATGGGTTTGCCTGAATACACTCCAGATGATTGGCGCATTTTTATTGGCAGTTCAAAACGTACTTTAAAATGTGTTCTTTTATATAACGGGAACAAATATGGCTCAATTCCTATTGGTCATTCTACTACCATGAAGGAATAATATGAAACAATTGCATTAGTTTTGAGAAAAATTAAATACGAAGAACATCAGTGGGCAATTTGTGTTGATTTAAAAATGGTTAACTTCCTCCGTGGACAGCAGAGTGGTTATACAAAATATCCTTGTTTTTTGTGCCTTTGAGACACCAGAGCTAAAAATGAGCACTGACTTAACAAAAATTGGCCTTCAAGAGATGTCATGATTCAAGGAAAACAAAACGTGATCAACGAACCTTTGGTTTCAAGAGAAAAAATCTTACTTCCGCCCTTGCATATCAAGCTAGGCCTAATGAAGCAATTTGTGAAGGCTTTAAATCGAGATGAAAATTGTTTAGGGTATTTGTCACGTAAATTTCCTGGCATTAGCACGGAAAAACTGAAAGGCAACTTGTTAAAGATCCACAATTCATCACATCAATGAACGAGACTGAATCTAACGCTTGGTGTTCATTTGTTCAAGTAGTACAAAATTCTCTTGGCAATCGTAAAGCAGAGAATTACATAGAATTAGTGGAATCTATGCTTTCAAATTTTAATATTCTCGGCTGTAACATGAGTATAAAAGTTCACTACCTCCACAGCCACATAGATCGTTTTCCAGAAAACTTAGGTGATTGTAGTGAAGAACAGGGGGAAAGATTCCATCAGGATATTAAAACTATGGAAGATCGTTATCAAGGACGATGGATAGCCACATGATGGCGGACTACTGCTGGAGCCTTCAGCGAGACTGCCGTAGTAAACTCCATTCTAGAAAGTCGTATAAAAGAAAATTTTTATGTGATTAGTGACTAATGTAATTATGTAAATTAAGTTTTTGCAATAAATACTTAAATCCATGTGTCTTTGTTCTTTTAACTGGCAATAGTAATATTATATATTATAACTGTTTTAATGTAAAACATATACACAATTTTTTTTTTAAACTAGATCTGATAGACAAAATCTGAGAACTTTTTTACATTCTGCATCCAAAATTTACCCAGGAACAGTTAAAAAAATCGCAGGCACCAAAATGTGTGTTGGCCTGTGTTATCGAATGTATTTCTATAAGATTTTGGCTGTACATATTTCAGTTTAAGGTTATTTTAATGTTATTGTAAAATATACAGGTAGAGATAACAAGATGAGATCATTGCTTTTTATGCAAATAATTGAAAATCTTAATTCGATATTATGGATCAAAAAAACATTAAATTATAGGGTTAAACATACTTAAAATTTAAAGATATCAGTCATAGAAAACAGATCAGATTTAAACACTTTCTTGGCAGCCACCACCTTGAAGGGCACAACGAACTTTGAATTTTATAGTATACAATCTTCAACATGCCACAATTTTCTCCAAAAAGAGTGCAAAACTTGAAAATAAGTGTCCAAAACTAGGTGAGGTAGATTTTTGACACCCCATAACTGTCTCTAGGAGGTGTGCAGAATTGGACAAAATTAGCCAAACAATACAAATTTTCGACGCCTCATAACTTTCTCCAAGAGAGTTCGCAAAATTCAAAAATAAGTGTGCAAAATTAGGAGAAACGAGTAGCACAACAGTTTTTTAATTTTGTGACTGACGGGGGGGAAAATACAAATTTTCGAGGCCGCATAACTTTCTCTAGGAGAGTGTGCAAATTTTAAAAATAGTTATGCAAAATTGTACAAAATTAGATGAATAAAGTAGCATAGAAGTTTTTCAATTTCGAGACAAACGGGGGGCGGGGGGGGGAATGCACATTTTTGATCCTCCTTAACTTTCTCTAGGAAGGTGTGCAAAATTTGAAAATTAGTGTGCAAAATTAGATGAGAAACTTGATATAAAAATATTTAGATATTTTGAAAGAAGAAGGTCAAATTTGCCCTTCGTTTAAAGACATACTTTAGTTTCTCTTGGGTGAGTGTGCAAAATTGTATTTATTGTGTGCAAAATTGTGAAAAATGTGTGCAAAATGATAGTGTATCTCTTTTTGAAATTGGTTTGATTCGGGGGGGAAACTTGACCGACCCAGAATTTTATCGTATATTAACGTTCCAAATTTCATTGTAATATAGGAATTTATGTCCTCACTGTATAACAACCATGTAATAGGCTCATATACACTACAGCTGAAGTCGGGTAGTCAAATAGGACCGAAGTTAAATCAATATTTGTTGTTTACTTCATTTCCATCAATTGTTTCAGCTACAAACAACAGAGCGCTAGTACGAGAAATGTATGTTGGGTTTGCTTTAGTCGGTTGAATCTATCTCAATCGTAATTTTACATATTAGATAAACATCACTCCCATAGCTAAAACTCTCGTCTCGTGAACACAAAATAATGTCATTTTCCAGATAGTTAAATATACGGTTAAACAGAAAAAAACTTTAAATGTAGAAGTTGTACTGTTTTACCTGAGCCGCCAGGGTTTTTCTATCACAAAAAAATAAATAATCGTCGCAAATCTGTCAAAAATACCAACTTGTGTGTTTTTTTTAAGCAATAACCTATTTTTTTTATTCGGTACCTCAAATCCATCCTAATTTCAGCAATATATGGACGCATGGACGCAATAATTTTATTAACGAACATAATAAAATGATGTTCCAAAAGACATGCTATTATGAAAAATCTGGGTACTATTTGCATTTTAATGCCTTAATTGATTCTTCGTATTTTGTTTTCTATAGCAGCCTACAAATTAAATATAGCGGTAAATATATAATAGCACAAGCACTGCAGAAATTAATTAATAACATTTCAATACATAATATACATTACACTAAAGAAATTAATAATGTTTTGGATGATAGAGTTAAACAGATGAATATTGTTAATGACCAGGGAAACAGTAATTTTTTATAAACAGTTCAATAGTTCTAATGAATTCTCAAAGTCTTTTGTCAAGATTTGATGAAATATATAACTTCATATTAAAGTGTAATCAGCTCATAATTTGCCTAACAGAAACAAGACTGACAGAAGACATTGAGGATTTTGAAATTGACATTACAGGGTACCAAACTGTAAGGGTTGATAGTGAGAATCGACACACAGGTGTTGTTGTAGTTTATATAAAAGATTATATTAATATTTTAAATGTTGACAGATTTCAGTTTCAAAAAAATTATTGGTTTGTTGTAATAGAAGTACCTCACACGGGACAATATTACATTTTGGGAAATTTGTATCATTCTCCCAGTGCCAGTGCCTCTGATTTTTTGAATTTTTTTGAACAATGTTGTGAAAGTCTGCTTCATTGTAGTTACCCTATTATAATAATGGGTGATTTTAACATTAACTGGTTGGCACAAACTACATACTCAAATAAACTAAAAGAAATTGTAAATGATACAGGTTTACACCAACTGGTTGAGACAGTAACACATCCTAATGACCAGGGTGGAAGCATAATTGATTTAGTATTGACTAACAAATTTAACCTTTTGGAATGTAAGGTGCTGAAAACCCCTCAAATAAGTGATCATTTTATTGTAAGTATAAATATTCAGATAAAAAGGGTTAGGAAGGATAATTTAACTATTCAAACAAGAGGTAGGATAGACTATGATGTGTTAAATAATAGATTATCACAGATAATAGAGTTAGGGATTTAAATATTAAATATTATATATTTTATAATAATATTAAGGGTGCATTAGAAGATATAGCTTTACGACTTGAAAAAGTGATAAAACCAAAGTTTAAAGAATGGTGTAATAGTTACAAAAAATTAAAAATAAATAAATCGGCAGATAATAGATTGAATTACAAACAATGTAGAAATAAGGTGGTCTCAGTTATCAGAGAGGAAAGAAAAAAATACTATCAAAACAAAATAGATTTATCAAAAAATAATGCTAAGCAAATGTGGCAAACATTAAGCCAATTAATTTCTGCAACTAATAAAAAAACTATTACTAAGCTGGAAATCAACAATAGCGTTTTGATTAATTCAAAAGAAATTGCAGATAATTTGAATATTTATTTTGTGGAAAGTATTAATAATATAATACATGGTATTGATAAAACGAATATAGGACCAGAAACGACACCAAGTATAAATAATTCCAGTCTGCAAGACCATTTTGATTCATTTTGCTTAATTGATAACATAGAGCTAAGGGAAACTGTATTTTCATTGCCCAACAAAGGAAGTCCAGATGAACTAACACCTGCATTTTTAAAAAATATCTACAGTAATATAGAAGGGCCACTTCTGAACATCATAAATACTTCTTTAGAAACTGGACAGATTCCATCCTTATTGAAGTTATCTACAGTAGTCCCAATTCCAAAAATAAAAGGTACTATTAAGGCTGATCAGTTCAGACTCATTAATATGCTGGTTACAATTGAGAAAATTTTAGAAAAAATTGTAGATAAACAATTAATGAAATTTATTACTGCAAATAATATTCTGATGGTAAATCAATCTGGTTTTCGAAAGAATCACAGCTGTGAAACGGCTATTCAGAATGTTCTTTATGAATGGAAGAATCTCTTGGATGATAATTATGCAATAGGAGCAGTGTTCCTTGATTTACAACGGGCCTTTGAAACTATAGATAGGGATATACTGGTAAGCAAATTGAAGGGAATTGGTATAAGTAATACTGCCCTTAATTGGTTTGTAGATTATTTGAAGAACAGAAAGCAGGTTACCAAAATTAATAACAAAATTTCCACAGAAGTGTTTAACAATAATGGTGTTCCACAAGGAAGTACATTAGGTCCGATGTTATTTTTAATTTATATTAATGACATAAACCAGGTAATAAAAAATTGTTCTTTACACTTGTTTGCAGATGACACATTGCTGTGTTTTAATTCAAAGGATTTAACTCACTTAACTTCCACAATAAATTTAGAACTAAGTCATCTCTATAAATGGTTTAATAAACATTTACTAAAATTAAATATACAAAAATCGAAATTTATGCTTATAGGAAGTAATAAAGTTCAAAATGAATTCATATCAAGGAATTTAAATATAATAGTAGGTAGTGATAATTTAGAAGTAGTAGAAAATATTAAATATCTTGGTTTTATTATTGATAAACATCTTAGTTTTAAGTTAGAACACATATTGTATATAATTGGAAAGATAACCAAAAACGTTAATTTTTGTTACGAGTTTCACCATATCTTACTCGCTGGTCCAAGACTACTGTCTTTAACACATTAATCCTTCCCCATTTGGTCTTTAGCTCCTCAATACTCTATTTTGCTAACAAAAATGAGCTAAACAGGATGCAAAAACTTCAAAACAGATATATGAGATTAATTTTGGGAGAAAAAAGAGAAACACCTATAAGAAATATGCTAACAGCATTAGATTGGCTCTCTATAGAATCATTTTTGAAACATCAAGTACTAATCCTTATTTATAAAATTAAAAATGGACTAATTCCTAACTATCTGACAGAAAAACTTGTCACGAACGAGTCTATACATACCTATCCAACATGAAATAACAAAAATTTTTATGTGTATATGAAAAATAAGACGAGTACTCAGAAAGCACTTAACCATAAAGGTTTGATTGAATTTAACTCTTTGCCACAGATAATTAAAGATAGTCCAAAATTGGATTTATTTAAGAAACTCTTAAAAAGACATCTAATGGGAGAGTGATACATACTATATTCTAATAAATAATTGTACATAAAGTGATTTGTAAAAATTTTATTTTATTGATATATTTGAGTGTTTGTTTTGATTAAGATAAGTTTTATTATACTTTTTATGTGTTAGCTAAATGTTAAATAAAGGAATTATTATTATTATTATCTCAGATTTTACTGTTAGAGATAGAAAAAAAATTTAAATGTAGAAGTTGTACTGTTTTGCCTGAGCCGCCAGGGTTTTTCTATCACAAAAACAAATAAATAATTGGCGCAAATCTGTCAGAAATACCATCTTGTGATTTTTTTAAGGAATAACCTATTTTTTTTATTCGGTACCTCAAATCATCTCCCAATTTCAGCAATATATGCGCGTTATATATTTACTCTAACATTAGCTGTCTTTTCAAGCATTTTTATTGTGCGCCATTTTGTTCCCCCACCTTGGATTCGTACCACAATTTTACCAATTGATTTCTACATCCTTTTATCAGTTATTAAAATTGATGAATACAAATAACCTACTGAGTGAATCTCAGCACGATTTTAAGAAATCACGCAGTACTGAAAGTGCTCTATGTGAATTTCAAATGACAATAGTTAATGCTGTTTATAAAAATCTCTATGTGTTAGGCCTGTTTATAAATTTTTCTCGTGCGTTTGACATGGTTAACCACAACATTCTCTTGTTTAAACTAGAAAGATATGGGATTAGAGGACAGGCAGGGAAGCTGCTGAGGTCTTACCTGAATAGACGTATGCAATATGTTCTAGTTAACGGGGCTAAAAGTAATTCTTTACTACTAGAGCAAAGAGTGCCACAGGGCTCGGTTCTTGAGCCATTGCTCTACCTAATTTATTCTAATGATCTGATTTCTCATTTGGAGCAAACTTTATCAGGTGTAGCAGTTGTGTCATATGCCGATGATACCAATATTGTTGTTCTAAAGAACGATCCTAATTCACTTAAAACTACTATTGAGGTGGTTTATAAAACTGCTATACTTTGATCTCTAAAAAACTGTCTAAATCTTAGCGAATACAGAACTAACTACTTGCACAATTTCCAAATTGACAATAATTGTCTCATAGAGTCATCTAACTCATGTAGAAGGTTGGGCCTAAATTTTGACGAAAACCTCGAATTATTTTAAAAATTTGTATATAAGGTTATCAGAATAAGAACCTTTTCCAATCAAACCGCACTTTACATCATTCTAATACTAGAAATAAAGAATTATTATTGCCTGCTTCTCATAAGACAACGTTTTTTCAAAAAAACATATCCTATAATGGTTGCAAATTTTTGAATAGACTAAGTAATGGTGTAAAACAAGCTGCTACTTTAAGAATTTTTAAAAGTAAACTTAAAAGTTTTCTTATTAAAATGAACTACTATACTGTGCAAGGGTTCTTGAGTTAAATATTTTATGCTGAGTATCTTGTCTTTTTCTGTATATTCTTGTATATTGTTTGTAATTTTTGTTTTTTACAAATTAGTTTAATAATTATTGGTTTGACGTTTTCTCCAATTACTTATGTATTTTGTATGTACACTAATTAAATTAAAGAAATAAAATTATTATTATTATTATTATTATGACTTGTTGTCTCACAGTATTCCTGTGGTTGTATTTTATACTGACGCGATTATACCAACTCAATACAAAAAATAAAAATAGAAAACGATGCTACATATTTGGCGATCTTCTCACTGTATTTCGCTTGGATGTTCTCGTCGTTGGGGACAGCCATGTCAATTAAATAAGTAATTTTCTCTTTTTTGGATTGAAAGGTGATATCGGGTCTATTTGCGGGGATTGTTTTATCTGTGTGGATGTCAATGTCCCAGTAGAGCTTGTAGTCTTCGTTTTCAAGTATAGATGTTGGTGTATAATGGTAGTAAGGCTCTGTGTTCTCCGTTAGTTTGTATGTTGTGGCTAATGCTTGATAAACGACCTTCGCTGCTGAGTTGTGTCTCGCGGTATATTCAGTTCCGGCCATTATTCTACATCCACTCATTATGTGATCGACCGTTTTTCTCTGCTGGTGACATCTCCTACACCTCTCGTCTTCAATGGTTGTGTCCTTGATAATGTGCTTTCGGTAATTTCTGGTTGCTATGACTTTGTCCTGGATGGCCTTCTGTTTCTGGGAACAGCTGCCCTTCTTGTAACCACGTATATGAAAGCTTTTTATGTATATGGTCTTGCTTTATGTGGTATCTGTGTCTTCCGTGAAGTGTTTTTCAGACCAGGTGTTCATCTTTTCTAGTCAAGATTGGATATAACTGTGTGCGTCTGCTGAGTGACTCGTTTGAGACTGGTCAAGGTATATATAATTATTGTTTCCCTTCACTATTGCCTTGTGGAGGTTAGTTTGTTTGTTGTGGAAGAATTTTCTGAATTCGTAAATTTGTTTTTTATTTAGCGACTGTATATCTATAATTCCCCTTCCTCCTTCTTTTCTCTCGATAGTGAGTTTTTCCTTGCATGCGTTGAGATGTAACTTCCTGTGTTTAGTGAATTCAGAGCTTATGAGAATGTGAATGTTTTCTATGTCTGTGTGTGACCATAATGATACCAAACGAATACGTAAGAATAGGTATGGCGAAGGTGTTAATAGCTTTCGTTAGATTTCTGGAATTCAGTTTTGTTTTTAGTAGCTTTGTGAGTCTGGTTTTAAATTCCGTCTTGAGCTCTGATTTAACATGAGTGTGGTTAATTTTGGTGTTTTGATGGAAGCCTAGGTATCTGTACGTTTCTTCTTTGAGCATGTTATCTATAGTTTCATTGTTGATTGTTTCCCCCGTAGTGTGATCTTTCCACTGTCCTTTGTTGATATGAAGTAGTTTGCATTTACTTATACAAAAATCCATGTTGATGTCCAGGGTAAACGTTTCTGTGATTTTAAGGAGTTCCTTAAGCTGTGCCTTTGTGCTTGCATATAATTTTATGTCATCCATGTACAAGAGATGGTTTATTTTGTGTAGGTTATTTTTTTGATGTTTAATTTGGAACCCAAAGTTTGTGTTATTCAGTGTGTTTGAGAGTGGATTGAGACAGAGGCAGAACCACAAAGCGCTGAGTGAATCTCCCTGGAACATACCTCGTCTAATGTAGATCTCTTCAGCTTCGATGTGCTCTTTTTGTGTTCTCAGGTTGATTTTAGTTTTCCACGTACTCATGATTTGCGTAAGAAATTGCCTGATGTTTTTATTGAGTTTATATAATTGTAGTACTCTGGTTAGCCCACTGTGGGGTATCGAATCAAAGGCTTTTTATAATCTATGTAACCAGTATGAAGGTTTATATAATTTTTCCTGGTGTGTTCTATGATGACGCTGTCTATAATGAGCTACTCCTTGCATCCTCGGCTGTTTTTCCTGCACCCTTTTTGATCTTCAGTTAGAATGTTTTTGTGTGCTAGATGTTGTTCTATTCTCCTGGTAATTGTGGCTGTGATGATCTTATATAGAGTTGGGAGGCACGTAATAGGTCGGTAATTTGACGGGTCCTTATTGCCTGAATTTTCGGATTTAAGGTATTTTATTCCTTGGGTGAGAAAACTGAGGAGTGTGCTAGGTTTTAAAATAATTTCATTAATTTGGCGAGTGAGAGCTTCATGTGTGGAGGTAAACTGTTTGTACCAGAAGTTATGAATGTTATCTATTCCAGGACATCTCCAGTTAAGCGTGTATTTGATTGTTTCTGCAACTTCTTGTGTTGTCATTGCAAAGTCCTCTTGTTCCTCTAAGCACTTGTGTTTGTCTTCTTCCGCTTTAATCCGTGAAGCGCTATTATTGTGTGGTTTCGGTTCTGACCAAATACTTTTCCTGTATTCTGTAATCTCTTGTTTGGTCGGTGGTTCTATTACTCGTGCCTCCTTATTGCTCATGATTTTTTGGCAAAACTGTTTTTCGCTTCTCCGAAACAGGTTGTTAGCGTCCTTTCTTTCATTTGATTCTTTGTATATTCGGAGTCTTGCGGCATAGACAGTTAATTTTAGCTTCAGAGAGTCAAGGATTTCTGTAAGCGTGTAATCAGGAGATGCAGATTTGATTTTCCCTACACTTTGTGTGATATGTTTTGACTTGTTGCCTTTCATGGATTGGGTAAGATGTCTCAATTCTTTTCTAACTTTGTTAATTTTGTTTTCGATTCTTATCTGCCATTTGAATTTTGGTTGGTGTTTCTGTATCGTGGCGGAAGTTTCTGATTATTCTGTGTTATCGTGGTTATAGCTGCTGCGTAGATGAATGCGTATGAATGTCCTCAATTGTGCTCGCATTCGTTATGTACTTGGGAATTATGTGTTCGTTGATAGTCTTTAGGATTTTATGTATGTACTGTTTGAAGATCACAGGAGGAATAGGATCTCTTGTTGTAGGATCGGAGCCTGACCATTTGTTTAGATGTGACTTCATTTCTACTTTGATTGCTTGCGTGAGAGAGTTATTATTATTATTATTATTATTACATTATACTTGATTTTTGTGCAAAATTTGAGATAAACTAGATTAGTGTTTTTTCAGTAATATTTTTTTTTAATTTCACTAGCCGCCATTTGGTTTTGCCACATTGTATATTTACCTAAATTTACCAGGTCCTTTAATTTTTGACCAACATTTGAAGTCAATCGGGTAAATATATAAGTTAGTATGGTATGTTAATATAATAACTTTCAGTCGAATCGGATCTTAAATACCTAAAGTTACACTTATCCTGAATATTGGAGTCGCCAGCTTGATTTTTTCAGTCGATTACGTGGGTGAAAATAGATTAATTACAAGTTTTGGAACAGACAGACAAGCAAACCCCCTTACAAAGCAGTGGCGTAGCCAATTTTTTTAGGCGGAGGGGACAATTTTAATAGGGGTGCTAGAATGAAAAGAGACTACTATAATTTTGTTTCGGTGAACACTGAAAATACCTAATACGACAATGTTTATAGTGAAACTTTATATAGTGGAAAACTCTTTATAGTGCAATTCTTTCAAGACCTAGAATATTTTAATGAAATTTCAAGTAAAAAGCCCTGCATATAGTGGATCTGTAAAATACTAACACTTTATATAATAAAATTTTATGTATACATTTTTATTCATTTATTCTCTGAATTCCATTTTCATGGCGCATTCTTTTAAAAAGGTTCCCTATTGGCTGGCCATAAAACAAGTAGATTTCTGTGAGAAACCCTGGGAAAACCAATTCTATAGTCGAGGCCAAGTAATTCATAAACTGAGGTTTGGTTTGTTTTTGTTTAAGATTCAAGTAAGATGTCCAAGCGAGAGTATTTAAGTTTAGCTGAGAAAATTAAGGTTTTGGAGGAAGATGATAAAGGCTGCAAAAAAATTGATGTTGCTGCAAAATTTGGTATTTCTCCAAGTTGCGTCTCTCTGATAATAAAAAGTCGCGACAATATCATTAAGAAAACTAGCGTTCCAAGCAGTGGAAAACGAGTACGGGAGTGTTCTTACGAGGATGTAAATGAAGCAGTTACATCAAAACGTACCAATATCGGTAAATTTAATAAAGCAAAATTTTGCTAAAGAATTTAACTACGTTAATTTTCAAGCTAGTGGAAGAGGTTGAGTGCCTGGAAGACTCAGACTCAGACAGACTCAGAATTCATTTGTTTTCAAGACGGTATCTGGCGAGAGTGCAAGCGTGAGTACGAGGATCGTGACATTTGGACTGAGCGACTTTTCGAATAGGAAGAAGACGAAATGGGATCTCGCTTCCTTAAAAAACCAGTGGGGTATTCTACAAAAAACTGCTACCGTCGACGCAGATTGTTTACTTGAAGATTTTTTAGAAATCGACAATGATGTTGGTACGACAGATCTCCCAACTGACCAGGACATAAATTGACGATATAAAAAGTATAGAAGATCGTGAAGTATAATAACGGATTATTTTTCCTAGTACATAATATGTGTGTTATTTAGCAATTTTTCGAGACTACACAAATTTTTAATGTAGTATGTACACTGTGTCCCAGATTGCTGGTAATCACAGGGTTTCTTGGAAACCAGCAGAGATATAACTTTGCGGTCTTCGCGACTCTGTGTCAATTTTTCGAGAAACTTTGAATGCCGCAAACAGAATTGTGCCAGATTGTTTCGTCCCGAGATACAGAGTGAAATAGAAATTTTGCGCTTTTGGGGGTGGTATCATATTTCGGACACCCTGTCAGATAAAGAAAAGGTAAAAACTGCTATGGATAGACATTTTTACGTAGAGTCCATGCTGTAGTCGAAATTTTTTTTAGACAAACCGTTTTTGAGATATAGCCCAAACTTAGTATTTTTTAAAGGGGACACCCTGTATTTTTTGGTTCCAAAAAATGTTCCTTTTTTTTCTTTAAAATGATGTATCACACTATGCACTTTTGACGTAAACTAAGTCTTATAAACTCAATATTAAAAGAAAAACGTAAGTTAGCCATGGAAATATGGCATGGAAACAAAAATCAAAACTATTTGTTTCTTAAATATATCAAATATTGCCGTGCTTATCCTCTTATCATACGAGTTACCAATAATTCTGACAGGTAAATTAATAGATATTAAGAAGAAATGAATAATTTTGAAAATAGTCATAAGTATGATATGATGGTTTGTTTTATTGAATGTCATGAAAACAGTGATCAAGCATCTGATTTATATTTTAACAGGTAAGCACCAAGCGCTTAAATTATTATGAACCTCCTTTCAAATTTTTTTTTCCAATTCCACTTTGAGTTATGGACTATTTCCAAAAGCTTTTTTTATATCGTAGATATCCAGAAAGGCCTCAGCCACACAAGGCAATTTTTCGCAGAATTAAATTAAATTTAATTAATGATGGATCATTTTCAAAGCACAGGGCTAAAACATATAATAAACGAAATCACGAGAACAATGAGATTGTTGTATTAGCAAGTATTCAGGCCAATCACGCGAATTCATGTAGGCATATTCAGGAAACAGTGGGGGTGTCAAAATCACAAACGCAAAGGATATTAAGATAACATAAATATAAGCCTTATAAAGTAAATGTAGTACAACAATTGCATCCTGCAGTAACTAGTATCTTCAAAAAACCCAAAATGACCCTGACTTCGGTAGCAAGGTTATATAGTCCGACAAAGCCTATATAAGTTGTAGTGGTATTTTTAACAGGCATAATAATAGGCACTGGTATACGGAAAACCAATTTTTAACAAGAGAACGTCAGCAGCAATGAAGGTTTGGGTTTAGCGTTTCTTGCTTTATACTGGGAACAAAGATTACATTCCATATTTACAATAATAATTTAACAGCAGATAGATATCTAGCAATTTTAAATCAAATACTACCGGATTTATTGGATAAGTTGCCGCTAGCAAATCTGCACAATATTTACTTTCAGCAGGACGGTGCTCCTGCCCACAATGCGCAAATTATAAGGCCATTTCTATTTGAAAATTTTCACGATCGCTGGATTTGTACAAATGGACCAGTAAGGTGGCCTGCTAGGTCGCCAGACCTCTCAATATTAGATTTTTTCGTTTGGTCTTACTTAAAAAACAAAATTTACCTGAATCCAGTCAATACGATGGAGCAGCTGCAAAATGCAACCATTCAGGCATTTAGATCATTCGAAGATAGACCTATAATAATGATGAATGCTCTAAGAAGAATTCGCACTGTGTGCCAATTATGTGTTCGTGAGGGGGGCGGCCATTTTGAACAGTTTTTCTAGTTATGTAGAATTTGTTTAGTATTGTGATTAAGTTTATCAAGATTGTTAAGTTTATTTATTTCATAGTAAATAAATGGTTATTAATTTTTTATGTTGTTTAATTTTGCTTCTGGACACTTTTAATATCTACCCATATTTCCATGGCCAACTTACGTTTTTCTTTTAATATAGCGTTTATAAGGATTAGTTTAGAGAGTTTGCGGCCTTCAAAGTTTCTCGAAAAAGTGACACAGGGTCGCGAAAACCGCAAAGTTATATCTCTGCTGGTTTCCGAGAAACCCTGTGATTACAAGCATTCTGGGACACAGTGTACATATGTATTAACAGATTTTGGTTTATTCTTTTCATTTCGTATGTAGTACATACATACGAAATAAAAGTTAGTTAAAGTTACGCAACTGGCAGAGATGTGCAACTAATTAAGAGTAGTAAAATGAACAGCTAAACTGAAACTTTCCTAAGATGTTTTGTCTTATTAAAGATTAAGAACGTTTTAGCGAAATTTTAGAAATTTCCCACGGATAAATTTCAGCTAACGGATGAATACTGGTTACATAGACAACTCACAATCAGCATCAATCAGATATTGCAATTTCTACGGACAAGTAGATAGGCCTGCATCATTATTGCAATACGTACCGATATTTACATGTCCACAAATTCTCATAAGGTTGGACAGGAAAATCGAACTCTGGCAGATGTTTGGCCGTATTACACAATTCGATGATAAATGTTACATGTGGCACTGGGGCTATATATTAGTTATTATTCACTACCGATGTTTATCTCAAATATTTACCCAATGTCGATCGCAATTTTTTCTAGCAGTAATGGCTTAGCAGCAAAATTTTTAGTAGTATATCACACATAATTTCTGCGCAAAATTTGAAGTATATCTGATAAGTATTTTCTTTATTTCTGCCGTAAATAAGCATCAAAATACAAGAGTTTTTACAACCACACTACACCACAACTTGTTACGTTCTGTTTCGCTAACCAAGTTAGCATCATCAGCAGATGATATAAACTAAAGTAACTTATCCTAACCGAGACTATCTATAGGTAAATGTGGTCACAATTGGTTGCACCTGACTGCACTGTTGTCAAGTAAGCAATAGAGGGAACTATTGGGAATAGGCCCTCTGTCTTTATTTAGTGCTTTCTTACCACATCCAACCATTTCTATACTTTCAAATGCATTTCTTTCGTATCTTAAATGTGCCATGTGTTCTTTAAAACGAATGTTTATGGAGCGTTCAGTTTGCCCGACATATTTTAGATCGCAGTCATTACAGCTAATTTCATAGATGCCACTCCTCTCCTTCAAGTCGACTTTGTCTTTAGGGTTTCCAAGGAGATTTTTCAAACTGTTCTTCGTTTTGTGGGCTACTCTAAAACCTAAGTTTATAAATACTTTTTCTAGACCTCTCTTATATCTGGGATCATATGGGATTCCTAGGAACTTATTGGGAGCCTCAGGTGCTTGACGAGTAGTGGCATCTTTTAACATTTTCTTATGCTTATGTCTATTTACTAATTTATGTACAAAATTATCATTATATCCATTACTTTTAGCTATATTTTTAAACCGATTCATTTCATTATTAAAACGTTCTTTACTTAATAGAAAGTTCACTAACCTTACAACCTCCTTTTCTATTTTTATTATTGTTTTTTTTTTGTTTTTTTTTTTTATTTTTTTATTTTACGATGTTTTATTCGGTGCTCAGATTCTTTTATTTCGGAGGCGTTAGGGCGTGAGTTCAAATAATTTAAACAATATTGTGGGCGCCAGGCCTAGAGTGGCCAAAGCGGTTGAGCAGAAAAGAAAAAAACAAGATAGATACTAATGTACGCTAAGACACAATACTTAAGTTAACTTGTAATGTAGCTTCCCAAAACCATCTAGTTCCTGCAATGGACAGATTATAAATAAAAGAATGAAATACTAATGCAAGGAAATTTATTGTAAATTGTATATAAAATATAAGTATAAATATCACAGTGGTATTAAATGTTGTTCAACACAATCAACAGTAACAATCAAATCACCACATATGAGGTAAAACGATAACTACACTATTCATGAAATTAAATGTGCCAAATGAAATAATATTTATATCTTTAAGTTTAATATCTTGAAAGTACTGAAAAATTTTGATACATAAATTTACCATAAAAGTTAAATGAACTACCAGTAATTAAATATTTTTTGATTATTAAAATTTAAATTATGCAAAACTGATTAGGTGGAAAGATTGGAGTGAATATTTAAAGTATTAAAATTTTAAATTAAGTAAAATGATTAGATGGATAATTGAAAAGAAAGAGAGAAGGCAAGGATACAACCTTGAATTAAATTTTATTTTCTTAATTAAGTTTTATATTTGTTACCAAATATTGTTGAAAGAGCATAGCATGAATGCTGCAAAAACCAGATTTAATAAATATTATTTTATAAAAACCTCATATGAGAGATGCAAATATTAGTATCATATACCGATATTGGCTGAAAATCACCGATAATATGAAGATGGGCTGTAATGCAAAATATATTCAAACAATCATAAAACTTATAACAGGTGGCTGAAAATCACAGGTAATTTTAGGAAGTACTGCCCATTACAAAAAACTTAACACTTATGACACTAAGACATGGGTACCCAATATACACTCAACATACCTAATAAAACTTATACTACAAAAAACATAAAGTCTCTTACTACCTATAAGCTATGAGCACTTACAAAGCAATTATTTGAAAAAAAAACAATAAGAGTGTTTTACAAAACGTAAATTTAATAAAATAAGCCAGAAGATGCAATGAATTCTTTACTCAAAATCAACTAATTAAATACAATACAACAAAGTAATACTTTAGAGAGTTATAGGTACCGAAATTAGAATAAAATTTTATAGTTACTGATTTGCAAATGAATTCATGAGAAACTATTTAGAATTAAATTGGTTAATGACTTAAAGTGACTTTATAAAGGTAATTATAGTGCGAGAAGGCTGAATAATTGAAAAATTAGCAACGAAAGATCAAATTTCTAATGTACGCTCAGGGTAAGTAGAACACCATTAGTAAAGCTACCTTTTATAAGCTAAAACAAGGAAAGGTACTTATCTTTGGACTCGGTGTTGGGTTGGTTCCCTAAATGAAGACTTTCCTCAACGCTTCACAGCAGCGGTTAGCCTATAAGCTCAACCAAAAGGAGGTGGTCCTCTAGACGAGCAGACTGCAACGGAGGCCCCAAAACAGCACAAGCCAACAAGGAAAACCTCAAATGCCCCGTTCCAGCTACGCCACGGTAGTCCAACCAGAATCTAAGTTTCCAACTTCCTGCCTGATGTCCCTAAGTTGACCTGCCTAAGCCACTGTTCTTCCCACAATAAAAGAATGATGTTGATTTTATTGTGATTGCAGTTTTAATTAAAATATGCTCCTGCTGTAGGTTAAAAGGTCCTTGTAGTAGGATAAAAGCTTCTTGCAGTACGTTAAAAGCCTGAAAAGATAGAGAAATGTGCTGAGTACCAACCCACGTGGCGACTATTCCATGAACCATCTCCCTAGCAAGATTTTCTAATAATTTTGAATGACTAATTACCTGATGTTATGGCTTTGAGTAGTCTTGAAGTGCTTTCCAATCCCAATTAAGGCTTCATAGAATTCGCCGGTCAGTAGAACTTCTTACACGTCGTGTAAAATGGCGGCACAAAAAAACTATGAGAACTAACACTTCATTATTATTCTGCAGAGAGGTAGTAAGAGAGGATCTCTTTGTTCGGTCCAAAGGTTTTATAGTCCTAACATAGCGAAAAAAATGATGTATCCTGTTCCGGTACATGGTACCAACCTAGTACTCTCGATGACAGAAACCATCGACAGACAGTAAAAAAATCACTTTATCATCCCGAAAAGTCTCAAAACATCTCCCTTTGCTACGGAACACCACTACCGATCACCACTAACAAGACAAAACCAGCTGATATAACCTCAGACTTTGAAACCCCTGACATAATTCGGAAATAAAACATAGGGTATAACGGGTTGCCTGCAGTAAGGTGTCGCCAAACAACGATCTCGGATTTTATTAACATTAGGGACTTGTCGCGTCGTTGCTTTATTATTTACGATAATTATTGGTTTGTATTTTATATATTTGACTGTCTTAAAAGAAACAAAATATCAGATATTTTGTGAATAAATAGGTGATAATTAAGAACTTGACCGTTGTAATAATCATTTTCAAAATGATTGTTACAACCTGTGAGTTAAGAAATGCCATTTTGTGTTGACGGCAATGAAATGAGTCGGATGTTACATACCTATCAGTATTAGTAAATTTCTTATAAATATCAAATTCTAATTTATCGTTATTTTTAATAACTAACCTGTCGAGAAAAAGTTTATTAAAAGATTTTGTTGTATAGTTGAAATGCTATCATCCGAAACATAACGTGAAACTAACACTAGGTTAGGCTTCGAAGGCATCCTCGTTAAAGCCATAACATAAATAAGTTCAGAGCAGGGGCGTGCAGTCCATGGAAGCAAGGGAAGCAGTGCTTCCCCAAAAAAAAATACAAAACATCTTCTAAAATGTAATTTTCGAAATAGGAAACCATTAACTTAGGTTATATTAAAAATGCTAAATCATTATCTTAATTATCTAGCCCATAATAAATGCGGCCTTGACTCCGACCGAGCCACAATAGAACCTATGCGGGCCGCTAGCTTCTCTGCAGCCAAGTCCTGTTTGCTTGATTTCCTGTGAATTGAGCCAGAGTGTGCTGTGTGATACGTACGTCGCGTCGTGCATGGTGCGATATGGAAGACAATAATACGGCCGTGGATATGCAAATACCGTCAACTTCGGCTCTCGGTAATAACGTTGAAAATGTTGGAGAATTTAGTAAGAAAAGTGTGTGTGAATCATGAAGGGATTTTCAACATTAAACTTCGCTGATAAGCTTTAAATAATTTCCAAAGGAAGGGTAAAACCGCCTATGAAAAATTTAACCGCAAAAATGAAAAACTGTATTAGACATTTTTATCCGGAAAAACAATACGAACAATTTAAATGGCTAACAGGGTGTGAAAATATAAGTAAATTATTTTGTTGGTCATGTTTACTTTTTGAAAATGAAAAAGGTCTCTGGAATAAAACTCGTTCTTCCGATTTAAACAATTTCCATAAAGCTGTAAAGACACATTATGTCCAAAGCGCATTTGCAGGCCGTCATAAAAGAAAAAGTCTTCGGCAAAACCAGAAATGAACACGCCCTTAATAAATAGTTGGAAATTAATCACCGCCAACACAATGAACTAGTCGATAAAAATCGGCAAATATTAAGAAGACTTATCGATGTTGTTTGTTTTCTCGGACAGCACGAATTGGGAGTTAGAGGTCACGACGAAACAAGGGTTTCTTCAAATAGAGGAAATTTTCAAATTCAAATTAAAAAATCATTTAGAGCAGTTTAGTGTTTTCCACGGAACGTCGAATCGAATCCAGAATGATTTAATTTCCGCTGTTGCAACCATTATTCTAAAAAGAATTAAGAGGAGATTGACGAGGCGCGTTTCATTGCTATTGTTCTAGACGAAACAACTGATATCACTAATTTTAGCCCATTATCTATAGTGATACGCTACGTTAAAACAGACGAAAGTATTCAAGAGCGATTTTTAGGGTTTAAGAATGTGTCCGAAAATCGTTGAGCAGATGCATTATATACCGTAGTTTATAACGTTACTAAAGAAATTATTGGATATAAAAAATTAGTTGGACAAAGCTATGATGGAGCTGCAGTAATGGCACGACAATTAGGGGGTCTGCAAGCTTTCGAGAGTTCGAGAAACTTTCCCAAGTGCTGTATTTGTCCATTGTTTTGCTCATAAATTAAATTTAGTTTTATCCCAGTCCATCAATCACATTAAACGGTGTAAGAGAGTAAAGAGTGTTGTCCACAAACGATTGCCCAAAGTAGCTCCTACTAGGTGGAACTATAATGGAAGACTTGTGTTAACAGTATCTGAAAATCGTAAATCACTGATTGAACTATTTGAGAATATAATAGAAAATAATGAAACGTGGGGCTCAGAAGCAACAAATAGTTCGAGGGGGTTTTTGGACTGTTTGAAACGAGATTTTAATTTTAATTATTAGTTGAACATATTTTCAAAAATATTTCCATTCTCGGACAATGTTTTTAATATATTACAAACTAAAACAAGTGATATTGTTCTTTGCCTAAAAAAGTGGATGATTTTAAGTCCATGTTAAGCCAAAAAAGAGATGACTTTGACCTATTTTGGGAGAAAACGATGACGGTAAATGTAGAGCCACAAGCCAAGCGTCTTCGAATAGACAAGGTCGGAGATGTTCAAACATCATACAGATGCCTCTTTTATGAAATAATCGATCAAACTCAGCAATTTTGATGCATTTAAAGGAAAAACTTTTCCAGAAGATGCGTTTAAATCTCGTCTTCTTCATTATGGCGGGTTCTTCGACCGAGCGTTAGTGCGATCTGAACTAAAAGTGATTTACGAAAAAATAACGCTAAGTAACTAATGCAATTTTTAAAAGACAAGGAGCTGAAAGATGCTTCCGAAATGTCGAAATTGTGTGAATTAGTATTGACAATACCTGCCACAAATTCATCAGTAGAACACAATTTTTCAACACTTTAAGGTATAAAACATTTCGTGAGAAATTCAACGTGGTAGGAGAGACTTTCGCATACATCGCAGTTGTCTATTAATAATAAACTTCTCCAAAATATTTCGTAGCATCTACGTTTTTATGATGACGTCATTGACGAATTTGCAAGAAATGGTCGAAGAATCGAATTACATGACAAATAGGTAAGTCTCTAAAAATTGCTTCCCTTTCTTAAAATTTCACCGCACGCCCCTGGACTATAGCAATACAATAGAGTATATAAATTATTAATTTATTTTTTATCATGACAAATGCAAAACATGAGTATTTGAAAGAAGTCGTTAAAGTTAAGCTATCTAATATTCGTTTTGAGAGGTTTTAAAAGCTAAATAAAATAATAAATAACACTTATCTCAAACGGTGTTTTTTATATTGTACAGACATTTAAATCTGTCAAGTTGCACTCGACGCGCGACGATACATCCCCTATTGCCCGCTTTCCTTTAAGTTAAAACTAATAATAATTGAAACATTCCATTTAGGTCAATTTAACTATAATGAATTGTCAATTTATTATGTTAAAAATACAATGGAATAGTTTATAATAGAAGGCGTTTTAAAAATTCCATTTTTGATTCAGAGCGCCGATAAGTTAGTTTAAGATTTGGACTTTTATATAGAAGGCACTATTATCCTAATTAGATGGAATTATAAATTATTTTTCAATTACATACATATAGTAGAACCCTAGGCGATAGCTATGAAGTATTTATTAACTAAGGGTTCAGGGTGCGTCTATGACGAGGCCCTGCATAACAGCCAACTAGAGGCAGTTCTTGTCAAATTAGGTGTCCGCCTTTGTTCTGATTTCTAAAACAAGACTTAGTCTGTGTCAAAGTTCTGTTTGTTACAGCTGATTGCATATTCTTCCTTTGTGGTGGTTTATAGGGCTTTACGTATACAGGGGATTATTAGAGTTGAGGGATTATCAAAGATATTTTATTTTCGTTCTGCATTCATGCATTTCAGCCAACCAGAGGCAGTTCTCGTCAAATTAGGTGTCGACCTTTGTTCTGATTTCTAAAACAAGAGTTAGTCTGTGTCAAAGTTCTGTTTGTTACAGTTGATTGCATATTCTTCTTTTGTGGTGGTTTATAGGGCTTTGCGTATACAGTGGATTATTAGAGTTGAGGGATTATCAAAGATAATTTATTTTCATTCTATGGGGAGTAACTTATTTTCCAGACTTAAATTCATGGTGAATTTAGGGATTTTAAGTAAATTCCGTCATACCTTTTATTTAAATAAACCACCTGCTAGTTAAAATAAATATATTCAAGAAGAAGATACCATCGTTGTTGCAGTATGTTGTTGTTCGAATTATAAGTGACCGCTGTATTGGTGAGATAAGATGTTTAATTAAATTTGTACTAACAATTATATTTGATAACATTGTATATTGTAATTTACGAAGAAGCCTACAGAGTACCTTTGGTTTTACTTATCATATCTTAGTTAGTTTCAATAATGTGATAGAGGTACCCGCTATGTCTCAAATAAATAAATAAATAATTTTAAATATTATAAATAACCGTTCTATAGACCTGTTACACCATTTCGGCAGTCTTAGAAAATTTGATATCCCAATTTGTTTCTTTTAGCTCTTACTCTTACTCAGCTAGTCAATTCCCGAACAACGTTCTAATTTAGCCAGGCATTGCATCAATCAATGAGCATTTAATGACCCTATATTAGTACATCATCGTCGGGACAAGGCTGAAGATTTATTTGTCTATCATTCAGGGCTTAACGGGACAGTAAAATCGAAATTCGGCAGATGTTTGCCTGTATTATGCAACGCGGTTGTAGCAGGTTGCATGTGACATTGAGTTTATATATACGTGCACCGAGTCTTCCTAAGTGGGGTCTTAAATTGAGCCGAAGTATCGGTTTTAGACGTGTGTTGTTGAAAAAATACAACCAGAGATTTTTTATTATTATTTCTAAATGTAAAATGGTGTTTTATATAGTATTGTTAGTCTACAATCGGTTGCTACGATTAAATAATTGTCTGTGCGCGAAAAGAACATTAAATAATTGTAATTTAATACTCAACACTCTTGCTGTTGGGTGTGAACCTCATAATAAATTCTGGGTTTAGAATCGGACCAATATCGGCAGTTATGACGATCTACCATGCCGTTTAAGAAAAAAGAGCATCGATCAGAGAAACAAATGTTGAATAGAAGGTTTTCATTTTTTGATTCGATCACTCATAACTTTACAATATCCTAATCACCGATGAAAATCTTCTTCATTAAGTTCTTGCACAAGGTGTATTTTGTACGAATGGAAACTGTGGGCTTTAGGGATCCTTTGGATACTACGTTGACTAACACCAGACACAGTTTCCACCACAACATATTTTTGTTGCACGTTTCCGTTTTCATGTCGCTCATTAAATATTTGTGATGTTCTATTAGGGCACTGATTATTTCCGAAAAATATTTCGATCATTTCAATCCTTTCTGTCGTGCGGTGTACCATAGTTAACTGAAAAAGCAAACTATTTACTAAATCCTTATTTAAAATCAGTAAGAGGTATACCTTCTCTTATCTTTTTTCAAGAAAGAATATAACACAATTGCATCTTTGCCACAACAACGCTCAAAATGCTATTTTCAACAGTAAGATTATAAATTGATTTGTTTATATATAATTTACCGTCGCGTCGATACGTATTAATAAAAATGCGTTGAAGATGTCTCACAGATAATCAGACCAACCCAGGTTTATTTATTTTTAGGCTTTACATTTGGCATCCTTAAATAGTCGTAAGAGAGAAAAATGCATAAACTAAATATAAAATAAAACTTTTCAGTGTATTTTAATGACACTTGCTAGCAAATAATTAATCCCAATAATCTGATGTATTACTTTAAATTTTAAATCAATAAATCTTTTAAACTACAAAACTAATGTACATCGAAACACCTTTAAAATGAGGTATCACTCGACCCCCCTTTCCATTTAAGATTTTAGGGGTTGTGCCACCTCCGCCTAGGGGGCTGCAGGTATGAATGTGATTTTATGATAATTTAGTGTCCTCCTAGAAAACAAAATCGATGAGTAGGAGAGCTTTTCAAAAAAAAATAATGAGCTGCCCGTTAATGTCTCTGTTTCGTTTTCGATGCGCCATCCTGTATATAACGAAAAATTGAATAATATACAGGGTGTCCCGAATTGCAGTGCCCAAATTTTAACAGCGCATTCTGCATTCAAAATAAGCCCTAATTTTCTATATAAACATATATCGACAAATGCTTCGTTTTCGAAATACAGGGTGTTAAAGTTTTAAGAAAAAAATTGTTATTTAGTCATAACTTTTTTAGTACTTGAGGTATTGTTATTAAATTTGGTAAACAGCATTTGAGTAACAAAAGGCATTTTTTGATTTGAAATAGTTTTTAATTCTTTATCAGTGGCGTCCGTACAGGATTTTTTATTGAATATTCTTGAAGAAAAAATGGTACGCTACTGCTGTTTCTGAAAACAAAAATCATTCCTAAAATCCCCAGTCAGTTTGGAGCAAATTTAATTCTTTGCCTTTTTTTCGTGCGATGAAAGGATTTCGAGTTAAAAACTAAAGCTATTTTTATGTATGGCGTAGTTAAAATTTCCATTATTGTTAATTATTTCAGTGGCAAAACCTTTAACATCTAGGTATGCCATGATTGCATTTTTGTGACAATTGAACAATTGCTAGTTTCGTCTTTAAAGTGTGACATTTGAGTTTTTAGATTAAATAACTGTCAGGTACATTACAGTTTGTACAAAAAGGTAATTATCAGCCTAACTAGTGATTTCAAAAAGGTGTTATTCAGTAACTTTGAGTATGCTGATATTCATTTCGTTTATGGTTTCTGTAATGGAAATGCAAATGCAGCAGTATGGCAATACCAACGAAGATTTCCAAATAGAAGATTACCTTGCAAACAAGTTTTCACGCATTTAATGTTTAGGAATTTTGGACTCAGAAAGAATCCGAGAAACGAAGGTAGGAGAAATGAACAATATCGAAACGTAATTTTAAATAAGTTTAACAACCATAGGACATTAAGCCTACGAAGAGCAGCTCATAATTTACAAGGCAACGCAGTTTTTGTTTCTAAAAATAAGGTTTATCGCGTTTTGAGGAAAGATCACAGGAAGCCATTTCAGATGCAGCCAGTTTAAAACTTACAACCTGGTGATGCCGAAAAACGTGTCAGTTTTTGCAATTGGTTTTTGCGCCAAATAGAGGAAGACGAGAACTTCTCAAAAAAAATTTTATGGACTGATGAAGCCACATTTACCTGAAGCGGCTCAGTAAATTTCCATAATTTACGAATCTGGAGCCATGATAATCCACGTGTTGTACGAACTAGAGCATTTCAGCAAGAATTTTCTGTTAATGTTTTGTGAAATTTTTTGCGGGCCCCATATTCTACCACCACGCCTAAATAGACAGTTATTTAATGATTTTCTGCAAAATGAGTTATTTCAATATCTAGAAAATATTCCTCTAAATCTTAGAAACGAATTGTGGATTGAAATGGGCGGGGCTCCCGCGCATTTTGCACGTGTAAATCGCGAGTGGTTAAATAATAATTATCCAGAACGGTGGATTGGACGATTAGGAGCTACAGCCTGGCCACCACTTTCCCCTGACCTCACACCTGTCGACTTCTTTGTGTGGGGTTATTTGAAAAAATTTAGTTTATTCCAGACTAGTTCATACAAGAGAAGAACTGATTCTAAGGATTGAGCAAGCCTGTGAAACTTTGCGAGCCAATACGAATTTTATACGCCATGCCACTGACACAGTTAAGAGCAGATGCCGAAAATGTGTCGAAGTTAGAGGAGCTAATTTTGAGCAATTATTGTAAATTTTAAGGCCCACATTAATCCTTAATGGTATTTAAAGTGCTCTATAAATTTTTTTCACGATCTAAGTTAATAAAAGTTATGAATTCTAGTTTTTGTAAAATTAATTACGAACTTAGTTAATAAAGAGTAGTTTCTGTAAAATGAAGTATCATCTTCAAAATTGAATTAATTCTAATTACCGTTTTACAAAATGAATCGACGATTTTAGGATTATAAACTCATCTGTCATACTTTAAAGACGAACCTAGCAATTGTTCAATTATCACAAAAATGCAATCATGGCATACCAGGAGTCGACAATGAAGGAATGATGGTAAGTACCAAGGACATTAGATTTTAATAGGTTGCCTGCTAACTCCTGCGATGTCACCCTGATAACCCAAACATAATGCAAATCTCCATTACAACGGGCCGATGACGTCATCTCTCCTTAGTTGTCAGAGAAGCTTTTATTTTAGAAACCCTACATACGTTGTTCAGAAATTATGAACTCACCCGGAATGCATGAAATAAATATGGGAAACCAAATAATTTTAAAAACTTGCTGTTACAATCCCACCTTAAAGGTTTTGCTACTGAACTTAACAATAATGGAAATTTTAACTATGCCATACATAAAAATTGTTTTTAGTTTTTTACTCGAAATCCTTACACCGCACGAAAAATGATTTTTGTTTTCAGAAAAAGCAGTAGAGTATCATTTTTTCTTCAAGAATATTCAATAAAAAATCCCGTACGGACGCCACTGATGAAAAAATAAAAAATATTTCAAATCAAAAAATGCCTTCTGTTACTCCAAGGTTGTTTACCAAATTTAATAACAATATCTCAAGTAATAAAAAAGTTATGACTAAAAAACAATTTTTTTCTTAAAACTTTAACACCCTGTATTTCGAAAACGAAGCATTTGCCGATATATGTGTATATAGAAAATTAGGGCTTATTTTGAATGCAGAATGCGCTGTTAAAGTTTGGACACTGCAATTAGGGACACCCTGTATAGTATACATAGTACAAAATATGTAATTGTGGATTTTATTAAGTGCGCTATTTTATATCTTAGCACAAATGAGGCCTTGGCGCCAATATTTTGAACGTTTGGCATATTATCCTCTAACAAAAGACGTGAACGTAAAAAATGTCACGTGCAAAAGTTGGCTACAAGCAAATATGACGAAAACAAGTCGTGACTTGTACCACTTTTCTCTGAATAGAACTGTACTTGATTTTTTGTGCAAACTTTGAGACAAATTACACATAATATTAAAATACATGTTTTGGGGCATATCCGATAAACTATTGACAAGATCTAGAAAGCAGTGTTTGGTAGGGTACCTATCAAAATGTGTCCCTTAGAGCCGGGAATTTTAAAACCGACCTTGTGCGCAGATGGGTAAAAAGCAACAAAACATTTTTTTTTTCTAAAAAAATTGACAAACATATTATGTGTAAAAATGAGACACAATATAAAACAATGACAATTAATTGTCGTCTGGAAGTGGTGCGGTAGTTGAGGGCGCGGCAGTCACCGTGCTGCCAGGATGAGTGGTGGGTCTCAAGCCGCAATCGACATTCTCGATGTAGTCGCAGGCTTGGGTAGCTTCATTAAAATATATCCCCGGGTAGCATCGGAATCGGCACAATCCGCGTCTCGATATCTGTTAAGGTAAAAAAATTGTGGATTTTTCCGACGTCCTGCAAATCACGTCGTAAATGTGATATTTCTGGATTTTTCGGAAGCTGTAAAAATTCCTGCAGACATCCTGCGAACAAATCCATGTTTTTTTCGATATCTAGGGTATCGAATTAGTATAGAATCGAAGTTTAAATATAAACTGAGACCTAAAAATTTTTCACCAAAATTGGAAATTTTTCAACCGGAAAAAAAAAATTAAATTTTTTTCGTAAAATGCTTTGAAAAAGTACGTTTCTATACATATTTTGAGCTAGGAAATGTATTAAGCCCATCCACAGTGACCTGGGATCAGTATTTTCCGAGGTACGACAAAATTTTCATTTTGTAAATTAATTTTTCACATTTTCCAAAGTTTTCTTATCATATGGCTGAAACTGTTTTTAAAATAATCATTTCTTAATAAAATGGCGCAAACCGCATCCCTTTATGTCTATTCGTTTCCGAAATATCGCTATTTTTCCAAACCTCTGCTCGCAAAACATACCCTAATTTTCACGATATTTTTCGACCACTTGTGGTGCTCATAAAAATTTTCAACAGTTATAGACTCGTTCTATCTACATCGAATGGTCTTAACCGCGTCTCCTTATCTTTTAAGGGAAAAAAGTTGTGAGGATTTTTCCGACGTCCTGTAAATCGCGTCATAAAAGTGATTTTTCTGGATTTTACAAGAGCTGTCAAAATTCCTGCAGGCATCCTGCGAACAAATGGAAACTTTTTTCGGTTTCTAGGGTATTGAATTAGTATAGAAACGAAGTTTAAAGATAATCTGAGATCTAAAAATTTTTCACTAAATCTGTATACATATACACGGAAATTTTTCAACCGGAAAAATAAAAATTAAGTTTTTTTCGGAAAATGCTTTAAAAAAGTACGTTTCTATATATATTTTGAGCTAAGAAATGCATTAAGCCCATCCACAGTGCCCCCTGGATCAATATTTTCAGAGATGCGCCTAAATTTTTATTTTAAAAATAAATTTTCCACATTTTCCACAATTTTCCCATCATATGGCTAAAGCTCTTTTTAAGGTCATCACTTTTTAATAAAATGACGAAAATCGCGTCACGTTAAGCCTATTCGTTTTCGAAATATCGCTATTTTTCCAAACCTCTGCACAACATACCCTAATTTTCACGATATTTTTCGAACACTTGTGGTGCTCATAAAAATTTAAAATTTCCAACAGTTATAGACACGTTCTGTCTACATCGAATGGTCTCAACCGCATCTCGTTATCTTCTAAGGGAAAAAAGTTGTGAGGATTTTTCCGACATCTTCTAAATCGTGTCGTAAAAGTGATTTTTCTGGATTTTTCAAGAGCCGTCAAAATTCCTGCAGGCATGCTGCGAACAAATGGAAGTTTTTTTCGGTTTCTAGGGTATCGAATTAGTATAGAAACGAAGTTTAAAGATAATCTGGGATCTAAAAATTTTTCACTAAATCTGTATACATATACATGGAAATTTTTCAACCGGAAAAATAAGAATTAAATTTTTTTCGGAAAATGCTTTAAAAAAGTACGTTTCTATATATATTTTGAGCTAAGAAATGCATTAAGCCCATCCACAGTGCCTCCTGGATCAATATTTTCAGAGATACGACTAAATTTTTATTTTAAAAATAAATTTTACATATTTTCCACAATTTTCTCATTATATGGCTAAAATTCTTTTTAAGGTAATCACTTCTTAATAAAATGACGCAAATCACGTCACGTTAAGTCTATTCGTTTTCGAAATATCGCTATTTTTCCAAACCTCTGCACGCAAAACATACCCTAATTTTCACGATATTTTTCGAACACTTGTGGTGCTCATAAAAATTTAAAATTTCCAACAGTTATAGACTCGTTCTGTCTACATCGAATGGTCTCAACCGCGTCTCGTTATCTTTTAAGGGAAAAAAGTTGTGGGAATTTCTCGGACGTCCTGTAAATTAATTTTCCACATTTTCCATAATTTTCTTATCATATGGCTGAAACTGTTTTTAAAATAATCATTTCTTAATAAAACGGCGCAAATCGCATCCCTTTACGTCTATACGTTTTCGAAATATCGCTATTTTTCCAAACCTTTGCACGCAAAACATACACTAATTTTCACGATATTTTTCGAACACTTGTGGTGCTCATAAAAATTTAAAATTTCCAACAGTTATAGACACGTTCTGTCTACATCGAATGGTCTCAACCGCGTCTCGTTATCTTCTAAGGGAAAAAAGTTGTGAGGATTTTTCCGACATCTTCTAAATCGTGTCGTAAAAGTGATTTTTCTGGATTTTTCAAGAGCTGTCAAAATTCCTGCAGGCATGCTGCGAACAAATGGGAGTTTTTTTCGGTTTCTAGGGTATCGAATTAGTATAGAAACGAAGTTTAAAGATAATCTGGGATGTAAAAATTTTTCACTAAATCTGTATACATATACATGGAAATTTTTCAACCGGAAAAATAAGAATTAAATTTTTTTCGGAAAATGCTTCGAAAAAGTACGTTTCTTTATACATTTTGACCTAAGAAATGCATTAAGCCCATCCACAGTGCCCCTGGATCAATATTTTCAGAGATACGCCTAAATTTTTATTTTGAAAATAAATTTTACATATTTTCCACAATTTTCTCATTATATGGCTAAAATTATTTTTAAGGTAATCACTTTTTAATAAAATGACGCAAATCGTGTCACGTTAACTCTATTTGTTTTCGAAATATCGCTATTTTTCCAAATTTCTGCACGCAAAATATACCCTAATTTTCATGATATTTTTCGAACACTTGTGGTGCTTATAAATGTTTAAAATTTTCAACAGTTATAGACTCGTTCTGTCTACATCGAATGGTCTCAACCGCGTCTCGTTATCGTTTAAGTGAAATAAGTTGTGAGGATTTTTCCGACGTCCTGTAAATCGCGTGATAAAAGTGATTTTTCTGGATTTTTCAAGAGCTGTCAAAATTCCTGCAGGCATCCTGCGAACAAATGGAAGTTTTTTTTCGGTTTCTAGGGTATCGAATTAGTATAGAAACGAAGTTTAAAGATAATCTGTTATCTAAAAATTTTTCATTAAATTTGTATATGGAAATTTTTCAACCGGAAAAATAAAAATTAAATTTTTTTCGGAAAATTCTTTGAAAAAGTACGTTTCTATATGTATTTTGAGCTAAGAAATGCATTAAGCCCATCCACAGTGCCCCCTGGATCAATATTTTCAGAAATACGACTAAATTTTTATTTTGAACATAAATTTTACGCATTTTATAGAATTTTCTCATCATATGGCTAAAATTATTTTTAAGGTAATCACTTTTTAATAAAATGACGCAAATCGTGTCACGTTAACTCTATTCGTTTTCGAAATATCGCTATTTTTCCAAACTTCTGCACGCAAAATATACCTTAATTTTCACGATATTTTTCGAACACTTGTGGTGCTCATAAAAATTTAAAATTTTCAACAGTTATAGACTCGTTCTGTCTATATCGAATGGTCTCAACCGCGTCTCGTTATCTTTTAAGGGAAATAAGTTGTGAGGGTTTTTCCGACGTCCTGTAAATCGCGTGGTATAAGTGATTTTTCTGGATTTTTCAAGAGCTGTCAAAATTCCTGCAGGCATCCTGCGAACAAATGGAAGTTTTTTTCGGTTTCTAGGGTATCGAATTAGTAAAGAAACGAAGTTTAAAGATAATCTGAGATCTAAAAATTTTTCATTAAATTTGTATATTGTGAAAATTTTTCAACCGGAAAAATAAAAATTAAATTTTTTTCGGAAAAATCTTTGAAAAAAGTACGTTTCTATATATATTTTGAGCTAAGAAATGCATTAAGCCCATCCACAGTGTCCCCTGGATCAATATTTTCAGAGATACGACTAATTTTTTATTTTGAAAATAAAAATTTTCAACAGTTATAGACTCGTTCTGTCTACATCGAATGGTCTCAACCGCGTCTCGTTATCTTTTAAGGGAAAAAAGTTGTGAGGATTTTTCCGACATCTTCTAAATCGTGTCGTAAAAGTGATTTTTCTGGATTTTTCAAGAGTTGTCGAAACTCCTGCAGGCATCCTGCGAACAAACGGTTTTTTTCGGTTTCTAGGATATAGAATTAGTATAGAAACGAAGTTTAAAGATAATCTGAGATCTAAAATTTTTTCACTAAATCTGTATACATATACATGGAAATTTTTCAATGCTTTGAAAAAGTACGTTTCTATATATATTTTGAGCTAAGAAATGCATTAAGCCCATCCACAGTGCCTCCTGGATCAATATTTTCAGAGATACGACTAAATTTTTATTTTAAAAATAAATTTTCCAGATTTTCCAAAATTTTCTCATTATATGGCTAAATTTGTTTTTAAAGTATTCTTTTCTTAATAAAATGCCGTTAATCGCATTCAGTTAAGTCTATTCGTTTCTGAAATATCTCTATTTTCCCAAACTTCTGCACGCAAGACATACCCTAAATTTCACGATATTTTTCGAACACTTGTGGTAATCAAAAAAAAATTAAAATTTTTAGCAGTTATAGATTCGTTTTTTCTTAATAGAATGACGCAAACCACGTCTCGATATCTTTTAAGGTAAAAAAATTGTGGCGATTTCTCCGACGTCCTGCAAATCGCGTCGCAAAAGTGATTTTTCAGGATTTTTCAGGAGCTCTCAAAATTCCTGCGGGCATCATGCGAAAAAACTGACGTTTTTTTTCGGTTTCTAATTTATTTTTAAAAAAAGAGTCTGAAGAAAGTTCACTTTTGGCAATCAGATTCAGTATGGTCTCTCAGATTATGAACAGGACTGGCATCCTTAAGTATTCCATCATGAATAGTGTATACAGAGTGAACCAAAAACTCTGCCGATTTTAAACTTTGATAATATTAAATTTTTACTCCGCAAGATAAGTAGTATTCCAAACCTACTGTATTATTGGGACATATTCATAGTTAAATCGAAATATTGTATAAACAGTTTAAGTAAGACTGTATAAACAAAAATAACATGTAAAACTGTATGTTATTGGGAAAAAGAGAATAATATCAATGAAAAAAGGCGATTTATCATTTCTTTATGGAAAAATCTGTTTTAAATTAAAGGCAATATCTGAAAGAAGTAGAGCAAATTTAATTTGTTTCGGTAAAAATATCCATTACAACTAAAACTGGCTTAAGAAGCAACATCGAATTCAAGATTAATAAAAAAACCAAACCAAACGAATCACTATTTAACGCCCACCTCTTAGGTTTTGGTGAACCCTGTATACAATATTCATGTTCGAAAATTTAAGGGTGCCAACCTTGTTCATAATCTGATAGATACCTTTGATTACCACAAGTGGTCTTTGTTCAGCAAATTATTTTAAAAAATCAATTTTTCGAAAAAAACCCCGTATGTCGGAAACGAAAAAAAAATTTAAAACCGCTAGAAATTGTTTTTTGGCACCTAGCTCTAGATTATTTTGGTTGCACAAAGAGAAAAAGAAATCTTCCATAGTAAGAATTCTGGTCGAACAAACTTTTAAAAAAATGACAGGGTTTTATATGTATAAGACGGTTGCTATGGTGTCCTGAGGTTGTCCTTATCGGGCTGCATAACATGGATATTAATTAAACCAAATCCATCCGTATTGAAAATATTTCATTTTGAATTTTCAGTAAACATTTCCTTGGTGCATCTCGAAGTGCTAGTATTTTATATAGATTCTTTGCAATTTCGTTAGCTGCAGAATTATTAAAATTACCAACCATGATAACGATAGTTAGTACGCACGTCGTACAGGGTTTATTTTTCCACCCACCTAGAGAGTTTATTTGAATAGATACGGAAATGTCGTAAATCCAAAAGTTGTTGGGTTTTTTATGAAGATTTCGGATATTATATCATAAGTGCGAAAATATTATTGGAAATGTCAAATTTTGACAAGTTGTCAGTTTCTTTAAATGAAACACCCTGTATATTAAATCATATTCTTGAAGATCTTTTTTTCTAATTTCAAATATACAGGGTGACAATTTAAAAACTTGAAATGGCCATATCTTAGGAAGGAAAAACTTAATCAAAAAACGCTCAAAACACTTTCTATAAAAAGTGAAGAGGGAACAAATAAAAGCGTATTATTCGACCCTTATCTGTAACCCCTTGGGCAGGGTGAGATACAACCCTAAAATCTTAAATAGAAAGGGGGGTCGAGTGATACATCATCTTAAAGCTCTTGAAAAATGCTTTCCAATGGTACCAAAGAATGCTGTTTTCCGTGAAATTCTTCTGTGTTTATTAAAGGAAACAATAAATTAAAACACAACTGTGAAATTTTTTATAATTATTTAATTAAACATTCAGAATGGTTCCCGTTGTTTTCAAGACAATAATAAAGCTTTTGTTCAAATTCTTCGCGTACATTTGCAAATGTTTCTCTGGATATAGCACGGCATTCCTGAACTATCCTGTCCTTGAGTTGCTCTATTGACTCAGGTTGCGTTTTAAATACGACAGACTTAAGCCGAACATGGCGACCCCACAAAAAGAAGTCAAGAGGTGTTAGGTCCGGGGATCTATGTGGCCATTCAACAGTACCTCTTCTTCCAATCCACTGGGATAATTATCATCCAACCATTGCCTGACGGGAACTACATGATGAGGAGGTGCCCCATCCTCTTGAAAATGTAGTAAGCGTTCTTCTAATGCTAAATTTCCTTGTATGTCCCTCTTATTTTCTAATTCCTTCATTAATAGTGGTTCAATAGACCTCTGCAGCATTTCAGCATACATTATGTACATTTAAATTCTATAAATATTGGGCCGATAATTACGTCTCCCAATATACCAGCCCAAACATTAATTTTTTAACTAATCGAGGTTCTGCCGTAATTCTGTCTGTCATTATTTCACAAAACTGGATTCTTCTATCCGGGTCGTCGTCACCAAGTTCTGGCAGTATGCGCAGTTTATAGGGATGAAACTTATGAAATTTACCTTTCTTATAGTTTCACGAGATAAGCCAGTTGCTACAGCTGCTTGACGAGTTGATAAAGTTGAATTACTTGCAAACTGCCCCAGAACTTCAATTTGCGCAGCTTCGTCAACTAGTTTCGGTTGATTTCTCTTTTTATTCGCATCAGAGCCAGTTTCTTCAAATTTAGCTACTAGTTGGCCAAGATACTCCGGACTTACATTTTGACCTGGATGCCTTATGGCTTATATTGGGCTATCCTTAAGATACATTGATCCTAACAACCATAAATGAAAATCATTTCTACACGTTCAGTTGTGTTGTACACCATTATTTAAGATAAGTGCTTTTCGTTTAAACTGAACCAAAACTCAACTGTTAAAATATCAATACTAATAGTACTAGTTACTTTTAAACTAAATATTGTGATAGTAAAATGCGAATATTCATAAACAAATAAAATACCGGGTTTAGAATGTTTGGAATTCTTAAGAGACATGCCAGGATATCAAAACTGTGTTTTTATTTATTGTTTCCTTTAATAAATACAGAAGAATTTCACGAAAAGTTGCTTTCTATGGTATCATTGAAAAGCATTTTTCAAGAGCTTTAAGATGATGTATCACTCGACCCTCCTTGCTATTTAAGATTTTAGGGTTGTATCTCACCCTGCCCAAGGGGTTATAGATAAGGGTCGAATAGTACGCTTTTATTTGTTCCCTCTTCATTCTATAGAAAGTGTTTTGAGCGATTTTTGATTGAGTTTTTCCTTCTTAAGATATGGCCATTTCCAGTTTTTAAATTGTTACCCTGTATATATATACTTTTAATATATTCTGTCAATTAGTTTTAGATATATAAGCGTCTAAACATTAAAGAAATGGTAAGGTAATTTGCGCTAAAACATAGTGAGCCATGGTCAAGACAATTGCAATGAACGACGCCTTTTTGACGTTAACCGGTCAAAAGTATCTATTTCCGAGCATTTTTAATATCTAATACATTGGACGATGGGTTATTCGGAAGAAGAGAAACGTGCGTAAAAGTGCATCGATAGCTCGTAATGAATATCATAGACGGGTTCCAGATAGACCAACACCGACTCGTAGAATAATATTAAACATCCTTAAACAATTGAATGAAAGAAAAACACTTAAGCGAAAAGTTAGAATAGTGGAAAGAACCAATACTATAAAAAATCAATAATATAAAGTAGGTAAATAACAATATTAGCTTAAAGAACTATGTTTTGGTTTTCTATATAGCCTCCTTGGTTTATAATGCGTTTCTTCTAAATTTTCTGTGTAGATAAAATGAGGTGATTGGGTGTTTAAATCGTCGATTGTTTGGACTATATTTTGCTCTAAAGCTTGGATGGTTCTTGGCATATTGTAGTATATCTTGTTTTTCAGATAACCCCACAAAAATATGTCCAATGGAGAGAGATCGGGACTTCCAATCTAGAATGGATACTTGTCATTTAAAAAATTGGTGACCGGCTGGACATTATGAGGAGGGGCACCATCTTGTTGCCATATCAAATTAAGATATGAATTAATCGGTAGTTGTAAATAATAGGTCCAATAACATGATTGTTAAAAAGGCCACACCAAACATGTAGGGATCTTCTTCACTGAATTTTGACCGCCTGAAGAGCTCGCGGGTTTTCTTTTGACCAAAAATGCTTATTTTTCCGGTTAAACGTGCCTCCAGGGGTAAATGTTGCCTCGTCAGTGAAAATTATGTTTGACAGATTTAGTTAGTTCATCATAACACGTCTTTCTATTTCTTAGCAGAAGTGTAGTCAGTCTATTTTATTTTGATCGGTTAATTCTTGAGTAGGTAAAAACTTATATGGCTTATATTTATAATTTTTTAGAACTGAGTGGATTTTATGCCATGATTTGTTAAAAAAAGTGGCTGCATCGGGAATTGAGCGCTCAGGATTTTCTAAAACAAGAATAAATAAGATAAATAAATTATTTTAATACAAAAGTTTCAAAGTTACCTTCAAAATATAATAAAATATTTAAATCTACTTCAGCGTTTCTTTCCACTATTTTAACTTTTCGCTTAAGTGTTTTTCTTTCATTTAATTGTTTAGCGATGTTTAATATAGTCCTACAAGTCGGTGTTGGTCTATCTGGAAACCGTCTATGATATTTGTTACGAGCTATCGATGCATTTTTACCATGTAAATAAAATAATTCTATCATGTCGAGTTTCTCTTCTTCCGAATAACCCATCGTCCAACGTATTAGATATTAAAAATGCTCATTAATAGATACTTCCGACCGGTAAACGTCAAAAAGGCGTCATTCATTACAATTGTCTTGACCATGGCTCACTATGTTTTAGCGCAAATTACCTTACCCTGAATTTTGAACGCCTTCTTTAATGTTTAAACGCTTACATATCCAAAATTAATTGACAGAATATATTAAAAGTATATATATTTGAAATTAGAAAAAAAAGATCTTCATGAATATGATTTAATATACAGGGTGTTTTATTAAAAAAAACTGACCTGTCAAAATTTGACATTTCTAATAATATTTTCGCGCTAATGATATAATATTCTAAATCTTCATAAAAAACCCAACAACTTTTGCATTTACGACATTTGCGTTTCTATTCAAATAAACTCTCTGGTTGGGTGGAAAAATCTACGGGAAAACCCTGTACATAGTTAAGGAAAGTCAATATTAAACCTTCTCCGGAGGTATGGATCAATGCGCATCCAGGCAGCTGTTTACTCGGTTCTTACTGATTGTTCCAAGCCGAACGCCCACGAAGAAATCTGTTGTATTTACACGGTGCTACCTTCCATATTAATATATTCCCAATGCTAATTTCAGCATTGTTCGCGAGCACACATGCTGAATACGAGATAACTCTATCTTGATCTGCGTCCTCGTGGAAATTGTTCCATTTAATGTTGTCCAAATATACCCGGTTTCAATTGCGTCGGTTGGAGGTTGAATCGTATATATTTAATAATATTAAGTAGTCTGGAATTGTTTGCAAGAGTTTATTTAATTTCGTCGTTTGGTTTAGCGCAGGTAAAATGTTCAATTTAAAAAGCTACTTTTATAAAAGTTTATTCATGTTTAATAATTTTCCGATTGCATTGGCCCAATATAGGATGAAAGGGAAATAACTATAAATGTTGTAGCAAATTATTATATTTAATGTCCGGATTAAAAAGCATAAAAAAAGTTAAAATAAGCGCTTAAAAAGCATGTAATTTTTTACAAAAAAAGCATGAAATATGCATAAAAAAGGCAAAAAAATGAAATACAAATTTATTGTTTATCTAAAAAAAACGTAATATAAAATATAATGGATAAACATTAAAATAAACAGAGCCTCTAATAAACAACAAAACAAAATAAAAAAATTAGTTTTTGTAGAAACAAGCAATAATTAAATGCTGATTTAAATGTTCCATAGTAAAGTTCTGTCTTCTATCACTTAAAATGTTTTTATAGTTGGAAAAACTTCTTTCTACGTCAACACTCGTTATGGGTGCATATTTAAATTTTGCAACCACATCTGGGTTCATCTGTAAGTCTGGGTCAGTACTCCCTGCCAATACCAAAGCAATTTTTTTTAATTTCTGAAAACCTTCATTTTTAGACAGTGTGTCTTTCAACTTTTTTTGTACTATTTGGCCAGTTGCTCCAGGAACATTGTCAATGGCTGTTTCAAAATTATTAATTATTTTAATGGAAGTATTTAATGTCATTCCTTGTTTCTCGAGGGACTTTATGGTGGAACTGACAAAACTAAAATTAGTTTTTAAATAGGATAAATTGTTTATTAATTCATTTTCATTTAGGACCGTTTGACAATCTTTAATTGCTTTGCTGGCTGTATCCGGTAGCTCAAATATAACTTTTTTAAAATTTTCAAAATTATCTGCATAATATAATGCGGCATCTAACCAAGTACCCCATCTTGTTAAAACTGGTTCAGATGGTAATGGAATATTGGGAAGTCTTTCTTTAAAAAGTTGTACCCGCAAAGGCGCTTTGACAAAAACCTTTTTTCCATTTTTTATAAGTTCGTTGAGAAGAGGAAATTGTTGCCTTATAGTTTCAGCAACTCTATTTAAGCCGTGAGCTAAGCAGGTACAATGGCATAAATTTGGATAAAACACTTTTAAATTTGTAGCCGTTTTAACCATATACGCTGCCGCATCAGAAAGCATGAGTAACACTTTGCTACAGGGAACTGCTTCTGGCAAGTAAAAGCTTGTTAGTGCCTCATTTACAAATCTTGCCACTGTGTTGCTGTTTGTGGCTTCTAGTTCCTTGGAACATATTAAATATCCTGTGGGTGATATTTCTTTATCAAGGACCCCGATAATTAAATTCGCAACATATCTTCCACAAGCATCCGTGGTTTCATCCACTGTAAACCAAATATAGTGACTTCCAATTAGTTCCTTTATTTTTTGAATTGTTTCATTGTATATAGCGGTGACATAATTTTTTCTAAGGGTACTTTCGTCTGGTATACGCATCTTACAATATTTTTCCAAAAATGACCTTAATCCATCATTTTTTAATTTATTCAAAGGTATATTGGATTGTACCATAGCTCTGCATAAATCAAGATTAAATTTCCTTTGATCGCTCTGTCCTGAAGTTGATTCTAACGATTCAGCAATTGTCGATTGTTTCGGTCTATTCGCAAATTTTTTCAGACATTCTTGATGTAACTGTGTCTTAATGTGTTGAATTATATTGTATTTTTTATCGCATTGTATCTATAATAAAAAAAAAACGTAAGAAACTAGCTAGATCCTCAAACCATTTTTTAAATTAAATTAATTTTCTCAAAAATGTATTATTTAGAAGCCACGCCAAGAAATAAACTGATGATTTTTTTGTCCAGTGGGGTAAAAAATAAATTAATTAATACTCTTAAACATTTGAGTATTTTTAAGTTTTTGGACAAGCAGTCAAAATTGTTTCAGTAAAAGTATGCATAAGTAAAGTACTGTGAAAAATTTTTAGATAAAAAAACTTACCGTTTTAACACAAGCTCTGCAAAACAATCGACCACCCTCGTATGTTAATTCTTTATAGTCTTTAATTAGCTCATTTATAGAAGGTTTTACTTTCGGCATTTTAAAACATTGAAAATCACAACGTTACGCCAAATACCGACGATGCAAAATGAAAACATTTCATTCTTTTTCTCTTTCGATACGTAGAAAAAACAGCTGATGCAAGACGCAACTAATACCATAAAATCTATTTTTGGACTGGGGTTTCACGCGTATTATCGATTTAAAAAGAAGAAACTGCAAGCGAGACAGAAGTTTGTTTATTTTAATTCGCGTTGATAAAAGTGTGCGTGTGCAATAATATTATTTTACCTATATTTGCAGTACTTACTACAAGAAATCTAAAAAAAAGCTTTAAAAAAGCACAAACCATAAAATAAGCATAAAAGTTGAAAAAAAGCAAAATAAGCATTAAAAACAGTGCCTTTTCGGCAATGTTTTTGTCTAATTCGTCAATATTAAAAGCCATCTAATGTTTGCCTGTAATATTTACAAAAAGCATATTGCCTTAAAATCCGGACTCTAATTATAATGATAACTAATATTATTATTATTTTATTATGTTTTAAGAAATCGGGTTGTTTGAGATTATACCGTGTCAAAATGGCTTCAACTGCACGAGGCATCTTAAGAGATTTTTACTTCACGAGGTCGGAATTCTGAACGAGCTCTGAGAGACCTAGGCCGGCTATTTATAGTCCACCTCTGTTCACCAAACCGTGACTCGGTGAAACGAACTGTTTCCACGTGTGACGTAGACTTGCAACGGTTCACGTTAACGATCCGTTAGGCAGTACCTACTACATCTCTACTAGCAGCTTATAGCGACATCTATAAAAGAAGAGCACAAGTGCCATCCCCAGCAAAACCGAGGCTAGAAAGTCAATACTTTAAAACCAAGATTGTCTGCAAGGATCATTTAACCATTCGCATTTTTACGTACTACAAGAAATCATAGTAAGAAAATAAAACGGGCTGGAATAAGTCAAAGAGGTCTCTTTTGAATCTTTGTAACACATGTAAATGAAAATCAAAAAGCACCTCAACTTAAAGACTAAGTATAAATAAAGGTAACTATTTTCACATTTATTTGGACTACATATTTTTGAGAAGATGGATTGTTTTGTGCTAGAAATCTTATTTCCAATATAGGATATCTCGACATCGAAAAACATGTCCGAAAATACAAAAAGTGTAAAACAAATTTATAATTTTCATTTATATTTTTAGCTCGTGAAGCCAGCTAGAGTTTAATTTCTGGTTCAAATTCGATAAAATACCAGTTCTAGTTCAGTCCAAGTCACATTCTAATTGAAGGCACAATAACATTAACAATTTACTGAAGTACACTACACGTGTTCCTGGCCATTAACCTTAACCCAGCAAGGACAAGGTCACCGAGAATAAAAATCAATATTGCACTATTATCAGAACAAAATATCCAATCAGCTCCGGTTGTGGAAATCTGGAGCCAGAACCTCAATTTTTGTAGTTATTAACCGAAGCAAAACAAGCATTAAGATAAGTACCTTTTTTCTGGGCCCTCTGAGGTGAACAATATCGCATACAGTGCAACAAGCTTATTTTCTTTTTCTTATTTAAATTTAGTTGAAATCAAATAATTTATACATCTGCACATTGTTTCACAGGAAAATAACTTAGAAATGGTAAAATGTCTAGTAGATGAAGGGTCTAATATTAATGCTAAAAATGCCTCTGGCTCAAAGCCTATGTATATTGCAGCTAGAGAAGGTCATAAAGATACCGTAGAATTTTTCCTTAGTAAGGGGTTAAGTATTAAATAAAAATTAAAAGGGGTGGCATATAGGAAGGGGTTATTTTAAATTAGTATCAGGAAACAGGGTTGTTTTTGGGGACATAATAAAAATTCAAATTTTTAGTTATGTAAAATAAAAAGCCAAACAGTTTAAAAACTGGATCGATTCGGCCGATACTTGGTGGAAATCCATAACTTAGATTTATGGTACTAAGTAAAAACAAAACAATTTTTACTTAAAACTTCCACTATATTAAAAAGGAAAAAAAAAATACCTTTCAAGACATTTTTCGCCAACATTGTGGCTTCTTCAGATGATACAATTAGAATGAAGTAAAATATTTAATACCTAGTGTACAGGGTGATCAGTTAAGGGTAGCGAGCGGCCATACCTCATAAGATATTGGTCGTATAGATTTGAGAAAAAAAAATCGTAATAAAAGTCGCCAAGAGAAATTGCTGAAAATTATTTTCGAGTTTGTCAAATGTGCGCTAGAGGGCGTAACAACCAACACCAGGTAGAAAAATGGGGTTTTTATAGAATTTTGCCTGATGAAAATATATCGATGATATCATTTTCATATTTAGTGACCATTTTCCTACACTTTTTGTCTAAAATATTTTGTTCTATATATCATAATAAAGCGGTGGGGGAAGTTAAATTGTTTTTTCAAACAAACCAAGATGTCTCCCGTTTCTTTTGACTGATTTTAGCAAACTTAGGCTCATATGAAAGAACATAATTTGCACTACAAAACGCTTATTTGGTTTTGAATTTTTGACTTTTTTTGGCGTCGCTAGATGGCGTTAACTGAATTAGTAGCATATTTTTTAGTTTTTTTCAAAAAAAAAACAAATGTAATGGTATATTCATTATGAGTGCCGAAAATACTCGTAATCCGCGTCATCGAAAAAAACATTATAAGAAACAAAATATTATGACAATAGCTACAGCTTTAAAAATATCAAAGAGGAAAACGCAATTGAAACTAATACGGAAAGTTGGGCAGCAATTGCTATAAAGTTGATAACTACGTTATGTATTCAAGCTAGTCTAGAAATAATAAAAATAGTAGATACACAGTTTAGTTTTGCCAAACTTACCTACAAAAATAGGCAAAAAAGCAAGGAGTATCACCAACAGAGACATCTTGCAACGTAAAATACGATGACACAAATGATAGATAATAATAGTCATTATTTGTTTTCGTTTGATAAAATTTGAATAATTGTAATGTTAATAAGGCGTTTAAATGATAAGGCCGAAAACGTTGACCTTATCATTTAAAAAACAATTTAATTAACAGTTTTTTTTAGTTGCTAATTGGACATTTTTTTCTAAATTTCTTTCATGCTGTGTATCATGGTTAGTTTAAAAAGCATTAAAAGGTATTTTAGCAACAAGGTTTGATCGTATTCTTTCAAGGAAGAACTTAACACAATAACAGCTTTGCCACAACAACGGTCAAATCGCTATTTTCAACACTAAAGTGATAAACGAACTAGTTTGTTTATAAATAATTTACGGTCCATACGTATTAACAAAAATTGGTTGAAGATATAAATATAAATATAAATAATTGAAAATAAATCAAAAACGTTCGGATGAGAAGAAACTGTGATATAGCTATGAAATCAGAAGATAAGTTAAATAATAAAACATATAATAAGGGTGCCTCATTAAAAAAAGTAAAACTTATGGTAATATCTTATAAAATTGATGGACTGTTGTTTTCTAACAACTAGAAGAAAACCCTAGATTAGGTTTCAACATATTAGTTTAAAAACAATTAATTGAACGTAGGTATATCAACAAATACATACTGACTTATTTTGGCTAGGACGTTTTTGACCTCAAGACTCTCATTTAGCTATTTTTTTTTGTTATCTATTTGCATTTCGTCAATATCAACCCTTTTCGGAAGTGGCTTTTGCTTTTACTGTGATAATGTCTACCTAAAGACAAGAGAGTTTTATGATGCCTGAACATAACATGAAATGTTATAAAATGAAACTTTACTGAATTTAAAGAGGTTATGTTTTCTTTATCTATTTTATTTGTACACAATTAAATACTAAAATTAACTATTCTAAACCGTTCTATGCTGCATCAACAGATACTGTGTCGTCATCGAAAGAGGTTCCAGAAGAACCCCCACTTAAAATTGGGGATTGCTGAGATGGTACTTGAGGGGTAGGTTGTTGTTGCGGTGGACCTTGGGGAACTTGAGGATTATCTGCGGATTCTATTATTGGGGAACCACCTGCAAAAAAAATTAAACAATATTTCGTTCATCTTTGTCACCAGGAATGATCAATATAGTTTTCTTTTAGAAAATAAATAGATTTTAGTAGATTCTAAAACATCTGCTTATATTTGATAAAATGATACTATATTTAAAAAGAATAAAATACAAATTTATTAAACATGTATTTTTTAAAAGTTGAAGCATAAAGATGTGTGACTGCTGATTAACATTGGCTTATTACATTTTTTATACACCCTATACAGCTTCGTATTTTTAACATTAATAGATAAAACGTCTAACACAATAAAGGCGATGAGCGAAAACAGCCTCTTACTGCATCAATCTGTTTTCAAGTAATAAAGCGTTAAAATGCCTCAAAATACTGATTTATTTAGAAGCACTGATCATCTTGGTTTCATATAACACAGTGAAACGAGCTTTTGGCAGGCGCTGGATATTGACTTTTGCGTTCATAATTTTGATTACATCTGAGTAATTAAAACAATTATGGACCAGTTGTTACGTAGATAGCTAAGGAAAAGAAAAGTAGTGATATTTCTGGATTGTATATACTTATAAACTAAAAATTAGGCACATTACTATTAAATTAATATTAGATGAATAAAAAAATAGACACTTTAACATTGACCGAATTAAACAATCTTTATTTAGTTAAAGCAATATTAATTATTACGTATTAGAAATAACAAATACAACATAATACTAACCACGTAAAAAATATGTTCCATATACAAGGTGCCTCAAAAAGAAGTATTTGACGAACGGAAAGAAGGAAGCCTTTCAAATTGTGGTGACTACCCCAAGAAGCTATAATCTACCTCTTAAAAACATTTTCGTGATTGAAATGTTGCCAGATCTACTGCTAACTGACATCAGATACGTAACTTTAAATGAGACGTATTTTATTCTATTTTTGGATCCTACAAAAAATTACATTTATATTTTATGTCTATAAGAGCGATATGAAACCAAAATACGAAATCGAAAACTTCAGAGCTGTAGGTGTCAATTTGACGTTTGCAATTCATTGTTTTTATAGCACACCATGCTATTAGGAACGCATAACATTCTAGACCTCGTCTAAAAATGATAGCGATTGCGTCCAACCTTTTTTGGGATGGCTGCTTCAAAAAATTAGACAATAAATAAAAAAATATACTTCTTGGTACATATACAGAACAGAGTTGGATGCTATGAAATCGGAATATTTAAAAATGTCCATCCTTAAGAATCCAAGATCGAAAAAAAAATAAAACTATTTTTTCAAAATTTAATTTCTTTCCCGAATTCAAGCCAGCCTGCACATACATACAGGGTGTTAGTAAATTAAGTGCGACAAACTTCAAGGGGTGATTCTGCATGAAAAAATAATGACAGTTTGCTATATAAACGTAACGTCGTTTTCCGAGATACTGGGTGGTAAAGTTACTGTTAAAATCTAAAGATTTATTTATTGCTTTAAAACCGGTCGAGATATGCCAATGAAATTTAGCGCGTTTTATTGCCCATTTTTTTGACATGCAATTAGGAATTTTATATTCATCATTGGCGCGCATACGGGTAATGATGAAAATGGTACGCCACTGAGACATTTTAAATTAAAAATCATATTTGAATTGCTCATTAAATTTGTGACAAACAATCTCTCTTGCCTTTTTTTCGTATGGGGCCCGGTTTTTATGCAAAAAAATAAAACATCTTAACGCGTATTTTTCATTTTTTTAGTACATTATCTAGTATAGGCTACGGCCAACATTTATCTGTTAGATACGAATATTTTAACGAAATGTCAAATTAGCGTTTCTTCATTTTTAGTTTGTAATAACTTTATTGTTAATAAGTAATATAATTCTGCGCCTATTTTTGGCCATTTTTCATAAAATCTCTCAAATTCCAATTTTTTTAAAAGCCGTTTTCTTTACTGACGAGGCCGATGAGGAAAATCCACATAGAATCTTTAAAGCTCATTTTCAGCATCAGTTTTCAATAAATTTATGACTTGGTCCATAATTCCTCCCACAATGACTAACAGGCGAATCTTACCTTAATTTCCCATAGTAAGAGTTAAATGGTCTGTTTGAAGAAATTCTTGTACAGCTGAGACAACAGTTATGATGTATGCATGATAGTCCATTTTAGCATTAATGTCCGTAATCACTTAGATATAGTAAATTCAAATCGTTGGAGGAAGTGGAGGTACGGAAAATTGGCCTGCTCGACCGCCGGATTTAAATCTTCTAGATTTTTGCATTTGGGGTTTTCTTAAGTCATTAATTTATTCCAGTCGCGTCGGAAATGGTGGTGACCTGAGGAATCGAATTATCGACAATAAGAAATACACCAGGAATATTTGCGCTAATACGACAATCAATGAGGCGAAGAGTTGAATTTTGTGTCACGTCTAAGGGAAATCATTTTCAACATTTCTTGTAGCTTTACGCCTATTTAATATTTTATTAGTGTTATTTAGATTGTTCTTGATGGTTTTTGCCCATTGTACGGTTTTTGTATTCATCCTATATATTCCGCCTCCGGTTTTACAAAACGATCTTGAAAATCTGTTTGATTTTTTTGTCACTTTAAACTATATCTACGGTAAAAATATATACATTATAAGAGATTTTAACTTAGCAGATTATGAGGGTTTTTTAAGCGGAAACTCTCAACGAAATAGTAACTGCATAAATTTGTTATGGAATTCTTTAATCTCGAGCAATATAACTTTATTAAAAATAACAATCAAAGGGGTCTGGATTTTATTCTGACGAATAGCAACTCTAATTGTAACGTAGAGAGAGCAATCACTTGATATTCTTATCAAAGAAGATATTCACCATCCTGCTTTAATGATTTCCTTTAAAAGACCAAAGTCAAATAATTTTAAAAACTCTATAAACTTAAATATGAATAATCTATACAATTTTCAACTCATTTCTTCAGCAGGACTGGTCCTTGCTGGAAAATCAGACAACGGTGGAAAATGCATGTAATACTTTTTATAACTTAATATACTCCATATTTGACCTAGCAGTTCCCCGTTATGGCCATTCTTCAAATAGGAGATATCATCCTTAGTTCACTTCAGAAATTATTAAAAATATATAAAACTAAAGATAAATTGCATAAAAAGTACAAAAAATATGGCAGGATACAGGTTTTCGAAAGATTTCAGACTGTGAGATCAAAAGTCAAAACTGATATAAGTATAACATATAAGAAATATATTCAAAAAATGGAGACGGATATCAAAAAAGATCCCAAACGCTTTTGGAATTTTGTCAAAGGCCGGAGAGAGATAACAGCCATTCCAAACAATATGCACTTTGATGGTCAGAATCTAGATAATCCACCCGATATTTTGAATTCATTTGCTTCATTTTTTAAGCAATCTTATTCACCTTCTAACAATATCCAAATTTCAAATAATTCGTTCTCGTGTAGTGATCAAAATACATACATATCTACAGTTAGTGAACGGGATATTATTTGTGTTATTAAAAAACTTAAACCTAAATATACTGCCGGACCAGACCTTATTCCAGCATTTTTGATGCGTGACTGTCGATTTGTGTTAATAAAACTTCTTCAAATCCTATTTAACATGTGCATTGAACAACAGATATTACCAAATATATGAAAAAAGTCGAAAGTATGTCCAGTCTTTAAGAAGGGTGATATATCAGACATTCAAAATTATAAACCTGTTTCCATCATATGCAACTTCTCAAAAGTCTTTGAGTTCATATTGCACGACATTATTTTTCCGTTGGTGCAAAATAAAATTGTTTCTGAACAGCATGGTTTCTTTAAAAATCGTCCCACAACTACCAACCTGGCCCTTATAACGCAATACATTGCGAACTCGATTGATGAGGGTCTGCAATCTGATGTAATATATTTAGACTTCTCCAAAGCATTTGACAAGTTAAATCATGACTTGTTAATTAATAAACTTTCAAATATCGGATTTTCGGATTCCCTATTACGGCTCTTTACATGTTACCTTTCAAATCGCACACAATATGTGGCTATAAATGGTTTTCAATCGGAGAACTATATAGCTTGTTCGGGGGTGCCGCAGGGTTCCGTTTTAGGTCCCTTGCTGTTTTTATTAACGACATTGGTGATTCTCTGGATATTGGTTATTTACTCTACGCTGATGACATCAAACTGTTCGCTAACATTAAGTCTATGGAGGACTGCTTAAAAATCCAATTGACTGGTGCCAGGGAAATTGTCTACAGCTAAATATTGGAAAATGCAAGGTTATGTCGTTTACTACAAAGTCAGAACCGATTATTTTTAACTATAACTGCAATGGTGAAATTGTAGGCCGATCTAAGGAGTTCTGTGATCTGGGAGTTACATTTGATCAAAAATTATCATTTACCTCACATTACAGCGCTATTAAGTCAGATTCTTCTAAAATGTTAGGGTTTATAGTTCGTACTACTAAAGAGTTGAGCCAAGTGAAAGTCATAAAGCTGCTGTACTCTAGTTATGTCCGATCCAAACTTAAATATGCGGCAGTTGTATGGTCTCCGGCATATAATATACATGTGCCTGGTATTGAAAGAATACAGCGAAAATTTGTAAAATATCTAAGCTTTAAACAAGACGGTCGCCATCCCGCTAAAGGATGTGATAAATTTTCACTGACGAACTTAAAAACCAGACGAGATAACCTGCAAATGATATTTTTGTATAAGCTCTGTTTACTTTCTAAAATAAATTTCAACGTGCCTCGTTTAAGTTCACATACAAGCAGTGCTTTTTACTTGCCGAATCCTCGTACAAACATATTAAAAATGTTTGCCTATTTATACAGTGTGCGATAACTTTAACAAAAAAACTAATTTGGATCTTTTTTCTGATAGTTTAGAATCATATAAAAAAAAATTTACGAGGCTAAACCGTTTTGCTAATTTAAATCTTATTCAAATATCAGAATTTGGAAAATAATTACTGTTATTATTAGTTATAAGCTTCTTTTTATGTGTAAAATGTAATTTTTTAGTAGACTTGAATATGTAGTTTTTCACTGTCTTGTAATTGGGATCTTCCTTTAAGACAGTTAACTGTAAATAAATAAATAAATAAATAAGTAAATAAATAATAATTTGACATAGGAAGCTTGTAAAGGAAACTTAGACTAAAATCATTTTATTGTTGGGTATTCAAAATAATTTTGAGAGACATTTTAAACGTGACCCTGAAAAAAAATCATTTAAGGTCTAAATGCAGCAATAAACTCAACAGAAGTCTGGGAGAGAACTCATGGTTCTTGGTATTAGTCCGTGCCAAAGTGGAATTATTTTCCGATGTTCGATTGTACTAGGCATCGTTAGGGATTTTTACCGGCAGAAGATTTCTGACAACCTTCAGTAACGTGCTGTATTGTTTTTGAAGTTTGGCATCCATATCTGCAGTTATCGTCTCGGATAATATATTTCAAGTAATTCCGAGTGGAAATAACTTAGTCTTTTATAGCAAGAAGGTAGCCCTTCCTCTCTAGAAACATCTATCCTGAAACCAATCATTAGTTTGATGCTGGCTTGTCGACATGTGCCTGATTGTCCGTTATAATTATATGTTAGGCCCGTGCAGAGGTTTTTCCAACCACATTATTTATCTCTCATTATCAGTCTCTGAGGATGAGTTACAAATTGCTATTCATTCAGAGTTCACGGAATATACTTGTCGGTTTCGCATATAACACGGTACAGTGTGTAAGTATCAACGTGTCTATAAAGATGAGTTCTTATGCTTATTATTTGTTGGCTAGATGCTTTCTGATGTCTGATAGGCCTCTTTCTTTTAGATGTCGTGGGAGCGTTGCTCGCTCAAGGGCACTTCGAGGGTGATGTTTTTGTACTTTGATCACCAAAGTTCTGAAAATTAATATTCGTATCAGACCAATTCACTATCCCAAATGAATAGGTAAGTACATTGAGTTGTGTCCTCAGCACTTGTCATACTCTTGTATATTCTGTCTTCATAGTTTGGAGGTTTATTTGCATATCATAGGTCATATCCCGCGTTCATAGACTCAATTCAATACGGAAGACGATTTGAACGAAGATTTCCAGGCACATCTCATACAATTCTCGGCAAATGTATAAACAAATAAACATGTATGTATTATTGTATATATATTCCCAGTATTCCCATCGACGAAGCATTGGACAAGATTGCTATGAACGAGGATTTCCAGGCACATATAATACGACTCTCGGAGCATTGCCTTAAAAATACTTCTCTTTCATTCAACGGGCAAATGTATAAACAAATAGAGGGTGCTCCAATAGGGTCCTCCCTATCACTAGTAGTCGCGAATTTATGAATGATATACTTCGAAAAAAAAGCTCTTAAGAAAGCAAGTTCATATATGGCAACATGGTCATACCAACTTCGAAACTTGCCATATTTATTCATGACTCTCTCACATCGGAGGCCTCCCCTGTGGAGATTATTGACAGTCTCTCAGTTGAGTCAGTTATTGAGTGTTGCTGTCTGAAACTAAAATATCTTTGCTTGATTGATATCTACTGACCACCATCGGGACACTTGCAGCTTTTTATTGATGTACTAAATTAAAGTTTAATCACAGCAGCATCCAGTTTTGAGTTGGTCATTGTGTGTGTGGTGATTTGAACGTAAATGCTGGATGTAATGATAAATCACATAGAATACTCTCGGATTTATTAGAGAGCTTCGATATGGTCTCTCTTTTAAAAAATCCAATGCCATTTTAGACTATGTTATTTCTAATAAACCTTCTTTGCTTCACGTACAAGCAGTGCTTTTTACTTGCCGAATCCTCGTACAAACATCTTAAAATTTTCGCCTATTTATACAGTGTGCGATATCTTTAACAAAAAAACTAATTTGGATCTTTTTTCTGATAGTTTACAACCATATTTGCTAATAAATCTTATTCAAATATCAGAATTTGGAAAATAATTACTGTTATTATTAGTTATAAGCTTCTTTTTATGTGTAAAATGTAATTTTTTAGTAGGCTTAAATATGTAGTTTTTCACTGTCTTGTCACAGGAATCATCCTGTAAGACAGTTAACTGTAAATAAATAAATAAATGAATAAATAATTAAATAAATAAATAAATAAATAAATAAATAAATAAATAAATAAATAAATAAATAAATAAATAAATAAATAAATAAATAAATAAATAAATAAATAAATAAATAAATAAATAAATAAATAATGTATTAAAGAAATGAAAAATACGCTTTAAGATGTTTAATTTTTTTGCATAAAAACCGCGCCCCATACGAAAAAAAGGCAAGAGAGATTTTTTGTCACAAATTAAAAGAGAAATTCAAAAATAGTTTTTAATTTAAAGTGTCTCAGTGGCGTACTATTTTTTTTAATAAAAAATGAGATCATTACCCGTATGCGCGCCAATGATGAATATAAAATTCTTAATTGCATGTCAAAAAATGTGCAATAGCTACCTCTTAAAAAACACTAAATTTCATTAGCATATCTCGACCGGTTTTAGAGCAATAAATAAATCGTCAGATTTTAACAAAAACTTTAACACCTCGTATCTCGGAAAACAAATCATTTGCGGACATACGTTTATATAGCAAACTGTCATTATTTTTCCATGCAGAATCACCCCCCGAAGTTTGTCGCACTTATTTACTAACATCCTGTATATTTACTATATAATAATAATATAACTGGCTTTTATGACAGAAAATGGACTGTCAAGTAATATAGAGTTAAAATGCCTTAAAATACCGTAGGTAACCGGATTTCCCAAAACCGACAAACACATATACTCTGGTGAGAAATCTTACCTTGGACTGGCGAAGGACCTTGAGCAGGACCTCCCTGCGCAGGCAATTGTCCAACGACAGGCCCTTGCGAAACTGGATACTGAATCTGAATTGGATTCTGAGCAATCAGTCCCGGATACTGCGCAAAGATAGACTGCTGCGCAAATACTGGTCTATGGGTGAACAGAGGACTCGTTGCATAATAAGTTGGAGCCAGCAAAGGTTGCGAATATACTGTAGCTGCCGGAGAATGGCTGTATGCTACAGGAGCGCTATAGGATAAAGCTACTGGTGCGAGTGATTGGCTGTAGGCTTCGGCTGGTCCGTGAACGATGGAGGTTGATTGTCTGAGAAAGGTGGTCGAAGCTGGGACGATGCCGGCATGGCTGTAGCTGACAGCTAAGATGACTGATACTAGTAGGAAGATCTGTGGTAAAATAAAACAAAATTTATAATAAGACCTACATCTTCCATAATTTTATTAATTAAATATAACTATTGCTATTATTTTTATTATTAGTTCTAACCAAGGCAGATTGTATTCCGTATAGACAGACAATCTACCCAGTAAAAAATAAAATACCCCTAAATGAATCTGTATTGTATTCTCTAAAGTAGGCTTCCATAGAGAGATTTTCGCGTAGTACAATATCAAGAGTTGCCAGTTAGCGACGCACTGCATTTGATCGGCTGTAGCAATCTTTTCTCTTTTTAGAACATAATTTTTAATTTTTTTTCTATAAGTATGTGGAAATTAAAAACCTTCCGCACGCATGTTAGTGCCGAAAATCAGTTTTTGCCGCATTAGTGCGGAAAGTAATTCACTTTCCGCACTAGTGCTTGAAAGACAATTTTATTTTCAACTGTGTCAAAAGTACTAGATGTTATTTTTCTTTAAAAATTATTTAAAAACCCGCTTAACAGAAAGAAGCAATTTCTCATCTAGATTTGTAATTCTTCAATATCCTAAAAAATTCAACAATGCATACCAGTATTTATATTACAATATCCACATACATCGTGTTATAACCTCATATCGTTCCAATATGTATGTGTGTTTTGTAAATATTTTTGAACGTCGCTAGAGGTAAATGTAAATGCAGATTAAGAATTCTGAAAAACATTTAACATATTTTAAACTTCTGATTTGTGATTAAATCTAACCTAAAGTAATTAATTCTAATAAATAAAAATTTAACATATTTCATTTCACCCTGCTCACTAAAGTGTTCATAGGAAAAATTTTGTACCTTAATCGTGAGGAAAAGTATCTCTTTTTGGACTAGTAAAAACTAATTAACTTTAAAACAATGTTTTACCTACCTCGCACGCTTTTTGACTATAATTCAAACCGACTGCTGTTCAAATATTAGTACCAACATGTGATATTATAACATACCCAGTAAAAACCCTGTATATTTCACACTTTTTGCTTTACACTGTATAACAATTCTTAGTTGATTGCTAAACAAGCACAATTTCTGATCGGACGCACAATGGTATATCAATTCTTCGTTTTTTTTTCCGATAACTTTATATTTATTCATCCTAGAACACCTACCTTCATTTTTGCACTAATAAATATTTTCTTCTTTAAATTAACAAAAACAATGCCTGCGTCCTTTGGTTAAAAATTACTTTTATACTTGCTGTACACCCTGGCATTTAATTTAATCCCTTCCAATGGTCATCTTAAAAAAATCAAAATTATGGCATTTGTAAACACGCGTACAATGAATTCGCGTTGTTTTTGAGTTATAAGAGCTGATTTTTGCTAAAATAAATTACATCACAGTTGAAATTATTACAATGGTCAATAAAGAGGTGAAGATACGGATCATTTTGAGTAAAAAGTTCTGTTGACAATTTCTGAGAAAAAAAAAAGATACATATTGAAATTATTTTGTTGCAGTGGCGGCTATTCAGGTGAAGTAGGTAAAGTGCTAGTTCATCAGGAAAAATAAACAAGCAAACATCCAACTATATTTATCATATATCTCTTAAAATTTTAATTTTTACATTCATTTATTCACCTAATTGGTAAAAAATAAACTGTACATCTCGAATAAATATTTTACTTGACCGTCGGCGGCATGTCTTTTTAAAACTTTCAATCGAACTTTATTATAACAACTATAACAGTGGCGCAAACCGCTTTGACTTTGCTGGAGGTGTTATGTTTCGTTTACGATTTTCCTACTATGTTGCCATGACAACGCGTATCCGATGACGTCGAGCCCACGTGTCGTTCAGTTTGCGGTGGTTGTTTACTTTCATTTTCGCGGATTTCGCTGCAACCGGTGAGGTCCTTTGCAGTTAACTTGAGTGTTTTGTGTTATATTTATTTATGGTGTTGTTACAACTTCAAATTTGAAGTTAGTAAATGTGACTGGGTTAAATTAAAAGACGTCTTTGAATTTATTACAAACTGTGACAAATCTGATGAAAAAAAAATCTCTTGACTTTCATTTTTGCATATCCAATATAAATCGCTATCGTGAGGCGCTCTGTAAAAAAGAAATGAACATTTTTTTAACCCCTTCCACTCCAGATATCCAGCATATGGATATTCTGAGTTTAGCTTCCCAGTACCGCGATATCCATATGGTGGATATTGCACCATACGTTCTAATATGATATCAAAACTTCATGGTAAGGCACTCACTATAAGACTGTCAAGACTGGTATTAGAAATAAACCTTCCTTCCACTACTGTGGTGGTGGTAAGGTGGGGATATCTACGTGCAACCTTCGATCTTCGATCAGTGCTCGCTTAGTTCTTCTGGTAGGGAGTCGTACGGACTGTTTCGGCAAAATTACGTGAATATACATGTTCTAGGCGTCATTTGTATACACTAGAGGTTAGTTTTGACTGTTGTGTTAACTCTCGGTAAGTTTTAGATATATTTGTTTGGTTTTGTTTTGCATGTAAATAATTTTTAGCGCTATGGCTTCTTTGTATTCTTCTGATGATAGCGATGATCCAGAATATCACTTAAGTGACGCTTCCATGGGAAGCGATAGTGATGAGACCTTCTCAGAAACTGACGAGGACGAGGAAATTGAAAATGTTGTTATAGATGACTGGCAAATTTTGGCGGAGCCTTTCGCTGATCAATTGCCTAGACCCGTTCCTAACTTTTCAAGTGATTTTGACTTCCATCCCGCGATAGATTTTCAAGATTGCAGAGATCCTGTTAAATGTTTTGAGTGTTTCATAACTCCGAAAATTGTAGATAAACTATGTGAGTGGACCAATAAAAGAGCCGAAAAATATTTTCAAGACAATAACGCTTTGACCGTTTTTGGCGTCCAGTGGCGTAAACTTGAAAAATGTGAATTATATGTGTTCCTTACTCTTCACATCCTAACAGGATTAGTAAAATTACCCCGTATAACAGATTATTGGAGTACTAATATTTTGTGTTCAGGGCCAAAAGTTTTTCATAAGGATGTAATGAGCCGGAATAGATACCTTTCCATTCTGAAGTTTATACGATTTGGCCCTCCGGAAGCGGTGAAACGCAATCAACCTCTGACAAGAATTGGCGTTTTTATGGCAATGCTAAAAGACAATTGCATGAATCTGGTTGACCCAGGCCCTGTTTTTGCCATCGACGAGCACCTTGTTCTGTATAAAGGAAGGTTGCACTTCCGCCAATACATAAAGTCGAAAAGGAGCAGATTTGGCATAAAAATGTTTGCATTATGCCCAAGTGCCCCTAATTTACGAGGCTACACATGGAATTTTTGTGTGTACGTTGGAAAAGATACATTTGACGTATCCCATATTCCGGGTACCGAAAATCTTTCAGTATCCGAACGAATAGTGGTACATTTAGCACAAAATTTACTAAACAGTGGAAGGGAGATTATACTAGACAACTGGTATACATCCGTAAGACTATCGGAATTTCTGCTTTCTCAAAACACATTTGTAACAGGAACAATAAGATCTAATCGTGGAGTTCCCAGGCAGTTGACAGATTTACCACTGGAACAATATCAGGCTTGTTTTATTCGTAAAGATATGCAGCTAATAGTGAGATTTAGAGATAAAAAGGATGTATACCTTTTAACAAGCAAACACACAGCGGGTTTTCGTGAAAAAACTCGTCACGTATCGGGTGCCAAGCAACTCAATTACAAAAAGCCCGAGCACATTGACTTCTACAATCAAAATATGGGCTCCGTGGATGCCATTGATCAGGACTTAGAACCTTACAACTCTATTCGCAAAAATTATACTTGGTTTACAAAACTCTCCTTGCAGCTCGTACTTCACATGCTCCTGAATTCAAGAGTACTATACATTCACGCCAATGAGGGTACACCTATTACTATGTACGAATATATAAAATTAGTCTGCAATGGAATTTTGTTGAAATATAGTGAAGGTTTTCAAAATATGGTTTCTACAAGTAAATCAAAACCATCCACTTCCAAGGCTTGCTGGCCTAAACTTGAGCATATTATGGCCCATTTGCCTAAGGGTGAGAAAAAGAGAGCACTGAGAAAAGTATGTGCTGTATGTCACAGACAAGGCATTCGAAAATTAACAAGGAATATGTGCCTTCAGTGTCCAGAAAAACCGGGATTATGTAGTTTGGAACATTTTCAGCAGTTTCACAATTAGATTATTTTTGTCATTTTATATTTATAAGAACTTTTGTTTTATTCTTATTATTATTGTATGTTCTGAATAAATATTTAAAAAAAACTGTTTTTCGTTGTTTGTTTATTTACATCACAACATTCCATACCTAAGTCAAACCCTACACATTATTCTTGATATCCATACGGCGGATATCCTGGTATATTACCAATATCCAAACGCTGGATATCCTGGTATAGCACGAATTTTTAACTGCATGGCGCCATTTTGTTTTAATGTTTTTAGAGCTAATATCATGTAAATACATTTCTTAACAAGTGTCTAGAGTCCATACTGTTTTTATATAAAAACGGTAATTTGGTATCAGCAAGCCTCTAGGAAAATGCGGCTGGAGTGGAAAGGGTTAATACCTCGTTTGATAAAGCAAATTCTATTACAGAAATTAATCATTACAAACGTGAGCTTGCTAAGCTTTCACCTCAAGAAATTAGTATAGAACCCTTTTTTATGAAATATTGAAACATATTTTAATGGAAATGACACTAAGCTTTCAAGACTGTGAAAAAATTTTCAAGTTTGGCAGATTCTGCTAAATTTTCCCAATATAGTTTAAAATTTCCGACTGGCCCGTTTGAAAATTTGTTACAGTTATATGTAGAAATGTTTTCAAAAAGTCAACGACTTAAAACTGAGCTTGGCTTTATTTTTGCCAATGAGAGTAATTGGAATATATCGCTGCAAGAGCAAGTGAAAAAAATTAATAAAAATAAATATATTTTTACCAAAGCATATAAAGTGTTTTCCCTTATTTTGACAATACAGTCGACAGGTGCTTCACAGGAAAGAAATTTTTCTTGCTTCAAATGTGCAAAAACTTATTTAAGAAATACAATATCTCAAGAAAGACTTAGTTCTCTTGGCAATACTTCAGTTGAAAAGGAATTTCTGGAAGAGATTAGGGCAACTCATTCATTTTATGAGGATGTTATAAATAAATTTGCTGCTATCAAGGATAGGAAAATTGATTTAGTATACAAAATTACTATTAAATTAATTCGTAAAAAAATATTCTACCCCTACACATATAAAAAAAAATCTAGAAAAAAAATTATTGCGATATTTTCTTGCTTCATTTGCACTTCACTTACTTTTTCACCCGCGAGCCGCCACTGTTTTGATGTAATTTGGGAACCTTACCAGTATTCCCTGTCTCGACTTCGCCCGAGAGAATGTGTGTGTCATACATTGTGTTAAATAATGAAACCGTGTTTAGTTATTTTAATTGAAGAGTATAGAAAATAGTCAATAGAAAATTTGTTATTTAAAATCCTTTCTTATGGCTTGCTTAAGTCACAAAATGAATCTATTTGTCAAATTGCGTGGTTCTGGTTTAAGTAGTTTCACCTCTGCGTTGATAAGCCAGTCAGTCAGTCAGGACCTTTTTACAATACTAGTATAGATCTTACTATTAAATTCATCATCATTATTAAGATTTGTCTTTAAAAAGTCGCAAATTTAGAAAATATGTTTAAATGTTAGATGGCCGTTATTTCAGAGCACATAAGCAAGCAATAGGGATACTGCAGTTATTTGTCTCTAAATTGTCTGTAAATAGACAAGAACTTCGTATTATAAAACAATAAAAAATAAGTATTTATTGTTGGAAATAAATCCGATAAAAAGGATCTTGTTTATACAACAATTTAATATGCTTATCTGTGACACATGACACAAAACTCCTTTTTAGCAGCAATATTTTATAGGAAAACAACAGGACAATTGTACCACTATCAATTCGTACGAGAAACAAGATTCGAAACATAATTCCATACAACTAAAATATCACAAAATTTTTATTTTTTGAAAGATATACAATTTAGGAAAAAAAGTTATATATATGAAGATATATAATATACCGCGGTTTTTCCTGGTTAGGAGTCAACTCCTAAAAATTAAATGGGACACCCTGTATATTATCCTGGATATTTCCTCATTAAAAATAAGATTGAAATACCTATCTCTCGTCGTTTAGGATATAATAGCCGTTTTATTTAATTTTTTTAAAAACGTATATATTTAAGGTAGTAGAAAAAAATATATGTATATTATTTGTGTTAACCTATACCTATCTCTAACCGTTTAGAAAATATTCGCTATTAAACCAATAAAAAATGTTTAAATTTTCTGTACATACAAATAAAACATAACAAAAATTTTTTACTCTCCAATATGTAAATTTTGTTAAGAAGTTAAGTTAATAGAGAACATTTACATAATTACAAATGAATTAATGTGTAAAATCAAAAAAACAATTGCATGGAAAATTAAAGTAAATTTGCCACATGGCCTCCATAGATGACTTTCATTTTTCTTAAGGCATCTCTTACTGCAGCACTTTCATTGATATTTTGAATTTCTTCCCTTATTCGATTCTTGAGATCATCAACATCTTGAGGTTTATTTTTGTATACTTTATCCTAATGTTCCCCAATCCAGGGGCGTCAAATTGGACTCAATTTTGATTTTTCAAATTTCTGCATAGTTAACAAAAATTAAGTGTTATATGAGTGACCTCTCACCATTTAAATGGTTATCCAGAAATAGAGGACCTATTACTTGATTCCTGTAAATCGCACACCAACAATGAACAATACGACGACCTTGATGTTGAATAGTTTTGATAAAATTCCCGTCCAACAAATTTGGTTAAAAAAAAGGTTGGAAAAATAATTAATGGCAGCCTAGTGAAATGTTAACGGCCTAACAAAAAAATATTTAAAAATTCGCCCAAACAGCCTCCGGAAAAAAAGTATATAATAAACGCACAACAAACCAATTATATTATTTGACAAATAATTGTGTGTTTTCCATGGCAGTTTTGAAGCGTTAGTTAATTACATGCAATATTTGGTTTCATTTTATGATTTGATGAATTATTTTCTGAAATACAGTAAAACTGTAAAATACAGTATTTTGTTGAAAATCTACTAAGCTCGTTAAAAAATATTTGTGACGTATTTCGTCATTAAATTTAAACCAAATTTTTTATGCATAAAAAAAGTTTAATAGGAATATTTTCTAAACAGATAGGTATAGGTATTATATAAGTTACTTTAATTTTTTGTGAAAAAAATACAGGGTGTTCCATTTAAGATTATTGACTTATAAGTAATTTTATATATTCCGATCGATTTTCTGATATCACCCCGTATAATTTGTAGTCAAAGTAAACAACTTAAATTATATATTGTGGTGTTGTCTTTAATATAAAAATGGCAGCTTCACCAAATATTATATACTTATATTTTTTTCTACTACCTTAAATATATACGTTTTTAGCAAAAAATTAAATAAAACGGCTATTATATCCTAAACGACGAAAGATAGGTGTACAATATCTTAATGAAAGTTACCCTTATTTTTAATGAGGAATCCATATCCAGGATAATATACAGGGTGTCCCATTTAATTTTTATTAATCTTAAACAACAAGGTATATTTATCTTAAAAAAAATAACTCTTTATATATATATAGTCCCCCTGTAATAAAAATAAAATTATTTTTTCCTTCAACGGCATAGCTAAAAAACTAATTACCCAATTGATTTCAAATTTCGGTCAAAAATTAAGTGTTATATGAGTGACCTGATAATATTTTGATAAAATTCCAATGTGGCAAAACAAAATGGCAGCCTAGTGAAATGTTAACGGCCTAACAAAATATTTAAAAAAACTGCATAATCATTTCAAAGCCTTAATAGCATTCATTTCAAAATGGTGGCCAAATAAAGTATTTGTAATTGAAAAATTCTCGTGCCTTTGAGGTACTACCAAAACTTAATTAATCTTTTTTTTGCTTGTAACAAATAGAAGTCGACATGGGGCTATGTGGGAGCTTCTTCAGCCGCATATATGGGGCTATGCGGACTATAGACCTGATATTTTTAGTGTTTAAAAACTCTGTCACTATATTCGCTACGTGAGGGCGTGCGTTATCATGATGAAATTTCTACTTTCCAATCAGCTTAGGTCGTTTTTTGGGAATGTGATCCTTTATCAACTGGAACAAAACTTGTTTATAATAACTGGCAGTTACTGTACTACCATGTGCGTATACACCATAACTTTGGGATCAAAAAACGTTATAACAATAGCGGCACATTTTTGCGCACGTGCTTTTTTTGGTGGTGGTTCTCGTTTTTCTACTCACTGCATACTCTGTTTCTTCATCTCCGGATCATAACAATACGCCCAAGTTTCATCCGCAGTATGAATGGTCTTCCACCATTCTTCGCCTTCTTCTTTAACGCATTGTTTCCAATATTCTCAAACCGCTACCCTATTCGCTTTTTGATCTGGTGTCAGTATACGCGGAATCCAGCGAGCACAAACTCTAGACACGTTTAAATGCTTGTGTAAAAGAATAAAAACATAATTGAGAGTTGTGGAATAGTCAGACGTGAATCTGTGCGATTAATTACTACTCTGGTATTGATGGTTTCCTCAGTTAGTGTCACAATAGGAGCATATAGTCAAAAATTAAGAGTCATATGAGCATGACCTGGCAATATTTTGGTAAAAATCGAATATACCGAAACAAGATTGAGGCCTAGTGGAACGTTAATAAAATTATTATTAAAAAATCAAATTACCCAATTGCTTTAAATTGTGCTCAAAAAAAAAAGTATTACATTGGACTGAATTGGTAACATATTGGTATGAATCTAAGGCAGCAAACAAAATGGCGGCGTAATAAAATATTTAAAGAATCGTCCTGAAAAAATTACTAATTAGACTAATTTCAAAATGTACGCAAGTATTGAGTGTGACCTAGAAATAAACTGGTAAAGTTGTGGTAAGAATTCAAAATGGCGAAACAATAAGGCGGACAACACATTCAGTGCTCCGATCTCGTGAAGTGAAGATCCCTGAAGATGCCTCGTGCAATCAAAGGCGAAACGTCGGAAAGTGATTCCAATTTGACGCAGTCTAATCGCAAGAACCATGATTTCTTAATTGGCCACTCTGCTTTAGCCCGGGCAATGTCAATTTAAGATAACATCTTATTGACGGTTTTAGTTTCTTTATTCAAAATCAGTGATTCAAAAAGAAGCATTTCTTCGGATATTGATCAGGAAGGATCCAGAGCAATTAATTGACGGGTTGCTTCCAGAAAAATCCAGATCAAAATATGAGTATACTTTCAATAGGCTCCAAAAATGGTGCAGAGAGAAGAATATGCAGAACTATGGGAATAAAAAGGTACTTATTGCATACTTCGGGGAGTTATCTAGTAACTAAAGGCCTTAATCCCTCTGGGCGTTTTATTCTATGATAAGAACAATGATATCTATTAAACTCAATATTGATATCAGCAAGTTTAGAAATTCTGAAAATCTGAGGAATATCAATAAAAAAAGTCAAGGGTTTTAACTAAAACCAATGATACAACATTCCTTCTAGAAGCGTATTACAAAAAATACTTAAATTTGTTGGAAAATGTCAAGGATGAAGGGCGATATTTTCATTTTTTTTACCGACAACGGAAACGAAAATAGCCTGGGAATTCTATTTAACATCTGGAAATATTCAACAGATAGGAATAGTATAACTCATTCGAAAATACATTAATCTTTGCCCACGTAACATCGAGCATCAGGTGCGTGCAGCAAGGGAAGCAGTGCTTCCCCAAAAAAATTACAAAACATCTTCTAAAATGTAATTTTTGAAATAGGAAACCATTAATTTAGCTTATATTAAAAATGCTAAAATATTATCTTAATTATCAAGCCTATAATAACTGCGGCCTTGACTCCGACCCAGCTACAATAGAATATCGAATAGAACCTATGCGGGCCGCTAGCTTCTCTGCAGCCGAGTCCTGTATGCTTGATTTCCTGTGAATAGAGCCAGAGGTTATTGAACTTTCCACCGGCTGTTTGCAATTTTTGCATTTCAGTCGCGTGCTTTAAGTCGTGGCGGAAGCTCTCGTTGGAGTGGGTTCTTTGTTTGAACGGCTATCCGTGTGTTGTGTGATACGTACGTCGCGTCGTGCATGGTGCGATATGGAACACAATAATAGGGACGTGGATATACAAATACTGAAATTGAAAATATTGGAGAATTTAGTAAGAAGAGTGTGTGTGAGTGTGTGGTGTGTGTCTTAATAATAAAAGGATTTTCAACATTAAACTTCGCTGATAAGCTTGAAATAATTTCCAAAGGAAGGACAAAACCGCCTATGAAAAATTGAACCACAAAAATGAAAAACTGTATTAGACATTTTTATCCGGAAAAACAATACGAACAATTTAAATGGCTAACAGAGTGTGAAAATATAAGCAAATTATCTTGTTGGCCATGTTTACTCTTTGAAGATGAAAAACGTCTCTGGAATAAAACTGGTTTTTCCGATTTAAACAATTTCCATAAAGCTGTAAAAAGACACATTATGTCCAAAGCGCATTTACAGGCCGTCATAAAAAAAAGTCTTCGGCAAAACCAGAATTGAACACGCCCTTAATAAACAGTTGGAAATTAGTCACCGCCACCACAATGAACTAGTCGATAAAAATAGGCAAATATTAAGAAGACTTATCGATGTTGTTTGTTTTCTCGGACAGCACGAATTGGGATTTAGAGGTCATGACGAAACAAGGATTTCTTCAAATAGAGGAAATTTTCAAGATTTACTTAGTTTAATGGCTAAATATGAAGATTGCTTAAAAAATCATTTAGAGCAGTCTAGCGTTTTTTAGATTTAATTTCCTGTTGCAACCATTATTCTAATTAGAATTAATTAGAGAATTAAGCAGGAGATTGGCGAGGCGCGGTTCATTGCTATTGTTCTGGACGAAACAACTGATATCACTAATTTTATCCAATTATCTATAGTAAGGCGCTACGGACGGAAGTGTTCAAGAGCGATTTTTAGGTTTTAAGAATGTGTCCGAAAATCGTATAGCAGCTGCATTATATACCGTAATTTATAACGTTACTAAAGAAATTAATGGAGAAAAAAGCTATGATGGAGCTGCAGTGATGGCAGGGCAATTAGGGGGTCTGCAAGCTAAAGTTCGAGAAACTTTCCCAAGTGCTGTGTTTGTCCATTGTTTTGCTCATAAATTAAATTTAGTTTTATCCCAGTCCATCATTCACATTAAAGAATGTAAAGTATTTTTCTTTACTTTAAGTGACGTGGCTGCTTTTTTTTCAAAGTCAACAAAACGTACATAAGCTTTAGACTCCATTCTCCACAAACGATTGCCCAAAGTAGCTCCTACTAGGTGGAACTATAATGGAAGACATGCTTTTCATCCAATTTTGAAATGGTGTGTGTATAAAGCAACCGGTTGCCATTAATTCTTTTGAATGCTTATCAAAACAAATTGCTTTGTATCTCAAACTTAAACATCGAATAGAATATGCAAGGCATTGCTTTCGAAGATCATCTAAGTCCCTATTGATAGATTCAGGAGCTGACATTGTAACAGTAAGGCGCCATGGTGACTGGCGATCCAACATAGTTGCGGAAAGCTACATTGAAAATTCTGCAGAAAATAAAACAAAAATAGCATCCAAAATTCTGGGTAAAAAAGGAGAAACTTTGAACGAGACCCGAAAAAATGAAACAAAGCCATCAGGCGACCAGCTTAAATAATGAAAACAATGTATTGACTACAAATTTAGCAAACGTGGCTGCTTGGTCACGAATTTATTTGAAAGATTGCAAAGATTATAGTATTATTATGTATAATAAATAACTTTTCATGTTTTATAGTTTTTAATAAAATAATTTATAAAAATCTTCTTCGCTTTTTCTATGTTACAAATTTCAAATTAAAAAATAATGAATTAGTGAAAATACGTGCGGTAATGAAGCTCTTAACTCACGCAAAATGCGTGGGTTATTATTTATTATTAGTTGTTATATTATTAAATGACTATGTATTAATATAAAAAATATATTATTAAAAGATTCATAACGAGAGAAATCCCGAATTTTTATCGAATTTTATTACTTCTATATCTATCTAGATATCTTAGAACCTGACCACAAAAGACTGTTACTACAAAATGCCAAGTACAACGTCTGTTCCATATCTAAACCCGTCTGACTCTTCTCTATGTTCGCATTAGCCAGGCACATTCCGATATATATATTAGAGGAAAATCACAATGCAGAATGAATGTCGTTTGGATTCTAGACATAAATAAATTGCCACCAATAAAAAGAAGCTCCTCGTTATGTTTTCTTAAATTAGAACGTAAAACTCGGTTGTAAAAACAAAACAAACTAGTCGTAAAGCTTCTAGTTAAAATAACGGCCACCATAACAAACATAATCCGGCATCTCGGTAGAAAGTTTCTATTGTTATAGCGAATAAAATAAGGTTCTTTTAATTAGTAATCATAAAATATTTAATTCTATAGCGGGACGAATGGGAAAACTCAAAAAAAGGGAATTTTATTGAGCAGAAAAAATGTCTCCAATTTAAAATAGTTTTGTGTATCTCCAAAATTTTAACATGTGCATATTCTTTATACATAATTCAATATTAAATATCAGTGTTTTTTTTAGGATTTTCTAATTACATTATGATAAAACGTATTTGCAATTGTACAGGAGCTTGTTAAACGATTCTCTAGGCCGCCATTTGTTTCGCCATATTGGATTTTTACCACAATATTACCAGAACATTTTCATATGACCCTTAATTTTTGACCAAAATTTGAAGTCAACAGGGTTTTCAGCTACGCCGCGAACTGATAGATATTGCCGCCATTGTGTTTGGACATATTGGATTCGTAATAAAATTTTACTGGTTTATTCTTACGTAATACTTGATTTTTGTGTAAAATATGGGTTTAATTGGATAAGTTAACTCATCTTTCTTATTTTTAATCGTGACAACCCCCCATTTTAAAATTTTTAGGCTCTTATCAAAATGTCACAAATTTTTTTTTAACTTACTATGTGTCAAAATTCAACTTTTTTTTTTAAATTAATATCTGAAATTAGGCACTTCTAGAAGTCAATTTACTATGAATTGCAACTCAATTTTTATTTCAGAGAGTTAATAGGTAATAATTAGAGTGCTGATTAAAATTGTTCAATTTTACTAAACAGTTGAGAAATATTAACTATATTAATTTTTAGAAACAACTTACAACACAATATAGATATGAACCAACCCCAACCTAAAATGGTAACCATTTGCAGCCCTACAGTACCCTAGACGATAAAAAGTTTCTATTCTCAACTGTATCTATAAGTATCATATGGCTTATTCTTGTACACAATAATCTTCAAAAAGTTTTTGATGATGCCATTTAGATAAAAATTTCAAATTTTGGGATTGAGGTAAGGTCAAGGGGTACTTCTTTTTTGAAATATTTTCAACTTCCTGTCACTTCCGGTTTAACCGGAAGTTGGTATCAACTTGCTTATTTTAAATAGGACACCCTGTATTTTATGATATTTTTGGATTCTACGGAGAATTTTAATGCTATTTTATGTAGCATGTCCTATACCTAAGTTCAAGCGTTCTTAAGATACTTGACCTTAAACCAAAAATGAGCCTTCGAGGTACCAAATTTTAAAATCTCATATTTGTGTAAGTTTTGAAGATATAATCTTCTTATTTTGCAGACGATCGGTAAATATTCTTCTTTTTTGAAATATTTTCAACTTCCTGTCACTTCCGGTTTAACCGGAAGTTGGTATCAACTTGCTTATTTTAAATAGGACACCCTGTATTTTATGATATTTTTGGATTCTACGGAGACTTTTAATGCTATTTTATGTAGCATGTCCTATACCTAAGTTCAAGCGTTCTTAAGATACTTGACCTTAAACCAAAAATGAGCCTTCGAGGTACCAAATTTTAAAATCTCATATTTTTGTAAGTTTTGAAGATATAATCTTCTTATTTTGCAGACGATCGGTAAATATTCTTAGGTTTCTATTTTTTTTATTGAATTTGTCTATTTTTGTACAGGGTGTCCTAAATTTAGAGGCAAACATTCACATTTTTAAAACCGCTAAAGTCCGTTTTTTCAAATAGGACACCCTATAACTTTATGCACTATCAAATATAAAATCAGGTTTTTATTAAACTATCATATGTATTTGCTAAATGCTTACACCTTCCCGTAGTAAGCCATGGAAAAACAATTGTTGTGCTTTTCTATTCAACATGGCAGCTGATATGAAACTTTTAAATTAAAATAAAATAACACTCAAAAGCTGATATTCTCAGTTTATTTTATATTCGCGGAGAATGTTACAAAATATAGCAATCTAACAATCAACAATAAGTAAATAAAATAATAAAATTGAATTATAACAAATGTTCTATATGCTGTCCGTTCATTTGAAGACACATTTCAATTCTTCTTTGTACAGTTGCTGTTGAATTTGTCCGTTTTCTAATTCGGCAAAAGCTGTTCGTATCCTGTACAGTAAATCTTGTTGGTTATTTACTGGGGAAGCATAGACTTTACCTTTGATAAATCCCCATAAATAAAAGTCTAGGGGTGTTAAATCAGTCGATCGCGAGGGCAATCTCCAAGGGCCATTGGGACCAATCCAGCGATCTTCAAAAATTCGAGATAATTGGAGATAAACGGCAGCGGAATACTGGGGCCCCATCTAATTGATACCAATAATTTTGCAGCTCATCAATAGGAATTTCTTCTATAAATTCAGAAACCGTCCCTCGTAGAATTTCCAAATACTTATCACCGTTTAAATTGTCTTCATAAATATACCGAAAACATTGAAGCTAAACCTCTATTGAGAACGCGTTTCGCGTAAAGCGTGCGGATTTTCTGCTGCCCAGAAATATTCGTTCCTTCTATTTGTTATTCCTTCTCTAGAAAATTTCGCTTCATCGGTCCAAAATATTTTTGAAAGGAATTGAGGGTCCTCTTGAATTTTCAAAAACATGAATTCGCAAAATTCTACTGGTCGGATGTCATCACCAGGTCTCAAGGCTTGTACGTTGTGGAAAGAATAAGGGTGCATATGATGTTCGCTCAAGATTTTTTGGACAGATGAAGAAGAAATTCCCAAATCGTTTTCTGCAGACGGTATTGAACTTTGCGGGTTTGGGTGGAAATAAGCTAATGTGTTTATTACGTTATCCTCGGCATTTGTCACTGGTTTCGGAACATTTTGATTTGTTCATTGACGGCAAATCAGGGTGGCGTTCATTAAACACAAGACACGTTCTCTCCAAAATTTTATAACATTCTCCATGAATACAAAATAGATTGAGAATATCAGCGTTTGAGTATTCTTCCATTTGGATATTGGATCTCAATTGTTTTTCCATGGCTGACCATTGGAACATGTAAACATGTAAGCAAATACATACGATATTTTTATAAAACCCAATTGTTTCGAAAATGGTTACGAACAGGTATGGGGAACCTTAATACAGTTCGATAGAAAATGAAATTCTACATTTGATAGTGCATAAAATTATAGCGTGTCCCATTTAAAAAAACGGACTTTAGCAGCTTTGAAAATGTGAATGTTTGCCGCTGAATTTAGGACACCCTGTATAAAAATAGACAAATTCAATAAAAAAAATAGAAACCTAAGATTATTTACCGATTGTCTGCAAAACATGAAGAGTATATATTCAAAACTTACAAAAATATGAAATTTTAAAATTTGGTACTCTGAAGGCTCAGGTTTAAGGTCAAATATCTTAAGAACACTTGAATCTAGGTATAGGACATGCTACATAAAATAGCATTAAAATTCTCCGTAGAATCCAAAAATATCATAAAATACAGGGTGTCTTATTTAAAATAAGCAAGTTGATACCAACTTCCGGTTAAACCGGAAGTGACAGGAAGTTGAAAATATTTCAAAATAGAAGTATCCCTTGACCTTACCTTAATCCCAAAGTTTGAAATTTTTATCTAAACGGCATCATCAAAAACTTTTAATGAACGGGTTGCGTGAAAAACCCTGTATATATTTAGTAACACATATATACTGACCTTTCAAACATTTTTATTGGACGCTATTTTGTTTCGTTATATTGGATCAGAACCAATATTTCACCAGTTTCTACCTATGCCACCCTTGATTTTTGTACATAATTTAAAATAAAAGTTGTCCTGACACTGATTTTTTAAGACCTCCATTTTATTGCATAGTGAACCCCTGAGGGTTTTTATTAAACCAGAACTTGTTCAGGATCCAAGTCCTTCCAAATTCCAAGCAAAATAAAAATTCTTGACAATAAAGTATTGCAGGGTGGTCAGCTACTCACGCACCTCCTATCAAAGGGTGTAGCTATTAACCAAAAACGTGCCAAAGGTTTTCCCTATCCTGTACAGGAGGAATTTCTGGGTGCCTATGAGGAACAAGGGAGTTATTCAACTTTAAGTCGCGAGAGACTAAATTCTGACTTTGAATCTCCACCCGTCTTCCAGGACGTCCCTAGCCTCCCTGAGAATTGAGTGGCGTCTAAGTGTTGGTTCTTATGTCATGAATTGTGCGGTTTGCAAATTCTTTAAGGACGATCAAGTCTGTGTACTGAACAGGGTCAAAAAACAAACAAACAAACAAAAGTATGCTTTATATCCGCAGGAAAATTGTTACAATTTTATGGACAAAACGAAATTTACCTGAACAATGGAAAAACGAAAAATAATCATAATTTTCGATATGTAAATGCAAATACATAAATTGTAACTATACCAAGTAATGATAGCTATAAAACCATCACGACAAGAGAAATATTCGTTAGGGCATAATATTGCTGTAAAGCGGTTAATGGATCTAAGTGACGTTAATAATAAGGAAATAAACAATACATATGCGCGGTGAGTAATTTCGATGATATTGAAATTAAAACAACACAACCCTAAACTCTATTTTGTTATCGTTATACGAACAAAATAAGTGAAGTTAAACAAAAAGTGTACTGAAGTAATATAGTAATCAAAGTGTATCATAAAAAAGAGAAAATGTATAACTTTAATTTAAAACCAATGATTTTTGATAACTCTGGTAGTAGAGCAATTGGGCGATAATTGTTAGAGTTAGTTTTTTCGTCCCCTTTATGAAGAGGTATAATTATAGCGGTTTTCAGGCTTTCAGGGAATATACCTTTTATAAAGGATTCATTAATTAGTGTTGTAAAAGACTCTATGACGGGGAGAAATATTTTAATTGATAGGCCATCAACCTCTGAGGGTCACTCCAATTAGAAAGGGATGGCCTATGGAGTGAACATATTTCCTCCCCTTAAAATCCTTGCTTTTTGATCATAATTTGAAATTAATCGGATAAGTATTTTTTGAGATATGCCGCATATAGATGAGATCTGCGACTCGGAGGGTGATTTTTTTCACGATTATAATACTTCCCTATTACGAAGGAAATAAAAATGGACCGTTTACATGTTGTAATTAAAATGTCGAATGGTCAATTGGTCAATATTTTCAATTTCCTAAGGCCAACTATGGTACAAAAATAGCATTCATCGACAATATGTGAGGAAATTTAAGAGAATGACTCCGCCCGTTCAAGATTCAGTCTCGATAACTGGTAACTTCTTAATTCTGGTTTTACAATATGTTGTTTCCTGCTCCAATTTTTTTAATAGTTTTGTAATCTTACTAACATTATCTACACGATGTATGCAGTCTATTTTATGTTAATTTAATATCTGGCGTTTGTTTAAAAGTGGTATGTAATGTAGAATTTGATGCATATTTTCGGATCCTCAGTTTAATAAATGATATTCCTTAAGAATAAATAAATACATTTTAAAAATCAGTCTTCTTCGGAGTTCCAAGAAAAGTTGTATGACATTGTTACCCTTTATAATTTTCTTATTTGTTAAAATAATGTAATTTTTGCGTACTTCATAGACATTTTCTCTATGTTTATAAGCATACCTGGAATACTAATTAACATTTGCTTATTGTATTTTAATGTGAAAATTTTCACTTCAATCCTATAAGGTAAACAATAGTTGTTCTTGTAATATTGATATAATAAATTATTTTAAAAAATTCAGATTATCAAATTTAAAATGTATTCGAGCACTATAAATAATTCAAATTTTACAATTTGATCAACTAATTTGTTGCACTTGCTTATACTAATATTTTTCTCCATGGACAACTTGGTCCTCAAAATTTAGTATTGGCTCAATCAATGTTAGAATGGCTTTAGTTGCTTCGATTTCAGGTGGAAATACTCCAATCAAACATGTTTTAAATGATGTTTCATACTGTATCCTTGCCGGCTCAGACAAAAGTGAATATGTTGCTGATCTCGCCAATTTTTTTATTTTCCTAGTCTGATTAACTCATTACTAACTTTATAGATACTGACATAAAACAATGAAACAAACCAAAACAATCCAAATAACGATATACAGGGTTTGTGTTTATGTTTTGAAATCCACAAATCTTATTTGCAGAGGTAGAAAAAAATGTTAAATACAAGTTCATATAAGTTTTATCCGAACCTCAAGGATTTACTGACGCAGTAATCAGATTGACAATTGGGCAGTAAAAATATGAGTACGCACATTATTATTTTTAACGTGACAACCTGTATAATATTGTTTTATTTAAATGGGTCTTGCTCTTTTTAAATATACCATGTTTAACATGCAAAAACGTGCTTGTGCAGAAAAAAAATTCAAATTAATAATTGAATAACTAAATTGTAGTTATGAAATGAAGTTTTTATGGATACAACTTTAGTTAAATTTATTATTTTACCTACCTCGTCATTTTACTTCCCACGTTAAGTCCTAACACAAGTTTACCAACTATTAAAGCGAATATCGAAAGTTCTATTCAATACGTGCCAGAGGCAACTAAGGGATTCATTAGAGAGGTTTGTAGACATCAATCTCAAAAACCTTGTTAAGAACAAGTCAAAATATGTTTCTCGTAAAAATACTGAAGTTACCCAGGGACTAAAAAAAAAGAATGTTTTTGTTTAAAACCTGACAAAGGAAATAAGGTTGTTATACTAGACAAAACAGATTATTTTAAAAGAGTGGACAATTTGATTCAAACTGGTCCTTACGATATAATTGAGAAAAACCCGTTATCAAAAATGATAACAGAAGTAAAAAGTACCTGTAACAGCGTAAAAACCTTGTGTCCGATAAACTAAACTTCACAAAGTAATCCACAATTATCTAAACTATATTGCCTTCCCAAAATCCATAAACCTGGGAAGTCCATGAGACCTATTGTTTCAGCTGTTGGATCACCAACGTACAATATTTCAAAACGGTTAGTAGAAGAATTCAGCAGATTAAATATCTCGTACGATAACTTTGAGGTTACTAACTCGTTAGAATTCTTAGATAAAATTAAGAATGTTCACTTAAAAGAAGGTGAAATTTTAATATTTTTTGATGTAAGTTCATTGTTTCCTAGTGTACCTATACCACTTTAGAGTACCTAAAGGAACTACTTGAATGAAATTATGGATGAATATTTGCTTCTCACAAAATTATGTATGAATCAAATTTTTAGATAGGTAGGTAGATTGGAAACCCAATTCAAAAAAGAACTCAATTATTTCCCATGGGTGTGGTATAGATACGTAGACGATATATTTGCTATTTTTGATACTAAAACGGAAAATTTGGACAGTTTCTAAGAAACATTAAACAATATATATACTTCCATTCATTTTACGTACAAAAGGGAGAACAATGGGCAATTACCTTTTCTCGACATGATAGTTAATAGAAATAACGATAAATTAGATTTTGATACTTATAGGAAATTTACTAATACTAATAGGTATATAACATCCGACACATTTCATAGCCGTCAACACAAAATGGCAGCATTTCATTTCTTAACTCACAGGTTAGTCAATTTTCCATTAAGTAAAGAACGTTTTTACAATGTAGTGAATCGGATTAAAAATATAGCTAAAAGAATGAATTTTGTACATAAATTAGTAAATAGACATAAGCATAAGAAAATGTTAAAAGATGCCACTACCCTTCAAGCACCTGAGGCTCCCAATAAGTTCCTAGGAATCCCATATGATCCCAGATATACGAGGGGTCAAGAAAAAGTATTTAAAAACGTAGGTTTTAGAGTAGCCTACAAAAAGAAAAACAGTTTGAAAAATCTTCTTGGAAACCCTAAAGACAAAGTCGACTTGATGGAGAGGAGTGGCATCTATGAAATTAGCTGTATAGACTGCGATCTATAATAGGTTGGGCAAAATAAACGTTCCATAAACATTCGTTTTAAAGAACACAAGGCACATTTAAGATACGGAAGGACAGAAAAGTCAAGTGTTGCTTTAGAAAACAATCAACAAATAGGAATAAATAATATTAAGTTGATTAAAAATGTATCTAATAATAGATTATTGGATGCATTTGAGAGTATAGAAATAGTTAAATGTATATGTATAAAGTAATATATTGAATGCATTGAATTTTCAATATAACATGAACGTAAATAACGACTTAAAAAATCTAAATGAGCTTTAACTACTTTGTAAGTGGGTAACATTAATTTACAAATCTGCAAAATGACGTCCATTTGCATCGAGACATTTTTGACAATTGTTGACTGTTTTTCGTACAACCCTGGTAAGTGTATTTCGGTTAATATTTCTAAATGTGTCCAGAACTCTTTGTCTCAGGATTTCTATGGTCACGGGGGGGATCAAATTTATAGATTTCATTCTTCGTGTGACCCCAGAGGTAGAAATCCAAATTCAAACAATCAAAGTAATTTTAGAGAATTAGCTAAATCTGCAGAAAATTTAGATAAAATGTTAATAAATTTATAAAACCCAATTCTATTTTTATAAGTTCTTCGAAACTACAATACAAAATGATTGAATAAAAATGTAATACAATATCAAAAAAGTAAGTTGACTGACTAGGGTAGAACGTTTTACTTTTTTTTATTAGATTATACTCTTATAGTATCATTAAAGAACTAAACGAAAAAAAAATATTATTTAACCATCATTTGGTGCCTATTTAAAAAAGATTGGTTAGATTAACTTACCAATAATCCCACACCAAACGTTACTTCCAAATCTGATCTGTTGACGTCTCTCTGCCACTTTGTGAGGATTTTGCACAGCCCAATGATGACGGTTGTGCCTATTAAAGACTCCACAATTCGTGAACCTGTTCTCATCAGACCACAAGACATGATTTACAAAATCAGGATTTTCATTACATCTCCTAGTATACCACTCATAGAACTGTAGTCGTCTTGGAAAATCAGTTTCCTTAAGTCCTTGTACTATTATGGGTTTGTATGGATGGTACTTATTCTTTTTTAAAACTCTCTGTACTGTTGATTTTGGCATATTAGTTTCCTGTTCTACAGTTCTTACCGATGCACTAGGGTTTTCGTTGATAGCTTGTAAAATGTTCCTGTTTCGATTTTCATTGTTATTATTATATCCGCTTCTAGGTTGTTCGAAGGCACCATGGTTAATTAAATTAACTACGATTTTCCTGAATTGGGTTTTATGAGGCTGCCGTCGTTCGGGGTACATCTCCAAATACCTTGCTGAGGTAACGTCGGCGTTTCTGTATGACTGAAAGTACAGAGCTAACATGCCAACCTTTTCTTCATTTGAATACGGAATGCCGGCCATTTTATATAGATTTTGACAATTTATGTGTCAGATTTATGATTTTATTGGGATAAAAGCGTACCTACTACTTATTAAAACACAGTTTTGATACTCTCAACTATTTAACTTAACGTCAAAGTCAAAATCCAGATTTCCATCCAGAATCCAGAGAATTACAGATAAATCATGGCCTCCTTAGAAAAGCATTGAGAGCTAACAATACTTTAAATCATGGCCTCCTTAGAAAAAACTGAAACTTAACTTTACGAAGTGTAATATTTCGATGATAGTAAAATCTTTAATGCACTTGTGAGATATCACTAGACTGTAGGTATAATAGGAGCCGAGATCCCTGTATAGAGAAGCGAATCTGGGACACACTGTATAATATATATATATATATATATATATATATATATATATATATATATATATATATATATATATATATATATATTTATGTATATGTGTGTGTGTGTGGAATTCTGTACGAGGGAAGTTGTGGGTAATTATCCATATTAGATATGAATTTTACAAAGCTTTTCGTGTAGTCCTGGGCAAAGGCCTAGTATTTTTAAATGTTTGTAAGCTATACACACTTATCTGAAATTTTAACCTTAAGTTTATTATAGTTTATGAAGAAACACGACTTTGAAAAGTGCTTTAATGGATTCAGATTTTAACCACTGTTGCTCCCTGTACATCATTTATCGCTTGACCAGCTCATCCGGGGCTGGTCAGTTTATACACGTTCGTGACTCTTATTTTTACTTTAGTACAAAAGACGACGGCCTTCTGTTCATCGTTTTCTGCAGAAGCAACTATCATTTTTATATAGACTGCAATTAATACCAGTAGCATAAAATCAAAACATTGGCTCCCTTATATTAACACTTAGGTGACAGTATTTTATATCAGATAAATAATATTCTATCTTCAACTTAATCTATGACGAAAACTGGAAAATATTTTTACTCGAATGGAGGGGTGCATTAGTACTAGTTCTACAGAAAACTTTATTAAACAGTATCTGAACTATGTACTGGGAGGTACTGGGATGCTCCTATACTTTATCTCAATAAATAAGACACTGAGAAAAAAAAGTTAAATACAAAAAGTATTTGACCATAATTTAATTTTTTTTACAATATTTTTATGTATACAGGGTGTTCCATTGTGCCAGGACAGTAACCAACTTTTTTCTTTTTAATGAAATGGTATGAATATTTTTAGAAATTCGAATTCTACGCTTGATTTTGAGTATTTTTTGTCTTCAGAGCATACGAAATTTTGAGTAGTTTGTTTGAAAAATTACCTTTTTTAATTTTTTTTTTCAGAAAAACAGGTTTTTGCAAAAATGTGATTTTTTCACATCTGAAGACTAAAATTGTGAATTTTGGTTATGGATCCATGGGAGTGATTAATATTTAATACTCAGACCTATCAAGAGCGAAAGTCCATTGTACAGGATGGTCACAAATGACCATAAAAAAAAATGCTTTTGTAACTAAAAAAACTTAATTTTTTTAAATGGAACACCCAGTATTTAGCACTTTTATTGTGTTTAGGATTTAATTCTGCATCATTCTATATATATAGTTTATATTCCAAAAATTAGTAGTTTAGAAGTTATGACCAATTTTCTATTATTAATTCAGGTATTTTTGTTAAAAATCTAACTAAACATAAATAATATCCTATTCCAAGTTTTTTTTTTAACATTATACCTAAATTTAACATTAAATCAACAAGTAATGCAAGAAAGAAAGTAACTAATTACTTATTACAAAATATTTTCGACATAAGCCCCGTCTTTGGCAATACAAGTAGTATAATATTACGGTTACGGTTTTAATTTTCGCAATAATAGCATTTCTAAACGCGTCTTAATTTTACAAGATATCCATGGAAAAACAAAACTAGTAAAATTGTTGCCTGGGCACCAATAGATACACAGTTTTTATTTGACATTTAGTTGCCTCTAACTCTTTTTAAAGAAAAAGTGGCTTTGTACAGTGTCCAAGAGCGTGTAAATCTTCATGAATGTTACATAAGAAATAATAAGAGTCCAGCATTAGCCCTGCGGGAGTATCGGTTTTTGTATCATGCAAGACGGTTACCTACGAAACATATTTTTTCACGAATTGTTCGTGATCTTGAACGTGGAATGGTAATCAATAAACAAAAACGGCGCCCAAAAATTGTCCTAACAGAAGAAAAGCAATTAGAAATTCTCCTGTATTTTGAAGAAAACAACGAAAATTCGCAAAGAGATGCATCCTGAGATCTACCGGGAATTAGTAAGACTACTGTTCAAATGACTTTAACTGATAATAACTACCATCCGTTCAAATTTTTACCAGTTCAGGAATTATCCCAACAGGACTTTCAAACAAGGCTTTTTTATTGTTCTCTCATGATGGACTACCATTTTGAAACTGACGGCCGGCATGTTCAACCGAAAAAATACTCATTATTGGTGTAACTCAAATGAACATCGTGTAAAAGAAATGAAAAAACAGGGTCGGAGAAGTGTTTATGTGTGGTGTGGTATTATCCGTGATCGAATAATAGGTCCAGTATTTTATGACTTTGTTCTGAATGGTGAGAGGTATTTAAATTTGTTGGAGAACGAAATATTTCCGTTAATTGACAATCTGCCGAACGATATTAAAAAAGGGCTTGTTTATCAACAAGACAGTGCTTCATATCACACTGTAGTGCCTGTTAGAAATTGTTTGAATCAACGGTTTCCATTTTGGATTGGTCGATACGGGACTATAGATTGGCCAGCGAGGAGCCCCGACTTAACACCCCTGGATTTTTTTTAATGGGGCAACCTAAAAAACGAAGTGTATAAAAATAGGTGTAATACTGTTCAAGATTTAAAAAGGAAAATTAGGCAAGAGGTAGAAAGACTTAATGCAACAGACGCGGTTAGAAATGCTATTGCGAGATTGGATCCATAACCAAAATTGACAATTTTAGTCTTCAAGTGTGAAAAAATCATATTTTTCTAAAAACCTGTTTTTCCGAAAAAAATTAGAAAAGTTAATTTTTCTCAAAAACTACTCAAAATTTCGTATGCTATGATGACAAAAAATACTCAAAATCAAGCGTAGAATTTGAATTTCTAAAAATATTCATACCATTTCACTAGAAAGAAAAAAGTTGGTTACTGTCCTGGCAGAATGGAACACCCTGTATACATAAAAATATGATAAATAAAAAATATATTTAGGGTCAAATACTTTTTGTATTTGACTTTTTTTTCTCGGTATCTTATTTATTGAGCTCAGATCAGATCACCCTGTACATGTATGTATGTTCTGTAAAAAAGTTAAATACAAAAGTTGTTTGAAGTAATCCGAAGTTTTATTTTATGTATGTCTCATATCTACAGGGTGAACTGGTACTAACTTTCTTATTTCAAATAGGATGTCCTGTATATTGGGCCATTTTTGTATTCCCTACAAAATTATAGATATAATTTATGCATTTTCTTTTATACCTTAACCTAACCGTTATTCATTATTTAAGCAGTGGCAGCTCTTCCATAGGGTCATTTGGTCAATGACCCCCCAAAAATATTTTAGGAAATAAATTATTCGTTTGACCGTCCCTCCTATTAGTTGTAATAAAACGCGCACCTTGGGAAAAGTTAAATACGGAACACTATTAGCCGCGCGCGGCGGTTCGAGTGGTCGCGTTGCATTCCTTAGCCATAATAAATTGCGCTATACTAAGCTAGGCTGGGCAGTCCGAATTGCCCTGAATACTTTAAAGCTACACGAAGATTTCACAGCTACCGAGCGGCAGCCGAAAGTGATAACAAATGGAATTTGAAATCGCGATTTGGGTCATCAGCCGGTCTCTTCTCATAATTCGATCGATCGGTCGCGGCATCACGTCGGCTTGTGGAAGTTCAGTTGTTCAGAGGTCGCGCGGTCGATATTATTTCGGACGTTTTTAATCGATGAAAATTGATTTATATACTGTTTTTTGTAATATATATTTTTTTATTTTTATGGTCCATGTGTGAGTTGTAAATACACACATACATACAATTAAAAAGTGCTTACGAATTTAATTTTGAGAAAATAACCGATTTCAAGGTAAGTGGTCGCAATTTGCCAGAACTTAGTATACGACAAACTAGTAAAGACAAAAATAAAGAGGTTCTGCTAACTGGATATGTAGTTTCTAACTCATTTTACTGTTATGTTTGTTGTTTTCTAAGGACTCGTCGGACTCATTATAGTGCAAAATCGGTGTTAAAGACTTAAAACACTTAAAAGAAGAATTAAAAAAAAAACATGCGTTTTCTTCAGATCACATGAAATGAAAGAAACGTGTCATTCAGCATTTTTAAAATTCTAAAGAACGAAGAGTAGACCTGAACTTCAAGAGAATTTAACGCTCAATTTAAAGATAAGATATTAATTTTTATTTTAAGTATGCCTATTTTTTAAATTTGTTATTGACCTTATAATTCACCACGAGCCGACACTGTATTTAAGACTTGGCGGCTTCTTGGTTTTTTTCTGAATCAAACTGTGGTTTCTTCGAAAACACTCGTAGACTTTAGCAAAAACCTTTTTTTCCGGATGGCATCTTAGAGGAAATTTGGTAACATAACTTCATAACGCCAATACTGGACTTTTATTGCTATATAAGTAGCACTCCAGCATATCGGCTCTTTCTTCTGTGGTAGGCACTAAAAAACTTTAGAACGTAGTTATATTAATAAAAATAAAGAAAAATAACAGTAACAACTAAAACAATAACAAAAAGTAACAATTATTTATTACTACCACTATCTGATAGTTGGTGTATTTAAACATATAGAAATTGTTTTCTAAATTGAACACAATGTTCCAAGGCATATTCAGTATTATAGAATTGCCCAGTCCTCGAATATGAAAACGAGCCCTCGTATATGCAAGAGTCTTGCTAAATAGTATTCTGATTATTGATTATATTAATCTCTAGAAATTCTGTTCATAGGCACGATTAATTACAAAAAACTGTCTCTTCTAAAAATATCTGGAAAATTCCTGTCCCGCGCCACTGGAATCCACCAATTTCCGATAATTACTATGCAAATGGTTCCGCAATAGGTACAGGAGGAATAATTATTCCGGAGAGGCAAAGTCTTGGATATTTTCATTAATTTTTCGAACCGCGGGGCTTTATTAATAAGTTCTCAGCACTTTTGGAACTTCCAAGATATTAAACCGCAAGAAGTCTATCAAGTTTTAATTGCAATTACATCGGCATCCTGCCGAGCCAGGAGTTTCGTATGCGAAAATTGTTTTGCACTTTTCATTTTAATCCTTAATTTAAAGCCGACGGAGGTCGTTGAGGTTAATTTTTACACTTTGAGGAAGTAGGAAGACACATAAATTATTGTGTCTTACGTAATAAGTGTTGAAAGACGCATATTCCGCACTTATGGAATAGTTGTTTAACTAGCAAGTGCGGAAAGTAATATATTTTGTTTAAAATATAACGATTTTTGGATACATTTTCATTAAAATCTCTGAGGGATTTTCTATAACGCTGAGTGCGAATATGCTGACGTAGCCTAGTTCACCGAACATGTTAGATAGAACATTTTTGCTATTTGTGTAAAACAGGCTTGTTTTTATTAAATTTTTGATTTTTTTGAGTAAAAAAATTAACTTGAACCTCTTTATTTTTGTCTTTACTAGTTTGTCGTATACTAAGTTCTGGCAAATTACGTTTATTTTCTCAAAATTAACTTTTACACATTAACATACATACATAAACTCTTTAGTTGTTTAATTTTTTCACTACCGACATTTTATTTCATCAAAATTAAGTTCGTTCAAACAAAGCACCTTGAAATTGGTTATTTTTAGTTAAGTTCGTAAGCACTTTTTAGTTCTTTATTTTTTTGTACTAGTCACTACCGACATTTTATTTCCTCTACATTCACAACTCAACAACAGACCACCTTGAAATTGGTTATTTTTGCAAAATTAAATTCGTAAGCACTTTTTAGTTGTTTATTTTTTTGCTCTAGTCACTACCAACATTTTGTTTCCTGTATATTTCCAACTCACGCATGGTCATAAAAATATATATTACAAAAAACAGTATATAAATCAATTTTCATAGATTAAAAACTTCCGAAACAGTATCGAGTAAGAATATCGACCGCACGACCTCTAAACAATTGAACTTCCGCATGCCGACGTGATGCCGCGATCGATCGATCGAATTATGAGAAAAGACCGGCTGATGACCCAAATCGCGATTTCATATTCCATTTGCTATCACGTTCGGCTGCCACTCGGTAGCTGTGCAAGCTTTAAGTTAATCAGGGCAATTCGGACTGCTCAGCGTAGCTTTGTATAGCGTATTTTATAGCTTATATTTTGTAGCTACCGGTGGGGATGATTCGGCATATTATAATAACTAAAAAAAAAACAGTGTTAATTACAAAGTTACTAAAAGGATTAAATAAGGCTGGTACGCTTTTGGAAAACTCAATTACATTTTGAAATCAGACATTCACTGAATGCTAGAGCGTTTTGCTGGCTTTGAGATATTTTACTAAAACTTGAATTTTAACGAAAGACAGTGTAAGGGAGTAGGTGAGAGCCTAAAGATAACGATAGCTACCAGCATAGTTTGGTGCTGAAATTGTTGGCGAAACAACCAGGGGCGTGCTGCCCATGGAAGCAAGAGAAGCAGTGCTTCCCGAAAAAAAAATTACAAAACATCTTCTAAAACGTAATTTTTGAAACAGGAAATCATCAGGAAATTTCGTTTATATTAAAAATGCTAAAATATTATCTTAATTATCAAGCCCATAAATGAGGCCTTGACTCCAACCCAGCCACAATAAAATATCGAATAGAACCTATGCGGGCCGTTAGCTTCTCTGCAGCCAAGTCCTGTATGCTTGATTTCCTTTGAATCGAGCCAGAGATTATTGAACTTTCCACCGGCTGTTTGCAATTTTTGCATTTCAGTGGGGTGCTTTGAGTGGTGGCGGAAGCTATCGTTGGAGTAGGTTCTTTGTTTGAACGGCGATCCGTGTGTTGTGTGATACGTACGTCGCGTCGTGCATGGTGCGATATGGAAGACAATAATACGGACGTGGATATGCAAATACCCTCAGATTCGGCTGTCGGTAATAACGTTGAAAATGTTGGAGAATTTAGTAAGAAGAGCGTGTGTGAATGTGTGGTGCGTGTCTTAATAATAAAGGAATTTTCAACATTAAACTTCGCTGATAAGCTTCAAATAATTTCCAAAGGAAGGGCAAAACCGCCTATGAAAAATTTAACCACAAAAATGAAACACTGTATTAGACATATTTATCCGGAAAAACAATACGAATAATTTAAATGGGCAACAGGGTGTGAAAATATAAGCAAATTATTTTGATGGCCATGTTTACTTTTTGAAAATGAAAAAGGTCTCTGGAATAAAACTGGTTTTTCTGATTTAAACAATTTCCATAAAGCTGTAAAAAGACACATTATGTCCAAAGCGCATTTGCAGGCCGTCATAAAAGAAAAAGTCCTTGGCAAACGCAGAATTGAACACGCCCTTAATAAACAGTTGGAAATTTGTCACCGCCAAAACAATGAACTAGTCGATAAAAATAGGCAAATATTAAGAAGACTTATCGATGTTTTTTGTTTTCTCAGACAGCACGAATTGGGATTTAGAGGTCATGACGAAACAAGGGGTTTCTTCAATTAGAGGAAATTTTCAGGATTTACTTAGTTTAATGGCTAAATATGATGATTGCTTAAAAAATCATTTAGAGCAGTCTAGCGTTTTTCGTGGAACGTCGAATCGAACCCAGAATGATTTAATTTTCGCTGTTGCAACCATTATTCTAAAAAGAATTAAGCAAGAGATTGGCGAGGCGCGGTTCATTTCTATTGTTCTGGACGAAACAACTGATCACTAATTTTAGCCAATTATCTATAGTTATACGCTACGTTAAAACATACGGAATTATTCAAGAGCGATTTTTAGATTTTAAGAATGTGTCCGAAAATCGTACAGCAGATGCATTATATACCGTAGTTTATAACGTTACCAAAGAAATTAATAGAAAGGAAAAATTAGTTGCTCAAAGCTATGATGGAGCTGCAGTGATGGCAGGACAATTAGGGGTCTGCCAGCTAAAGTTCGAGAAACTTTCCCAAGTGATGTTTTTGTCCATTGTTTTGCTCATAAATTAAATTTAGTTTTATCCCAGTTCATCAATCACATTAAAGAGTGTAAAGTATTTTTCGTTACTTTAAGTGGCATGACTGCTTTTTTTTCCAAGTCAACAAAACGTACACAAGCTTTGGACTCCATTGTCCACAAACGATTGCCCAAAGTAGCTCCTACTACTTGGAACTATAATGGAAGACTTGTGTTAACGGTATCTGAAAATCGTGAATCACTGATTGAACTATTTGAGAATATAATAGAAAATAATGAAACGTGGGACTCAGAAGCAATAAATAGTTCCAGAGGGTTTTTGAATTGTTTGAAACGAAATTTTAATTTTAATTATTTGTTGAACATATTTTCAAGAAATATTTCCATTCTCGGACAATGTTTTTAATATATTACAAGCTAAAACAAATGATATTGCTTTTTGCTTAAAAAAAATGGATGATTTTAAGTCCATGTTAAGTCAAAAAAGAGATGATATTTGACCTATTTTGGGAGAAAACGATGACGTTAAATGTAGAGCTACACGCCAAGCGTCTTCGAACAGACAAGGCGGGAGATGTTCAAACATCATACAGACGCCGCTTTTATGAAATAATCGATCAAATTCAGCAACAAATAAAAGATTTAACGGTTTAAATGATTTTAAATTCCTCAAGATCTGCAATTTTGATGCATTTAAAGGAAAAACTTTTCCAAAATATGCATTTAAATCTCTTCTTTTTTATTATCGCCAGTTCTTCGACCGAGTGTTACTGCGATCTGAACTAAAAGTGATTTACGAAACTGATGACATTAGCGCAAAAAACAACGCTAAGGAACGAATGCAATTTTTAAAGACAAGGAGCTGGAAGAAGCCTACACTGAAGTGCGAAATTGTGTGAATTAGTATTGACAATACCTGCCAGAAGTTCATCAGTGAAACGCAATTTTTCAACACTTAAACGTATAAAAAATTTCGTGAGAAATTCAACGTTGCAGGAGAGACTTTCACATACATCGGTGTTGTCTATTGAAAATAAACTTCTCCAAAATATGTCGGAGCATCGACGTTTTTATGATGACGTCATTGACAAATTTGCAAAAAATGATTGAAGAATCGAATTACATTACAAACAGGTAAGTTTCTAAAAATTGCTTTCCTTTCTTAAAATTCAACCAAATTCTACCTCACCTAAGCACATAAAATACTATCCAGTGTTCAGTTACTCTCCAAAAAGTTTGAGAAAATTTGAATCGTCATTGCTGTGTTTATATAGAGATGGTACCTATTTTTAATACCTAAATCGATTTTCTGACTGTTTTACTAAATCGACCTTCTGAATCCTTCACCTTTCTATGTCCAAAGCTAAATTTATGGGTCTAAAAAAGCTGTATATATAAAGATCTTTTTTTATCTATTTAGAAACATCGACTTTCGGTAATAAATAGGATAATAAATATGAATTACTGTATTAAAAGACAAATCAGAACTTAGATCTCGTTGTTGAGTAACACGTTTTTTATCTGGTACTTCTATGTAAGAATTATACTGTTTAGGTTTGGTAATATAAGAAATTTTAAGTGTTTATATACATATAATGTCCTAGAGAAAAGTAAATAGGTTTTACGATAAGTCAAATGGACAGGAAGGCATGGAATTTTGATCATTGCAGGCGGAATTTTAAAATGTTTGATTTTTTCTCCTACATTGCGATAATCATCAATTATCAACTAAGCAAGGTAGAATAAAAAGCCAGATTCCTATTAGAAAATTTTGAATTAATTTTTATATGTGTCAAAAAAATCAAGAAATAGACTTCATAGTATGTTTTTAAAGACATTTGTTTAAATTAAAGCTTTTTCACTTCTTGGTCAGTCTTAATACCATCTATATGTATTCAATACAAAAATCATACCTTTTATAATCAGAGAAATAACCGAAAATGGCGCAATCTCTCCTAACATAGACAGTTATTAGTATAGAATCAAATAAATAAAATAGATTTCTTTGTAAATTGGAGACAAATTAAAATTTTTCTGGATATTATGTAGAATAACTATAAATTTTAAAATATTGAAATATAAAAATAAATTAAAATATTATTAATAATAATAAATAACAATAAGATAAAAACAAGTAAAGGAATCAGTAAATTTGCCTTTACCCATAGCATCCCTCGTACAAACTTCCACTACGTCCATGTAACACAATCTATATAAAATTTTATACAAATCTTATTATTTTATTTATTATTGTTGTTATTACATAGAATGAAAAGTATATAAATTCTTAATTTTTTTTTCATGACAAATGTTAAACATGGTTGTGGTCTCTTGAGATTCTACTAAACGTATCAAAAATCTGCTAGATTGGAACAATTTTTATCGTTTATGACGTTTCGCCTGCGATTACATGAGTCATCTTCAGGGATATTTGCTCCATGAATTCGGAATACGTGTTTTTTTGGAAAGCATTATTTCCCCTCAGAAAAGATTGGCTGAGAGAGTTTTTCTTTGCCTGTTTTTTGCCATACTTTAAATTTTAGACATTTATATAGAAGGCTCTTTTATTCTATTTAGACGGAAATGTAAATTATTTTTCAATAACAAAGTAGAACTCTTGGCGACACCTATGAAGTATTTATTAATTAATGGTTCAGGGTGCGTCTATGACGACGCATTACATTTCAGCCAACCAGAGGCAGCTCTTGTCAAATTAGGTGTTGACCTTTTTTCTGATTTCTAAAACAAGAGTTAGTCTGTGTCAAAGTTCAGTTTGTTACAGTTGATTTCATATTCTTATTTTATGGTGGTTTATGAGGCTTTACGAATACAGTGGGTTATTAAAATTGAGGGATTATCAAAGATATTTTATTTTCATTCTATGGTTTATTTGGAGAGTAACTTATTTTCAGGAGTTAAATTTATGGGATATAAATGTCAGTTATATCATCTGCTGATGATGCTAACTTGGTTAGCGAAACGCGCGTCCAGAACGTGTGGTGTAGTGTGGTTAGAACTGTATTTTGATATATCTTCCACCACCCCCTTCCATGAATCTATATAAAATTTTTTCCTTTTTATTAGGAATAGTGAAGTGTGACCGTATCAAAATGGAACATTTTCCGACAAACCGACGGTAAAATATTGAGAAAACAGTCGTTTTGTATTTCGGCATCTAGGTTCTGATCCTTTTATTAGGAATAAAATAGAACAGAGTATATAAATTCTTAATTTTTTTTTCATGACAAATGTTAAACATGAGTAGTTCAAAGACGTCGTTAAGGTAAAGTTCTCTACTATTAGTTTTGAGAGTATTTAAAATCTAAACAAAATAATAGATATCATTTATTTCAAAAGCTATCTGCTAGATTATGTAGACAGATTTACGTATGGATAAACCTTTTTAAGTTTTATCGTTTATGCCTACCTTTCTAGAGTTAATGGTCCCATATGGCCCTGTGCCGTAGGAAGCTTTCATTTGGGTTAAAGTTAATAATAATTGAAACATTTTGTTTGGTTCGATTCGATTATAATAAATTATCAATTTACTATGTTAATAATACAATAGAATATTTCATAATAGAAGGCGTTTCAAAAATACCATGCTTTTTTTGGAAAGCATTATTTCCCCTCAGAAGAGATTGGCTGAGAGAGTTTTTCTTTGCCTTTTTTTTCGCCATACTTTAAATTTTAGACATTTATATAGAAGGCTATTTTATTCTATTTAGACGGAAATGTAAATTATTTTTCAATAACAAAGTAGAACTCTTGGCGACACCTATGAAGTATTTATTAATTAATGGTTCAGGGTGCGTCTATAACGACGCATTGCATTTCAGCCAACCAGAGGCAGTTCTTGTCAAATTAGGTGTTGACCTTTTTTCTGATGTCTAAAACAAGAGTTAGTCTGTGTCAAAGTTCTTTTTGTTACAGTTGATTTCATATTCTTATTTTATGGTGGTTTATGAGGCTTTACGAATACAGTGGGTTATTAAAATTGAGGGATTATTAAAGATATTTTATTTTCATTCTATGGTTTATTTGGAGAGTAACTTATTTTCAGGAGTTAAATTTATGGGATATAAATGTTAGTTATATCATCTGCTGATGATGCTAACTTGGTTAGCGAAACGCGCGTCCAGAACGTGTGGTGTAGTGTGGTTAGAACTGTATTTTGATCTATCTTCCACCACAGGTTCCAGTGTAAGTATCTATTACTTTACTACGTCCATGTAACACAGTCTATATAAAATTTTATACAAATCTTATTATTTTATTTATTTTTATTGTTGTTATTAGATAGAATGAAAGTTTTACGGTTGTGGTTCTTGAGATTCTACCGTATCAAAATGGAATCATTTTCCGACGTTTCGCCTTCGATTACACGAGGCATCTGCAGGGATATTTACTTCACGAATTCGGAATACTTTTCGGAAGTAAAATATTGGTAATTTCGTCTACCAGTAATACATATAGTTGTTTGGTAATAATTAAAAAAATCGGTACATTTTCTTTACCCGGAACATCCTTGTTATGATTTTTTCCTTTTATTAAGAATAGTGAAGTATGACCCAGACAGACAAACTGACGGAATTGAGAAAGCATGTATAAAATCTAAAGACTGTTGAGGAATAGATTATACCAATAGAGCAGAGTATATAAATTCTTTATTTTTTCTCATGAAATGCTAAACATGAGTAGTTCAAAGACGTCGGTAAATTAAAGCTATCTACTATTAGTTTTGAGAGTTTTTAAAATCTAAACAAAATAATAGATATCATTTATTTCAAACGCTCTGCTAGATTGTGTAGACAGATTTACGTATGGATAAACCTTCTTAAGTTTTATCGTTTATGCCTACCTTTCGAGAGTTCATGGTCCCATATGCACCTGTGGCGTAGGAAGCTTTCATTTAAGTTAAAGCTAATAATAATTCAAACATTTTATTTGGTTCGATTCGATTTTAATAAATTGTCAATTTACTATGTTAATAATACAATAGAATATTTCATAATAGAAGGCGTTTCAAAAATACCACGTTTTTGGAAAACATTGTTTCCCTTCCAAAAAGATTGACTGAGAAAGTTTTTCTTTGCCTTTTTTTTCGCCATGGTTTAAATTTTAGACATTTATACAGAAGGCTTTTTTATCCTATTTAGACGAAAATGTAAGTTATTTTTCAATAACAAAGTAGAACTCTTGGCGACACCTATGAAGTATTTATTAATTAATGGTTCAGGGTGCGTCTATGACGATGCATTGCATTTCAGCCAACCATAGGCAGTTCTTCAGTTTTCTAAAACAAGAGTTAGTCTGTGTCAAAATTCTGTTTGTTACAGTTGATTTCATATTTTTCTTCTATGGTGGTTTATGGGGCTTTATGTATACAGTGAGTTATTAAAATTGAATTATTATCAAAGATATTTTATTTTCATTCTATGATTTATTTGGGGAGTAACTTATTTTCAAGAGTTAAATGTATGGCATATAAACTTTAATTATATCATCTGCTGAAGATGCTAACTTGGTTAGCGAAACGCGCGTCCAGAACCTAACAAGTTGTGGTGTAGTGTGGTTAGAACTCTTGTATTTTGATCTATCTTCCACCACAGGTTCCAGTGTGAGTATCTATTATTTTATTCAAAATAAAGTACCTACGATTCAAATTTTTTCTGAATGGATCTTAAGTTCAATAAAAGCGTATTATATTTGCCTGATAACCAACGAGCAAAATTTTAAAAAAAATCACAAGTCCCCTGTCTAAAGGGAGAATAATAAAACAATTCTGACAACACATTGTTCATAAATATTAATAAAAGATTGATTCTACATATTTAAACATGACATAAATCGAGTGTGAAGTAACTTGTCCGAAGTAATATTTAAAAAAAACTAAAAACAGGTTAAATTAATGCAAATTTTATTGGATATAATGGATGATAATTCATTATCAACGATCACAATAATCCGAAGTGCATCAGAGTGCTTAATTATGTTCTTGCACTTGCACTTGTCGATATCTTCAGGATTAAACCCATTATCGGACACGGCCTGGTTTGCCTTGCAAGTATACAAGTAACACATGTATTATGTCCAGGCCAAGTCGATTAAGCGATTTGTTTTATATTGGGTGGTCACAAAATTAAAAATATACTATAAAAAATTTAAAATCAAATTTTATAAAATTTCATTTAATCTGTTTTTAGGTGCTCAAATAAATTTGCAAGTTTTATAATGATCATATAATTTACTAAGCTAAAGAACCATTGTCTAAATTCGGTATTGATAACTGTAAGAGGGGAACCTTTTTACGCTTTTGCAAATTTTTAGTGTTTGAATATTAAAATCAGCTCTAAATAAATTTCTATTTTTTTTAACCGCCTTCAAAAAACAAGGAGGTTATCAATTCGATCCCATGTATTGTTTATGTATGTACAGCAGGGGTGCTTAAACGGTCGATCGCGAGTGCTTTTTGAGTAGATCTCGAGAAGAAAAATTTTTTAATAAGTAGGTACTTAACTAAATTACAAAAATTTATTACGTAATAAAATAACACTCTGCTAGCGGTAAAAGGCGGTCAAAGGAACGCGCGGTACTTGTCAAAGAAAAGCCGCGTTTTTTATTCTTGCCGCTTTTCTTGAAATTTCGGGCGGCGCGTTTGACGGGAACATTCGAGACTTTCGTTCACGCCGATATAAATGTTGCGCCTGCAGGAATTGGAGTCATTCTGAATTGCAACTTGAAGGCAATACTACGTCGATACAAAGTTTATTATTAAATAGTACAAAATGGGTGCAGCGAAGAAATCTAAAACGTATCATTTTAATAACGATTGGTAGGAAGAATTTTTGTTTTGTATGGTGAAGGATAAGTGCAATTTTCTTATTTGTCGTGCGTCAGTTGCAATACCTAAGCGTGGTAATTTAGAGATGCATCATAAAACGGTTCATAAACACTATGAAAAGGATTTTCCACCACAGAGTGAATTAACAAAACGAAAAGCACGTGATTTGATATCTTGTTTGAAAAAAGAACAAATCATGTTCACAAGACCAGCCAAACAACAAAAGCTGCTACGATCGCGTCATTTAAAATATCTCATATATTGGCGAAACACAAGAAACCATTCGAAGATGGATCGGTTGTGAAGGAAGCATTTATTAAAGCGGGTGAGACTTTATTTGGAGATTTTAAAAATAAAACAGAGATCACGTCTGCTATTAGAGAACTTCAGTTATCTTGTCCGACTGTCACAAAGCGTATTGAAGTCATAAGTCAGGACATGGCAGATAAACTAAAAAATGATATCATGGAATGTACATACTTTTCTTTACAGTTCGACGAATCCACCGATATGACAGACACTGCCCAGCTTTTATTCGGAAGGTATTCAATGACATGTTGGCTAAGGAAGAATTTTTGACAATCATTCCTCTGAAGGGGAAGACCCGTGGCGAAGATATACAGTGACCGTCTAAAGTCCGTTCCCCCCTACTAATTTTTGAGCCAACTCGTATATCGCAACGAAATTTGGAGGGCTTAAATAGGAGATGAAAAGATATTTTTTTATGAAAAAATGATAGCTAAAAGTTATAAAATGGCGGCTACGCGCCATCTTGAATTAATATTTTAAATACAACACCCCGAATATTATTCCATTTTCAAAATCTGCTCATTATTCTTAACCTTTTTCTCCAATACACTTTATTCCTAAATGTAATTGCTTTCTAAATAATGACGTTTGAAAATTGACATTTTGGTCATTTCAAATTCAATCAAAAATACGATCAAGTTTGCGTTGGAAACAAAATCGTTGACGCGGTAACATCTTGATAACTAACTGTCAAATAGTCCGTTGAGCATCTTAATTATTTTATGAAAAGTGTGACCATGGCTCGCAGTTTACACGATAAATTTGAAGCAGTTTTGATTTTTGGAGAAGCTGGAAGAAATTTTCATCTCGCAGTCCGTATGTTTAACGACAGATTTCCCGAAAAGGAAATTTCACGGTCATATTTGCGCAAACTTTTAAATAAATTCCAAGCAACTGGTACGATCAACAGAAAAGAGAAGATCAGGAAGACCACCTCTTTCAGAAGAAAAAAAATTGAAATTGTTGCTGAAATGGTAATTAATCCTACTCAGTCGACGTCTGCAGTTGCTGAATCCTGCGAAGTAAGTTCGAAAAGTGTCCAAAGAGTCCTAAAAAATGAAAAATTTCATCCCTATAAAATGAAAATCCTGCATGCTCTCACGGAGGATGATCCAGACCGGAGGGTTGAATTTTGTGAGTGGTTCACAAGAAAAATTGAAGGAGAACGGTCCTTCCTAAAACGTGTATGTTTCTCAGATGAATGCACGTTTTTCCTTAATGGAAAAGTCAACAAACAGAACGTACGATACTGGAGCGATACTAATCCGCATATTTTTAGAGAAGGGCATACCCAGTTTCCTGAAAAAGTTAATGTTTGGGCGGGGATTTTGGGCAACTACGTTGTTGGACCGATTTTCATCAGAAGCAATCTTACAGGAGATCTTTACAGAAATCTTTTAAAAACTGAAATTGAACCTCGAATAAGACAAATTGTATTAAACAATCAGGAAGAGTTTGAAAATCGTGAAATCATATTTCAGCAGGACGAAGCACCTCCCCATTTCTATCGCATGGATAGAGAGTTTCTAGATACAAACTTTCCTGGGCGATGGATAGGTCGCAGGGGAAGTACAAAATGGCCACCAAGATCTCCGGATCTTACCACTCTAGATTTTTTCCTTTGGGGATATCTGAAGTTAAAAATCTACGCCACTGAATGTCAAACAATAGAAGAGTTGGAACGCAGAATAAGAGAAGCATGTGAAGAAATAGATGAACAGACTTTCATCAACGTGAGAGAAGCTATTCATAATAGGGCACTTTATTGTCAGGATTTAGGAGAGGGCCACATCGAACACTTGATAAAATAATTATTGTTGGGGTTAAATAAGTGTTATTCAAAAATAAATAAAATATTTTTTTACCAACTAATTTGTTTTCCTTGTGAATTTACAGAACAAATTCGTAACCTTCAAGATTTTCCGGTAAGTGGTACTGTTTATCCTTAAAATACTGTCTTTACGCCTCTTATTAGTCGAATTCATTAAAAGATTTAACTACAAATTAATTAAAAAATTTAGTTAGCAGAATTTTTTATCGAAAGTGATTAAAACCATTACTTCATTTTAAACCGGATTTTTAATTTTCAAACGTCATTATTTCGAAAACAATTACATTTAGGAATAAAGTGTATTAGAGAAAAATGTTAAGAATAATGAGTAGATTTTGAAAATGGAATAATATGCGGGGTGTTGTATTTAAAATATTAATTCAAGATAGCGCGTAGCCGCCATTTTATAACTTTTAGCTATCATTTTTTCATAAAAAAATAGCTTTTCATCTCCTATTTAAGCCTTCCAAATTTCGTTGCGATATACGAGTTGGCTCAAAAATTAGTAGGGGGGGAACGGACTTTAGACGGTCACTGTATATGACGTTTTCTTCAGTTTTGTAAAAAACTACAAGCTACCAATATATAAATTAGTGTGCATTACAACCGATGGAGCACCAGCATTGACTGGAAACAAAAGCGGTTTTGTAGCATTGTGTCGAGCTAATGAAGATTTCCCTTCATTTTTTTCAATCCATTGCATTATACATCAACAAGTTTTGTGTTCAAAAGTTTTAAGCACGGAGGAAATTATGGGCATTGCAACAAAAATTGTGAATTCCATCCGTGCACGTAGCTTGCAACGGCGGCTCTTTAAGTTGCAGTTGGAAGATAGGGAGTCAGCTGAACACACTGATTTAGTTCTTCACACGGACGTCAGGTTCTTGAGTCGCGGAAAATTCCTAGAAAGGTTTCAAGAATTATTGATGACACTCAGATGTTGAAAAACGAAAAAGGGCTGACTGATTTGGCATTTTTGACTGACATCACAATGCACTTAAACACCATTAACTTGGAGCTTCAAGGTAAAGGAAAAACTGTTATTAAGATGATTAGCGCAGTAAACGCATTCAAAAGTAAATTGCAACTTATGATAGATCAACAGAAAAGAGAGGATATGAAACATTTTCCGTCTTTGAAAGCAAGGATTCCTCAGTTGAATTATGATACGTATGAGACTAAATTATCAAATATTTTGGGACAATTCGAAATGCGTTTTTATGATTGTAGTAAATTGGCAAATGAAGCATCATTTATGATTATCCTTTTTGATGTAAAAACATTGAGGAATTAGCTACTGAAATAGCAAGTCAGTTTAATATGAACTCATGTTCTGTTGAAAATGAGTTGGTGCAGATTATATCAGATATACATCTCAAAGCTACAGCATCTGATACAAATTTCTGGTGTTTTATATCTGAAGATAAATATCCGAATCTAAGGCAAATCGCCCTTCAACTGACAGCAATGTTTGGGTCAACTTACTTGTGCGAGTCTGCATTTTCTGAAATGAAGATAATTAAGTCAAAATATCGCAATCGACTAACTAACGATCATATGTCATCATGCTTGCGATTAGCACTCAGTGGTTACGTACCATCTTATGAAAAGTATGCTGAGTACATGCAGTGCCACGCTTCAACATCCAAAGTCACTCCTTAGTTAAGTTTAACACCATATGTAACTCTTTTGTTTTGTAACAACCAATAAACTCGCAAGTTTGAATAAATATGAGTTTTTTCATTTATATTATAGAGAAGAACCTAACTAAACCTAACCCAAACCTTGACTAAAATAATGTATATTGTGCGGAACGCTAATATCTATATAAGCTACGGTACACCCTACCTAGGTAAGTAGGTAGGTAGGGTGTATGTATCGTGTATGTACGACAACCCTGCATCATACATACTTGCAGCCTCTCAGAGTCGATTGTCAGTAGTCTAAAAATATTGAGGTAGATCGCCAGCAGTTCAAGTTTGAGCGCCCCTGATGTACAGGGTCATCATTTATAGTTCACCACCCATTTTGAGAATTTATTTTTGTAGATGGACAAAAATAATCAAAAAAAAAAGTATAGATTTCAGAAAACTTCCTACAACAAATAATTTTGAATGTACAGGGTGAGTCAGAAACTAGTACCATTCCAAATTTTTTTAAAACGAAATGCCCTGTATATTTTTGATTTTTTAGATTCTCCTTATTATTCCCTTTCCAAAAATTTGTGATATGTCTGTACTGGGATCGGTAGTTTTTGAGCTATTTGACTTTAAAATTCTCTCTTAACTGAAATTCCTAGTTAATTTAGGTGAAATCGTGTCTAAGGTGTCTTGATGATAATGTAAAAATGATTAATATGATTTTAAAGTAAAGAAATAAATTAATTTATTTTGGTTCAAGAATTTATTTTGAATCTAAATATTTCAAATCCTTAAAAGAACAAATGATTTCGAAATTTGGTCTAATTTTATGAAAAGCGTTTTAAAAGGCTCTCAGTAGCTTATTAGATTAAAGCAATCCTAAAATTAGTATTCCTAGGCAAGTTGACGCTTTTTCTTACTTGGAATTAATGCAGTTTGATGGTATACCTAATAGTAGTAACAAACCATTGGATATAGTATTAAGCAACAAAAACTTAACATCTGAGGTCAGTCGTCCCAGCAATTGCCTTGTGGATGAAGACTTACACCATCCAGTTTTGGAATTCTCAATTTCTACTGTTGAAGTAAAACCTCTTACACAACAAAATAGAAAGATTTTTAATTTTAGTAGGGCAGATTACGAGTCCATAAATATTGGCTTGGGCGAGGTGCAATGGGAAACATTGTTTTTTGAAAAATCCTTAGACAATGTAATAGATTATTTTTACTAAGAAATTAACAAACTTATAGAACAATTTGTTCCATCATTTAAAATAAAGGGCAAGTACCCAATATACTTTAAAGTAGAGACAATTAAATATATATATACAGAAAAAAATAAGCTTCAGTCCTCGCTCTCAAAAAATATAAAAAATACAAAGATCAAATATCATATTATAATTTCTCTCGTTTAAGACGCCTTTCCAAACAGCTAATTAAAAATTTTCAAGAATATGTCAATAATATGGCGTAACTAATACAAACCCTGTACATACACCATGTAGCGAGCCTCCTATTACCGCCACCAAAACCTTAATTTTAAATATTATAAAAAACTTAGACATAAAAAAATGTGCAGGACCTAATGGGATAACTCCTGGATTTATAAAGAATTGTGCATTAACACTGTGTGTGCCTTTGCACTTTATTTACAGTTTGTCGTTGAAAAATGGGTGTTTTCCTGAAAAATGGAAGACATCCCATGTGACACCCATATTTAAAAGTGGAGATAGAAGTCAAGCTGCTAATTACCGTCCAATAAGTAAAATAAATACATTTGCAAAAATTCTTGAAAAAATATTTTACGAAGATATTTTAGTAACAGTAAAAAATACAATTATAGAACAACAGAATGGCTTCTTCCCAAAAAGGTCTCTCGAATCAAATTTATTATGCTATTCCCATGACATTTGTACGGCTATGGACAGTGGAACGCAGATTGATGCCGTTTTTACAGACTTCAGCAAGGCTTTTTATAAAATCAGTCATAGACAGTTGCTTGAAAAACTTGCTGAGGTCGGAGTAAGTAGGGGAATCTTGAATTGGGTGTCGTCTTACATTTGTGAGCGAAAACAGATTGTTGTAGTCAACGGGTACCATTTAGATACGTTTGAAAATACTTCAGGTGTTTCTCAGGGTAGTCATCTGGGCCCCCTGTTCTTCATAGTATATATTAACGATATTAGTAGATGTTTCTTAAATAGCAAATATACTTTATATACAGACGATCTCAAGGTATATCGTAAAATAGGGGACCCGACAGACTGTCTCAAACTATAGGAAGATTTGAACAGACTGCTTGTTTATTGTAATAGGAACAGTTTGTTCCTAAATTTGGACAAATGCCTCTCAATTTCCTTTTCCGAAAATATTAATTTATTTAAATACGATTATAAAATTGGCAATAAATCCCTAAAAAATGTTGATCATGTCAAAGATCTTGGTGTAATTCTGGACAACAAGTGGTCCTTTCGTTTACATTTCGACAAAGTTATTGCAGAAGCCAGTAGGATGCTGGGATTTATTACTAGAAGTTGTAGAGTTTTCAGAAATCCTAGGACGATTCTTTCGTTATATTTTGAGTTTCTCCATAGTAAGCTTTCATTTGCTTCACTGATATGAAATCCTAACTATAAAGTACACATAAATAGGTTTCAAGCGATTCAAAACAAGTTTTTAACTAGCTAGCCTTCAAAGCAGGTTGTTCAGTTGAAAATGTAGCCCGTAATTTTAAAATCTTACCCCATGAAATATGCCGTAGTATTCATAAGCTTATCCACCACCAAGTATATTCTCCCCACCTTTTGTCATTTTTGAACTTTAATATCCCTACTTGGGACGCAACGCCCCATTAATTAGATTTCAAATTATATGTAATGAATTGTCTGATGATATCGATTTGTTTTGTGATAAGATCTCTACATTCAAAATGAATTTAAAAAGACTATACTTTTCTAAAGTTTTTTTTATTTTGTAATTTATAATATTGATATTACTGATATTGTTATTATCATGGTTGTTGTCGTTGTTACTGTTTGCAAAATGTTCTAACTTTAATATTTAAGTTATCTAAAATTATCTAATGTTATTACCCAATAATACATAAATGCATAAAGTGGATGCTTTGTGAAACAATGTTCTGTCGTGTCCTAAATTGTGAATAACTAAATGAATAAATAAATAAGTCGTAAGGGAAAAAACTCTTAACCGAGTAGTGGCGCCTTAACACACTCTTAATTTTTTTCTTTTAGTACAATTATTAATAATTTCGCCATAATTTAATCTGGTTTCATTGCAAAAGCATAGAAAAATTAATAGTTGAAACGCAAGGTCTCAAGGTCTACCATCAAATACACAATAAGTGGTTCAGATGACATTTAAAGAAGCGGTAGTTGCTCTACATAGCAGATAAACCCACCTCGTTAATATGTTAATCGGTCTAATCTTTTGTTTTCGGGTATTGGTCTGGTCACAGAGCGACACAAAATAAAAAAGATATTATTAATAACACCTAATGGTTTAAATTTATTCATTTTTGTGACTTGCTAAAATAAAAAAGTCGATAAATTTCCTTTAGCTGGAATTTTCATTTTATTAGGAATAGTAAAGTGTGACCCAATTAAGTTCAGTATATACTTATTTAGGTATACAGTGTGTCTACCTAAGTTCTCTATATATGGGAAACTTTTTTATTAGCAGTTTTACGGAAAAAAGTTACTCTTTATAAAAAGTTCAGCTTTCTGCTAAAATAATATTAAAATATTCAAACTTAAGATTGCATATACAGAGTGGTCAAAAATTCCAAAAAATCGAAATTGACTCAAGAGAAAAGTACCTTTAATTTTTATTTTATAGCAAAATGTAATACCAAATCTTACTTAGAATAAAAAAATAAATCTAGCACTAGATTCGTTGCTTCCTATCTGAAATCACTTCAAGGAATGTAAAACTTTGGCTTCTTACAGGCAAGTCCAGTTTCTTACTTTTGTTCCTACCTATATACCAGCAAAATTTCCTTATTTATCGATTGTTGATAATGGCATTGTCACTGCCTTTGTCAACCACAATATTGTATTACTTTATTGAAACATCAGTTTGAATATTATAGTAAAAAGAAATGCCTCTGAAATTAAGCAAAGAAGATAAAATTGAAATAATTTTAATTGTCGGAGAAAATTATAAAACATTTCGAGAAGCTGCAGACATTTTTAACTACAGACACCCAGATAAATTTATAGATTTCACAAAAGTGGGGAATATTCTAACTAAATTCAAGACTTTTGGAAATGTAGAAAATAACTTTAACAAGAAACGGAGGTCAAGGGTTGCGAATGACGAAATTACAAATCAAGTAATGCTCGCTGTGATAGAAGACCCTAAAAAGTCCCTACGCAAAAGGTCAGCAACATTGCCAAATAACGTAAGTAAAGATACAGTTTCAAAAATATTGAAAGAAAACAGTTTTCGACCTTACAAACCAAAATTTATACATACCTTGAGACCAGGAGACTTTGAGCGACGGTTCGAGTTTTGCTGTCTGATACAAGTGGAGCTAGAAGATGACCCTTTTATGGCAAGACGCATTATTTTTACCGATCAAGCAACGTTTACTTCCAATGGGACTGTAAGTTTGCAAAACTGTCGTTGGTGGAGTGACGTTAATCCTAATTTTGTTATACAAATTCGTGATCAGTATTCATTCAAAACAAATGTGTGGCGCGGAATTTATAAAGATAGAGTAATTGGACCAGTTTTCTTCGACATAATTTAAATAGTCAACGCTACTTGGATTTTCTAAATACTTACTACTGGCGCACTATTCTAGGGAGCAAGGGATGTAAGGCAATAATTAAATTTTATCTTTAATGGACGAGTAAATTATGGAAGAGATACAGGTTATAACGCCTTCCATGATTAGAAACGTTTTAAGAGAATTTTCTGTAAGAACGGTTACCTGTATTGAAATAGATAATGGATATGTTGAGGCAAATATGCAGTGATTGAACAGTTAGTTTTTATTGTTAATTAAGTTATTTACATGTAATGTTTATTAGAATTAAAATTAGTAAAGTTATTTTCTACATTTCTAAAAGTCTTGAATTTAGTTAAACTATTCCCCACTGTTGTGAAATGTATAATTTTATCGGGGTGTCTGTTGTTAAAAATGTCTGCAGCTTCTCGAAATATTTTATAATTTTCTCCGACAATTAAAATTATTTCAATTTTATCTTCTTTGCATAATTTCACCGGCATTTAGTTTTACTATAATATTCAAACTGATGTTTCAATAAAGTAATACAATATTGTGGTTGACAAGGGCAGTGACAATTCCACTATCAACAATCGATAAATAAGGAAATTTTGCTGGTATGTAGGTAGGAACAAAAGTAAGAAACTGGACTTGCCAGTAAGGAGCCAAAGTTTTACATTCCATAAGAAGTGACTTCAGAGATGTTTTTTTATTCTAAGTAAGATTTTGTATTACATTTTGCTATAAAATAAAAATTAAAGGTACTTTTCTCTTAAGATAATTTCGATTTTTTGGAATTTTTGACCAGCCTGTATATGCAATCTCAAGTTTGAATATTTTAACATTATTTTGGCAGAAAGCAGAACTTTTTATAAAGAGTAACTTTTTCCCATAAAACTACTACTAAAAAATTTTCCCATATGTAGAGAACTTAAGTAGACACAGTGTATATATATTTATATATATATATTATTATGTAATACATACTTTTTGAACTATTTTTTATGTAGTTGCAAAATGATCTTATTAAACAAGTTTTAATTATATTTTAGTATTTTGATATTGTATTATTGATGAGAAAGCGTTTATGTTTAGTATCTCATTATTTGTTATAGAACATTTGCTAAGGCAAAATGCAGTAACTCGCACGCACATTTAGGCCTAGTTAGTTCCTTAGTAGCTTTTGATGTGCCGCCATTTTAGTTAAATTGTAGCCTCTAAAAGCTGATTTGACATCATTCTTTCAGAAATACTAGTCCATTTAAACTACGTTCTGAACTAAATTACTAAAATAGGAACCTTGACCAAACAGATGAAATGCTAAAATCTAGAATATCTTCAATATTTACAAAGTTATATCATCTTGAATAATTGCGTGTATTTAAAGCTTGTAAGTGAAAACTCTTATGGGTTCGCTGAGATCAGTGGATTCAGGATTTTCCTCCAACGAAATCCAAAATGGTTTGGTTTCTTTCCCCACCAGAGGACATAATTTCTGAATTCTGGCCTCTGTTTCTGATTTATTTATACCCCAGCTCGATTTCTAGGTGGCGGTAGAACGATCCATTCTTTTTCAGCTTTAACTTTCAAAAAATCTATCTCCATAAGATCCTTATTCCTAGTGTAAGTTAAAGAGGATTTTCCACGTTTTACAACGTCATTTCAGAAACATAGGGACGCGGTTTGGTTTTCTTTATTTTTACTTGAGACGTATTGTCTATCAAACAGCTTCATAGAACGTTCTATCTGGTGGTGGAAACCGTCCAGGTAAAAAATATTTAATTGTTATTTCTTCTGTCGCGATTTTCCAGGAAGTAAATATAAGGAAGCTGAAAATTGCCCAATTTGTTGCAGAGCAATTATCCACCCATAAAATTAATTTTTGTAGCAACACTATTTTCTAAAAAGAATGTGAAGAGGGCATTGATGAGATCCTCTTTTGTTCTACTTGCTATTCCTTCATGCCAGAGAGCTGCAATAGGTTTAAAGTTCTTCTGATTTTTTCCGACGGGAACAAAAGATTCATTGAACACGATATTTCCAGCGGTGAAGAGCCAGTGGCGCAACTAGACATCGACTTTTGTTGGGGCTCAAGCCCTGAATAGTCAAAATAACAGTTATATTACAGTATAAAGACGGAAATATGGCTAAAGTGGAGAATAATAATTTGACCATAATGGGGTAAAAATGGCCAATTGGCAATTATACGACCCACTCTTTTGATTTTATGGTTGGGTTTATTAGCTACTTGTTCACTTTAAAATCGAGCTTTTTAGCTGAATTCTGATTTGTTTAAGAAATCATGCTTCTTAGGATTAGACCGCGTCAAATTGGAATTACTATCCGACGTTTCGCCTTCGATTGCACGAGACATATTCAGGGATCTTTACTCCACGAGATCTGAACACTGAATGAGCTCGAAGAAATTCAGGCGAGCTTTTATACCCTCAGCTCTCAGAAGGAATGGCTATTGCACTGAAGATATTACGCGTTCAATTAAAACATATAGTAAACCAACTCCGCCAAAGGAGAATGATAAAGAGTCACCATTAGGTAGTGTTGTTCTTCCCTACATACATGGCACTACAGACAAAATAGGACGATTACTGCGGCGGTCCAACATACGTACAATCTTCAATACACATAAGAAGATCGGACAACACTTGCAATCCCCGAAAGATCTTGTACCTTTCCAAACAGAAGGAGTGTATATAAAATTCCTTGCTCCCGTGAAGAAGTGTACGTGGGAGAAACAGAACGCTTAATTTCAACTAGACTTAAGGAAAATGAACGATGTATTAAAAAGAAACAAATTGTTCAATCTGCTGTAGCTGAACACCAGCATAACACTGACCATTTCATAAATGTAAGGGAAATCTACCATCGGTTCCTGGTTTTTATAAACGAAAAGTTAGAGAATCTATTGAAATATTTAAACATTAACACAGGATCACGGTTCGGCGAGCACAAGTCGGGTATAAAAGCCCGCCTGAATCTCTTCGAGCTCATCAGTTCGCTCTTTGCATTGAAGCAGTACGGATCGATTCGGTTCATCCGGCTCCGTACAGTGAAAGTGTGAAAGTGGATATTTTTCCTTACTGGAATTATCACCTTGTGTTTAGTGCAACCAAAAGTGCTAATCACGATGAAGCCAGGAAAGACAACAAAAATTAGAAGAAAATCCACCGTCTCAAGGAAGAAAATCTCAGATTAACCGAAAATCTGAAAACACTAAAGGATGAAAATCGAAGCCTTACAGACAGGCTCGACAGGCTTGAAAGCCTTCTCTTTACACAAGAAGAAGGGAAGAAAACCAGGCAGCCCACGCAAGGCGAACAAAATACTGCCGAAACCAAGCCCAAGAGGAAAAGGGTTAAATCTCCCCCTAGTGAAAACAGTGAGATTAGTGTAACCCCCAAAGTGAATCCCCCAATAGTGAAACCCCCAGTGATAGTGCAATGGAAACAACCGAAGCCGCTATAAGTGTAGTGCCCCCAGCGCCTACCCTAAAAATCCCTCCGGTAGTGATTGAAAACTACGGGACCTGGACAGAAGTCCGTAGGAATATAAAAGGAGCAAACATAGACTTCAATAAAGCCAAGGCCTCCGGATCGAGGCTCCAAATATTCCCGAAAACTGCCAGCGACCATAGGGCCCTCACCCGCCACCTTCAAGAGACAAACTGCCCTTACCACACATACCAACTCCCGGAGGAGAAAAGGACACATGTAGTAATCAGAGGATTACATATGAAAACTCCCATCGAAGATATAGCCCAAGAACTAAGGGAACTCGGCATTACCGATGTCAGCGTCGTCAGGATGACATCAAGAGTCACCAAAAAACCTATGCCATTGTTTCTGGTGAAAACCTCAAACAACAAGATAATGACAATAAGCACCCTCTTCGATCGCGTTGTTAAGATTGAAAACAAGAAAAAGGACGGCACAGTAAAACAGTGTTACAAATGCCAGAGATTTGGACACACCCAATCCCTATGCACTTACCCGGAAAAGTGCGTAAAATTCGCAGGACAACACAGAGCCGACGCATGCCGACTTCCTGAGAAGGACGAAGATGGTTCAAAAAATGCAGTTTGCGCTAACTGCAATCAGAAAGGACACCCGGCCAGCTACAAGGGCTGCCCGAAATATCCTGCCCCTGCAGCAATCCTGCAAGTCGTCACCAGAATGATGCCCTCTATTGTGGAAACCATAATTCCCACAATAACAAAAGCTGTGGAGGAACAGCTTCGCAGACTCAAATAAGCAATGCCAGTACACCAAAATGAAAGCCTAAGACTAATTTCCTGGAACACCCGCGGTCTAAGGGCCAGGAAAACAGACGTCCTAGAACTCCTGGAAGAACATCGCCCAGACGTTCTAGCAATACAGGAGACTAAACTAAAAGCAGAAATAAGGATGACCTTCCCAGGATATCAACATCTACAGATACGACCCTCCTGAACGCCAAGCCATGAGAGGAGTCGCAATCCTGGTCAGAAAAGGCGTTCTACATTCCTTCCTGTGGGTTGAGGATGTGGAGCTAGACGCCATCTCCATAGAGGTCAACACTCGTAGAGGCCCGATCAAAATCACCTCTGCGTATCGCTCCCCAACACAGGAGCTGTTGGATGAGGACATCGAACACTTAGCAAGAGGACGAAGAGCCAAAATCATCATTGGCGACTTCAATTGCAAATCCGAAGAATGGCATTGCACCCATACCAACCCAAATGGTCGCAAACTAACCAGACTATGCGGGGACCACAGACTCGCCATAATAGGACCAGAACAACCAACATACCTCCCCCGTGGAAACGGGAGACCAAACGTGTTGGACATTGCGCTCCTGAAAAACATCAGGGAAGAGCTAGACATCAACACTCTGAACGAGGGTACATCCGACCACAACCCGGTACTCCTGCAACTAGGAGTAAACCTCAACAGAGTAAATCACAACACCAAGAAGACAACCGACTGGAAGGCCTATCAAAGACATCTGAAAGCCGCAATCGAAATCCCTGAGTTCCGCGCTCCTCAGGGACTAGATGAGGCCGTAAGATGTCTAGAGACAGCCATCCTGAATGCCTTCCACGAAAACACAGTAGTGGAAGACATAAGCAGGCATCGACACACCGAGGAGCTTCCTGAAAATCTCAGAGACGAGATTAGGACCAACAGACGTCTCCGCAGGATCTACGCTAGATCCCAAGAGAACGAGGACAGGATTGCTCTAAACCGACACTCTCAAAACTTGAGAAATCGGTTAGAAGAACACCGAAACAACAAGTGGCAGGAAAAACTGAGATCCCTAGACACGTATCACCAAACAGCCTGGCAGATGCAACGTGCTCTTCGAATGGACAAACGTCCTATCCCTCCTCTCCAAGGTGTAAATGGCCCAATCTACACCGACGAGGATAAAGCTGAAGCCTTAGCGGATGCCATAGTCCAACAAGGTCAGCTTAACTAACATCCAGAGGAGGACGTAGAGCTCACCGAAGAGGTCCACGACTCAGTTAGAGACCTGGATGCCTGGATTTTACCCCAACAAAATCCACATCCTGTCTCACCCGGGGAAGTTCGAGACATCATCAGGAAACTGAAGGTCAAGAAAGCCCCTGGAGCCGACGGCATCACCAACAAAATGCTGAAGTACTTCCCCAAGAAAGGATACAGTGCGATGGCCAACATCATAAACTCCATCATAAGAACATGCCACTTCCCCAGCACACGGAAAAAGGCAGAGGTCATCGTCATTGAAAAACCAGGAAAAGACAGGACATTACCACAAAACTACAGGCCCATCAGTCTACTCCCTGCTCTAAGCAAAGTAGCTGAAAAAGCTATAGCCAGAAGACTAAAAGATGAATCTCAAGAACTAGATGCCATCCCAGATGAATAATTCGGCTTCACGGCAGTACACTCATCTGAGCAGCAGGTACTCAGAACCACAGAGTACATCACCAAAGGATTCAACAACAGAGAGGCCACAGGAGCAATTTTCCTGGATATCGAAAGAGCCTTCGACAGGATGTGGCACCAAGGCCTGACCCACAAAATGTCGGTGGCTGGATACGAGAGAAAAAATATAAAGCTTATCAGAAGCTACCTAAATGACAGATCATTCACAGTCAAAGTGAATGACTCTCATTCAGCTCCAAGAGGACTAATAGCTGGAGTACCACAAGGGTCAGTGCTGGGGCCCATTCTATACTCTATCTTCTCTCACGACATCCCAACCGGTGAACAGCACTCTACGCGGACGACACAGCCATCCTACACCAAAGCAGAAGCACCCGGATAATGGACAGACGACTGCAAGAGGACATTGATAACCTTCATGACTGGTGTGTCAAATGGAAGGTTAAAATCAACCCCCAGAAGTCCCAAGCAATCCTATTCCAACGAAGGAGACTGGTTCCAACAGCTAGAATCCGAATTGGAGATGTCGAGATCCCTTGGACAAACGAGGTCAAGTACCTAGGGATGACCATGGACAGAAGCTCGACATGGAACAACCATATCAACGCAGTGAGGAGAAAAACTAGACAAGCAATGGGTAAACTCTATCCACTGCTCTGTCGAAAAAGTGAAATGGGATTGAGGACCAAACTGCTACTGATCCAAACAGTAGCTAGGAGCCAACTCACCTACGGCTCCACATCCTTCGGATATGCTTCTAAGACCAACCTTATGAAGCTAAAGAGGACAGAAAACAAACTTATTAGGATGGCAGCTGACGCCCCATGGTTTATCAGGAACGAGGACCTGCAGCGTGATCTTCAATGGACACCTATTAAAGAATTCATGCGGCAAAAGGCTGCCCGAGCCTTCAGGGCAGCAGAAAATCACCCCAACGAAAACTTACGAGACCTGGTAGAATATGATCCGCTAGCTCCGAGACGCAACAATTGGACAAGGCACAGGAGACCTAGACACGGGCTCCTGCGCTAATATACTCTAGGATGGAAGTATGCAAATCTAAACTTCTGAGTCTCCGTGCTCCTCAGAAACTAGATCTTGCCCTCTGAAACCTTAAGAGTATCAACAAGAGGCCACCAAACTCCAAGAAGAGGATTCCCAGGAACCTCAGCTGGCTCCGGCGTGAGTTGCAACTGAACCTGAGGTAAAAGAAGAGGATCTCAGGTACCTCAACTGGCTCCGGCGCGAGCTGCAGTTGAACCTGAGGTAAAAGAATACCCCACCTCAGCCTCAACACTGCCGGATCACGGAACAGCAGTGTCGCTGAGGGCACAGAAGAGGACCAAAGACACGAAGACCACCAGGTACACTGACGGAGGGACACTGGCAGCGGCAGACTGGACCACGGGACAGTAGGACGAAGGCAGCGGAAATCCGGACAGAAGAAAGGAGGATAACAGAGAAATATCCCACCTGGTAAGACGACACTTTCATTATTAATAATATCTTTTATTTCAGATGACTACAAGTAACGAGAGCAGCAAAACATCCTGCCAAGTGAGGACCCCCCCCCCACGACAGCGAAGACCATGTCCTTCATAGGAGTTTTCTCCCGAAAGGACGGCATCAACCCCATTGAAGGATCCTTGGCTAGCCCAATGATGGTCCATCTGATGGGGGCCCGGTGGGGTTTAGTGGGTATTGTTGACTCAGTCAGGTGAAAACCTGACTGAGCAATGAGTCCCACACTGTTTTTCCTTCTATAGAAGGGAATTCGTGCGTAAAAGCATTCCCCATCGTCACCAAAAAAAAAAAATTCGAGCTCATTCAATATTCAGATCTCGTAGTGTAAAGATCCCTGAAGATGCCTCGTGCAATCGAAGGCGAAACGTCGGATAGTAATTCCAATTTGACACGGTCTAATCCTAAGAACCATGATTTCTTAATTGACCAAAGCCGTGAAAGCTTCCGTTCTATTTCTGATTTGTTTTTTAGCCAAATAATAATTAATATATATGATAAACCATCAATTGTTTCAAATTATGTAGAAATAGTATTAACAGAGCCAATCAGTGTAAGAATTTATAGAGAAGAGAAAATGTAAAGATAACAAATCATGCTTTGACCGTTGCTAGGGACAAAAAACACTTGCGCAAGAACTATTGCTATTAAAAGAATCTAAGATAGGCATGTAAAACACGCGCCTCTTCTTGAAACTAAACATTTCGTTATTAACAATTTTTTTTGGAGATGTAATTTACTAAGAAAATTCATAACGTAAAAAAAACATGCATGAAAATACGTTTTTATTGGTAGAAAGAATATGTTTGTTTAAAGTGGTCAAGAAAATAGCTGCTAGGAAATGAAAATGTGGCATTTTGGCAACAAAAATATGATAATAAAAGTCATATTTTTTCCTCTCAATTTTTGTTGTCTTAAAATGTCATAATTGGCATTCTTATATACCTGTTATTACTATTAAACTTAAATACTTGGCTAAAATATGTATGGTTGGCATTTGGGAATAATGCCTACTTATTGATTATATTCTGACCTCGATTTCTATTGATTAAAAATGCCATATTCTGGCATTTTAAATAGCTATGCTTACTATAATTTAACTTCAATACTTACTAGAATATATCTGGTTATATTGTGGCAACCAAATTGACAGATATTTCTACTTTTTGGCGTCCAATATTACAAAAAAAAAGTTTAATTATCCTATAAAAGATATTTTTTGGCAAAGTAAGTATGCTATAGCCTTTTCAGTTTGACTATTATTATCGGTGTAGCGTAATCAAAACATGATTTTTTTTGCTCTTTTAAACCCCTTAAAAAGTATCGCTTACACTTTTCACTATTTCTCAAACTTTTATGATCCATTACTTCAAAATAAGGGCGCCGTTACATTTTCGTAAGCCCAAATAGTGTCCAATTAAATTGGTCAAAAGTATACAAGATGCTAAACTAGAAAAAAACCTTTTTACCCATTTTTACAAACAAAATGGAGTTTTAATTGGCCCTTGCCAATTGCCTGGCGGCAATTGGCTCCCCCTAGCCCCCCCTAGTTGCGCCACTGTGAAGAGCGTTATGTTGATTTAGTCCTGTTAACTTGATTAATTTTTGTAAGTGGGCGGAGAAACAAACTTGTCTTGCAAACGATACATTTTTGGCTTCATATTTTCTTTTTTGTGTCCATGAAGATCGATCGCGGCACAGTTTTTACATTCCTTCTGGCTAAGTTTTGTGAAGCAGATATTTTTTGATTTAATTTCCTTTCTGTACAAATCATATGAGCACTTCATTGTGGGATATTTGCTTAAGAAGTCTTGATACATAAGAGTTGCATTTATGTTACTAGGGAGATACTTCCTGAAAGGTGCGTGTTCCCTTCGATACTGTGAAATTGAAGGTTTAAAACTACCAATGTGATCATGTAAGACGGCTTTTTTAAATTTCACTTTATGTCCAACGTTACCCCCACGTCATTTTTAAATGTGTTCAGATTATTTGTTGCGTTTAAACTGACGAACAAAAATCTTTTTTGGCTTTTTTGCAACTGAATAAAAAAAAATGTCATGTCAAACAACCATATGGTATTCACTCCCAGAGATGGTTTGCAGAAACTAATTGGCGTGACGTCATTTTACGACTACAAGATTAAAAATGCAGTAAAACGCTTAACTTAACTAACTTACCTGCATTTTACTGCACTTTTTGTTATGAACATGGGGATACTGCACTTTATATTAGGAAACAATGACGTTTTATAAGAGGCACACTAATATTTTTTGTAGTTAACAAAGAGATACTGCATTTATCATTACGAATGATTGATTACTGCATTTTTAAATGCCACTATTTAAAAATTTAATAGTTCATGTCACATTAACGTTTTGATGACAAATTTTTTTACATTCATGTATTCCATATTAATCTCCCCTACATCTTTAAAAAATTATCTGTCAACCGAGTTTGTGGACTAAATAGCGACATCTACCCACATACCACAAAAGCTCTATTTCTGGAAATATATTTAATCGATATAATGATGTTCTGAACTAGGCATCTCTATATTGTTTCTTAATCTTTCTTGACCACTGATAAATGTGCCATCTATATAAAAAACATGTAATAAAATAATTGATTATCCTTTTTTATTTTATGCTCTGAATCACAATACTATCCATTGATTTTAGAGGCGACATCTGTGTGCGTGTATTTAAACAATATACATCCTTACGAATTATGTGGCAAAGTGTACCTTAATAAGAAAAGAACATCTTTAATCCATTGATTAGTTTTCAGGCAGGCTTAACAGAAAAGGGCAAAATATGTTTGTCGGCATCAATGGAGCCTAAAACATGAATCCTAGTGAAATGTTAAAAAAAAATTATCAAAAAACTACTTGTACAATTTATCTCAAATTTTGCAAATATCAAGTAGTATGTGGAGTCAACCAACCAAGTTGGCGGCACAAAATGGCGGCTGAATAAAATATTTAAAAATTCGAGATACTATCACCGAACCTAATGTTCATCCATCCTACTGCGTATCGTGCATCATCGTGTGGTCCTAGGACGTGAAGAAAGCTTTATTTGAGCCACAGTCCTAAACACGTGTTCATTGTGTTCAAACATCATCATAATATAACCTCTATTAGAATTATTTGGTAGGTTAGTATTTTTACGTGTATCGTACATAATGATGTTCCTTATATCTAAATCTATATAACAAAAAGGCAATAAAACCGAAGTTTAACAATTCAGAATTTGAGTTTGTAGCACGTGATCAAAATGCACCTCTAACTAGTGACGTCGATTGTGATAGTTTTCGTTGGGTATTTCTACAGGCTATGGAAGGATTGCCCAAACGTTTTCAACGCTTTTACGTATCAATTTTGTTATATTTATATTTTATCAGATTGTTTCCTTCTGAGTATTTACAGATTTCCATTAATTGTACGGAAGTATTAATGTATTTTTTCTCCATATTGCAAAAATAGATCCCTAAGAGTTAGACGATGTTTTTCCCAAGATGGATTTTTGTACAAAACCAGAACAAAAATTGATGTAAGGTAAATATTTTTGCATACATAATTTACAATAATTTTTTGAAGATAACTAACCTCAAAAGCTTCAGTCAAACCTTTATTTTTGATTATACACTAAGCAATTATGTCTGTACATACTTCTAGTTTTCACATCTGGAAGTAATGGTTCAAGAGCTGTTAACCATTTTTTGGTAGGTATTTGAGGCACCATGAAAATGTGCGTATCATTTCTTTAGTAATGTCTGAATACGAAATTGAAGGCTGAAATATTGTCCCAGAACTAATAATAATTACAAAAAACCAATTGGGTTCTCAATCAATACAGAGTTATCTTTAAAACTATAAGAAAAAGAAAGGAGATATATCCTAAAATTTATTTGTTCACTAAATTGTTGTTCTACTTTTCCCAAAAAAAGTTGTATATAATCTTTGTAAGTGTTAGTTTAAAAAGAATATTTTTCATTTGGGGTGGCAGCAGGTTATTAATGTACAGTGATTAAGACGTTTAAATTGAAGTAATTGACGGTTTAACTCCATTTTAATTTACCTGTTTTTTAAATGTTCTATATTTTTATTATTTGTTTCTGTAAAACTTACCTTAATTTTTCCCACCGATTCATGTGGAGAATAAAAACTGCAGAAGTATTTCCTAGCTCTGGTTACTTGAGTTTTCAAGCTTAAGGATTTTATTTATGTTTTTCTAATAAAGATATGTGTTCAGTGGAGATTATACAACAGAAGCCTTGCTAACCAAACACAGGAGGCAATGTAGTACGTAGGTAGGTAGAATCAAGTTATCAGATCTATTAACTCACAAAAACTTATTTGAAAATATAATATAAGGCAAAAGAAATTTTTACATAGGAACATTACTTTCCCCAACTGTTACAGTAATTATATTTCAATAACATAGAGAATAAAAACTGCAGAAGTATTTCCTAGTATTCATGTGGAAATTATACAACAGAAGCCTTGCACAGGAGGCAATGTAGTACCTAATTTTCAGGGCATTTCACTCCTTTGAGGAATACTTTTTAAAATAATACAATCAGTAAAATAAAACACAATTTCTTTAGGAAAACGCTTTATTCTCTCAAAAAATGTATGTTTCTCTTTAAACCTAAAATATTAATTACCAAAAAATATAAATATATGTATGTATGTATATATATATATATATATATATATATATATATATATATTGATTTTTACTCCTTCACGGATGGAAAAAATACAATGTGTTTTCATTCCGGGTGTACATCCGTTCACTACTGTCGTTCTGAAAAGAAAGTCTCTATTCGGACGCGAGAAATATATATATAATGTGTTTTTATTCCGGGTGTACATCCGTTCACTACTGTCGTTCTGAAAAGAACAGTTTTGCTGACGTTTCGCCAGAATCACATTTGGCATTTTCGAAGCTTTCTTTCTCGCGTCCGAATAGAGACTGAAGTACTGGTGACTGCGACGCTTCCTTTTATACCCCCACTCGAGGCCGAAGGTTATATCTGCGCAGGCGTTGGTCGTTATTTATGTTTTCCGGATGGTGCTGTTGTTGTTGCGCTAATTGCGCTTGAGTTTTTGCGATTTTAGATTTGTCGATTATTGTCTTCCATACTGTTGGTAGTTTTAATGATTCGTTCCTTTTATTTAAATCACCTTGCTTTTCAATTTCTATGGCTTCTCGCACCATACTTCAAAATGCTAGTAAGGCGTTATTAAAAGAACAAATCCATCAAACTAGAAAACAACTAGCCGAGACAGAGAAAGAACTTTTAAAGTTACACCTTAAACTAAGTAACATCATTCACCCTTTATTGTGGAATCGCATAGAAACTTTGGCTTTTTGGCGAACAGAAATAAATAAGAATATTAAGACAGATAAACTTTCGAAAAAGTATGACAATCTCCTAAGAAAGTCGAGTCAGCCACAAAGATCATCAGTAGACGTCGATAAATTAGTACATAATATATCATCCTACAGTCTCTCAGAAAGTGAAAAATCCGTACTGAGTAAGGGTTTTAATTTTGCGATATCTCCTAAGGAAATCCCTAAAGAAGAAATAATAGCTGGAGTGGAAGCTGTCCTTGACTCCTCTGAAGAAACAAAAGCAGAGGAGATTCGACAAGAGGTGGCAAGAATTTTAAGATCGAGCAAAACACCAAAAGAAAACCTAAATGCCACTGAACAAAGGGCCCTAGTAAACCTTCGAAAAAATAAAGACATCACAATCCTCCCAGCAGATAAAGGAAACGCAACTGTGGTTATGAATACTCAAGATTACGTACAAAAAATGCAGGATATCCTACAAGACAATTGTTATAGGCCTGTTCCAAGGGACCCGACAACATACCTAGAAAAAACAACTAAAAATAAAATAAAAAGTTCACCAATAAACCCCGAAATTCAACAAAAAATCATACCACGGGAAAAGTCGAGCAGATGTCTTAAACTCTATGGTTTACCAAAAATACACAAACCAGGGGCGCCTATCAGACCTATTGTTAGCGCTGTTAATTCGCCGCTACAAAAACTGGAGAAATACCTTTCTGAAATTATGCAACCAACTGTAGAAAAAGCTGATTCATTTGTAAAAAACTCGGAGCATTTCACTCGAATTATACGAGATATCGTCCTTGAAAAAAACGATATCATAGCAAGCCTAGATGTCAAATCGTTATATCCCAGTATTCCCATCGACGAAGCATTGGACAAGATTGCTATGAACGAGGATTTCCAGGCACATATAATAGAACTCTCGGAGCATTGCCTCAAAAATACTTATTTTTCTTTCAACGGGCAAATGTATAAACAAATGGATGGTGCTCCAATGGGGTCCTCGCTATCACCAGTAGTCGCGAATTTATTTATGATTTACTTCGAGAAAGAAGCTCTTGAGAAAGCAAGTTTAAAACCCAAATTATGGATTCGTTATGTGGATGACATATTTATTATATGGCAACATGGTCATGCAGAACTCGAAAAATTTCTGACTCACGTAAATTCAATCCACCCCAGAATACAATTTACTCTAGAGTTAGAGGAAAATAACAAACTACCAATTTTAGATGTTTTGGTCACAAAACTACATAACGGACATTTCGGATACACCGTGTATAGAAAACCAACACATACAGACAGATATTTAAATGCAAAATCACATCATCACCCAGCACAAATTCAAGCTGTAGCAAATACTCTAATATCTAGATCCGTGCGACTAACTGAAACACAGACGAGACAAAACGAACTTAAGGTAGTATCTAGTGCTTTAAAGAAAAATGGCTACACAAATCGCACCATAGAGAAAGCTATTAATGCACAGGTTTCCCGAACAACGAACAACAAAAAATATGAACCGGGAAAGCAACGAGTAGTCTTACCATATGTAAAGGGCACAACAGACAGAATCGGAAGAATTCTGAGGAAACACAACATACAAACAATACACAAGCCACAAACAACTATAGGTAAACTACTCGGAAACCCAAAAGACAAAATCAAACTGGAAAACCACGGAGTGTACAGTATTCCGTGCCAGGACTGTGAAAAGTTGTACGTAGGGCAAACTAACAGGCGAATATCAGCAAGAGTGGAAGAGCATAAACTCAGCATTAGAAATAAACAAACAACGTCAGCTTTATTCCTACATCATCAGGAAGCCGGCCATAAAATAAATTTCGATGGGTGTAGGGAGATTGCCAATATAGAATATTATAAGACCAGAATAATCCGAGAAGCCATAGAAATTGAAAAGCAAGGTGATTTAAATAAAAGGAACGAATCATTAAAACTACCAACAGTATGGAAGACAATAATCGACAAATCTAAAATCGCAAAAACTCAAGCGCAATTAGCGCAACAACAACAGCACCATCCGGAAAACATAAATAACGACCAACGCCTGCGCAGATATAACCTTCGGCCTCGAGTGGGGGTATAAAAGGAAGCGTCGCAGTCACCAGCACTTCAGTCTCTATTCGGACGCGAGAAAGAAAGCTTCGAAAATGCCAAATGTGATTTTGGCGAAACGTCAGCAAAACTGTTCTTTTCAGAACGACAGTAGTGAACGGATGTACACCCGGAATGAAAACACATTGTATTTTTCCATCCGTGAAGGAGTAAAAATCAAATATATATATATATATATATATATATATATATATATATATATATACAGGGTGGTGCAACCAAGATGGGGTGGACGATTGTGGGCAAACGGAGAGGAATTTGAAAAAACATTTTTGGGATATGATTGATAGTCAAGAACGCTGTGTTTTAAAATTATACATAATATACAGGGTGGTCTGAAAAGTTCGTGGTGAACCAAACTTGTGTTTTTTTAAATGGGACACCCGGTATATTATTATTTTAGTTGATTCTCCTATTCGTTACGATCATTTTGATATGAGGTTTGTTGGGTCTAAAATGTATACCAAAGGAATGGGACGAGGTTAAAGTGGAAAAAAGGGTTATACTCCGGCCATTTTTTGAAAACAATTGAAGCAGGTATGGAAAAACCAAATATTCTATAAAATGTATTGTATCTAGGACTACAATAATCGCTTGTAAGTCGTTCAAAATTATTCACTGTTATACAGGGTGGTCAAGTTTTGCAAATTTACCTTGGATTGAATTTTTTTAAATGGAACACCCCATATATTTTACTGTCATATTAAAGATAACATCGCCAGCTTTCAGAAAATACCCTATTTGATATCTTTCTAACCAACAGTTTTTTAGTAAATTAACCGTGAAACCAAAATTTACTCATTCTAACAGAAACGGTATTATTTACGTTGCTTAAAATGACTATCTGTAATATAAGTAGGCCATGATATAATCATAAATGAAAAGAAAGATTGACATTCTTGTCAAAACCGCAAAGTGTCAGAGAATTGGCATCAATTACCATTGTTTTTTGACGATAAGCCGAGAAATTGTTAAGTAACAATGAGTTTGAGTACTCCAGAGTTGATAAACATGACTTTTATGTTCGGCGAGTGTCAAAAAAAAACCGTTTACTAGCAAGCAGGGTTTATGCGGTATGATATCCCGATGCCGAAAAAAAACAAGACCTGAAGCTTTTGCAAGTTTATTAGAGAGGTTTCAAGAAACAGGCAATGTTGCTTTTAAGAAACGTAAAGTAATTAATAAACCAGTTACCAATGAAGATAATGCTTTGACAGTGTTATTAACAGTGCAAGAAAATCCACACACAAGTACCAGGGAAATTGAGAGAGCTACTGATATTGAACGCACTAGTATTACGCGGATTCTGAAACAACATAAATATCATGCCTACCACATTGAATTACACCAAGAACTGTATGATCGCGATTACGTCCAACGACAAGAGTTTTCAATTTGGTTTTTAAATACAATTTGGGATAATCCAGGTTTTGTAGATAGGGTGCTGTTTTCAGATGAAGCAACTTTTAAAAGCAACGGCTTGGTTAACAAACATAATATGCACTATTATTCAACCGAAAATCCACATTGGATTCGTCAGGTGGACCATCAAAATAAATGGTGAATTAATGTTTGGGGAGGTATAATTGGCTCTCATGTTATAGGACCATATTTCTTTGAAGAGCATTTAATGGGAGAAGTCTATTTAAATTTTTTGAGAAATGAGTTGCCCATATTGCTCGAAGACTTACCTTTAATGTTAAAAAATTCCTTATGGTTCCAACATGATGGAGCACCCCCGCATTACCATAGGCATGTAAGACATTTTCTCAATAATTGGAAAGGAGAGCATTGGATTGGGCGAGGTGGACCAGTTAAGTGGCCTGCGAGGTCACCCGATTTAACGCCACTAGATTTCTTTTTATGGGGACATGTTAAAGAAGAAGTTTATAAAGAGGTTCCAACCACAGTGGAAGATATGAAGTTGAGAATAATAAGCAGTTTTCGCAACATTTCAGACCTGACTTTGAAAAAAGTGAAACTTTCATTTATGGATAGACTCGAAATATGCCTTCAGCAAAACAGTGGTTTAGTTGAACATCTTTTATAAGTTTTAACTACATTGTTTTTGTTGATTTATATTAAATTTTAGCATTATCTTCATTGGTAACTGGTTTATTAATTACTTTACGGTTTTTTGAAAGCAACATTTCCTGTTTCTTGAAATCTCTATGATAAACTTGCAAAAGCTTCTATCTTGTTTTTATTTCGGCATCGCATCATCAAAGAACAATATTTATTTATTTACTGATGACAATATTCTGACACTTTGCTGTTTTGACAGGACTGTCAATCTTTTGTTCAATTTATTATGATATCATGGCCTCCTAATATTAAATTGTCAATTTTAACAACGTGAATTCAGAGTAATTCGTGTTAAAATGAAGAAATTTTGATTTGACAGCTAATTTACTGAAAAACTGTTGGTCAGAAAGGTATCAAATATGGTATTTTCTGAAAGCTAGTAATGTTATCTTTAACATGAAAGTAAAATATACAGGGTGTTCCATTTAAAAAAATTCAATCCAAGGTAAATTTGCAAAACTTGACCACCCTGTATAACAGTGAATAATTTTGAACGACTTACAAGCGATCATTGTAGTTCTAGATACAATACATTTTATAGAATATTTGGTTTTTCCATACCTGCTTCAATTGTTTTCAAAAAATGGCCGGAGTATAACCCTTTTTTCCACTTTAACCTCGTCCCATTCCCTTGGTATAAATTCTAGACCCAACTAACCTTATATCGAAATGATCGCAACGAATAGGAGAATCAACTAAAATAATAATATACCGGGTATCCCATTTAAAAAAACACAAGTTTGGTTCACCACGAACTTTTCAGACCACCCTGTATAATGGGTATAATTTTAAAACACAGCGTTCTTGACTATCAATCATATCCCAATTTTTTCTTTTTAAATTCCTCTCCGTTTGCCCACAATCGTCCACCCCATCTTGGTTGCACCACCCATATATATATATATATATATATATATATATATATACATGACAGTTATCAACGATATGACAAAAATAAACTATAAAGAAAAAAATCTAAAACATTCTACATACTAAAATACTCAAACACTGTACTTTACATCCCATATTACTAGACCTTATATTATTATAGTATCTGGTGTTACATTTGTTATTCTATTTTTAAAACCAGACAGTGTGCAGCCATATTTTACTATGATGGTCTAGTACACCAAGCGTTTTATCGATAGGTGCTTGCCCACCATAGCTTGTAGCATCGAAAGACAGCAAACAGTTTAAAGTGATTAAGATTAGGCACATTAAAACAAATCCTAGAAAGTAACTGTAGACAATCAATTAGACATAGCAAGGTCAAAAAGTACTCCTGAAAGTTGACCCCACACCTAAAAGCCGCAAAGCATAGAAGTTTACTTTCTATTGATATTCTCGATCATGTTTATGTTGACACGGTATTGAAGAAACTAGACCACTGTAGCATATTGCAGAATTAATCTTGCCAGAGAAGTATAGGAAGTTTTGGGAATATTCAGTGGAAGTTCAGAAGTATTGAGAGTGATAAGCCCAAGCATTTTTGGAACTCTCCAAGCTTGTATTGGAAAAAATTTCTCATGAACCACACTCCAAGGTCCTTCACTGATTCAGAGAAATTGAGGTTGAAACTGTGTAGCTTGTAATTTGAGACAAACGTCTTTATGCCCCCTACGAAATCACATAAAGCATCATTTTCCTATGTACTTAATTAAGTTATTTGTATGCGACCAGTCCCATAGAGCATAAAATCATTCTAGAGCAACAAAATGTTATCAATATCCTGGACCCTTTTACACAGTTTTAAATCGTCCCCAAAAATAATCACCGTGGAAGGTTTTATGATTTGTATTGTCATTCACAGATAATGTAAGCACTATCGGATCAGCAGTTACTCTCTAAAACACAGTATTAGGAAAATTATTTATAGTTATGCTTGTGTTTGATGAACCTATCACCTAACACCCAGCTGTAATGAGGATTCAGTTTCTCAAATATACACAACATAACACATATCATGCTCCCCCCCTACGCAATGACCTAATGTTTGCAAGTGATTCATAATCCCACTTGGATTAAGATGACATGTACTTTCTGTGCGCTCTTTTTTTCTTACAGATAAGATGTTTCAATGTAGGACTAAAACTGTCTCAAACATGAAGAACTTTTAATGTGTTTTTAGGGAATGACCAGTTTATACCCACCTAGATTATCTGACTCAGTCTGTCTGCAGCCAAGCTCGTACTCAATCTCTAAAACATTTTGCTCAATCAATATTCAGTAAATAAAAACATACCAAATTTTCTGCTGATCTTGATTTAAGAGTAAAATCTTAAGGTAATTTGGAAGATTGGCTTTTTATTGATAATTTTTTTAGCGTTTCAAGGCGCCATTTTGTTCCACCTTATATATATTTACCAAAAATTTACCAGGTCATCCCCATAAGACATTCAATTTTTGACCAAAATTCAACGCTTTGCCGCAAACTGACAAACAGATCGACCGACAGACAGACCGACGGAATTGAAAAAAACATAGGGAATATAGAAACGCTAAAACTTGAAGCTATATCAAACCTTAAAGGGGGATTTTATCATGAATACAAACATTTTCTTTGACCTCCATTTTGCTCTGCCATCTTGAATTCATACCACAATTTTACCAGTTCATTTCTCTACTACTCCCAGTTCTTGTATACAATTTAAAATTAATCTAATGAGTTCGTTTTCCAGGATAACAAACATTTTATTTTGCCATTTTGGATTCGTACCAAAATTATAACCGTTAATTTCTACGTAATGTTTAATTTTTGTGCAAAATACCAGGTAAATTAGATAAGTAGTTTTTTTTTCATTTTACTAGGCCGCCATTTTGTTTCGGCATCTTGGTTTTATACCAACATTTTACCAGTTGATTTCTTCGTAATAAATGATTCTTTTTAAAAATTTGAAGTAAATATGATGAGTAGTTTTTGAACTAGGGGGTGTACAGGGTGTCCGGATTTGCTTGCAAAAGCATGGTATCTCGCTTATTTTTAAAGATAGAACCTTGCGGTTTTCACGAACTTAAGTCAATTTTTTGTGAAACTCATAAAGCCGTAAACAAAATTTTCATAGCCTTCTTCGTTTATGCGATACAGGGAGAAATAGAAAATTTTGCATTTTGGGACCCCCCTCGTATCTCGGTTATCCTTTAACTTAACACAAAGGGAAAAATTGCTGCTTATGCAGTTTTTTACGCTGGATCCAGTAGCGTAGTCATATTTTTGATTGGAGTTGTTATTTTTTAGATATGACCCAAAGTTGTGTTTTTTGTGTTTGGGACACCCTGTATATTTGTTCAGAAATTGATTTGTCCTTTTAAAAGCTTCTCAAAAATAAATAATAGTATAGATCTATTTCAATAAACAACAAAAATCCTAATTTTTATAATTATCATCCCAAATTTTGCAGTAGGCCATGCAAAACGATGCCGTTTTCTTTTGTTTTCTTGGAAGCAAATGACATTTCCCAATTTTGTACGCGCATATAAAACATAGCGCTAGTTTTTTGTATTTATTTATTGTGTAAAGATATATTTGTATTATTATGGAAGAAAACCAAACTTTGGAACATTATGAAAAGTAGGATGTTAGCTTGTTTTATATTAAGTAATGAAAATGTTGAAGCGGCTTCTGAGATGTATTTTAACAGGTAAATAGTTCATTTTTAGGTATGTTGAAATACTATTGCTTAATTTTTATTTAGATATTCAGAAAGGAGGCAACCTAATATATCCACTTTTTATCGGATAAAAAAGGATTTACTTAATCACGGATCATTTATCAAACCTCGTACGAAAACATATAATAAAGAAAATCGGGAGGCTGAGGAAATTACGGTTTTGGCTAATGCAGACGCTTACCCTACAAACTCTTGTAGGGCCAGTGAAAAGGGCATAGGGATTCTAAAAACTAGAGTTTAAGAAATTCTAAAAAAGCACAAATACCACCCATACAAATTTAGGCTCGTGCAGCACTTACAGCCAGGGGATGCAGAGCGTCGGGTAGTCTTCTGCAATTGGTTTCGAGAAAGATGCGATATGGTTAGAGATTTTGAAAGGAAGGTTATATGGTCAGACGAAGCACATTTCAGTAATTCTGGTATACTCAATAGGCACAATAGTAGATTCTGGTCCCACGAAAATCAACACCAAATATTTCCCAGAAGACAGCAGGGCAGGTTTGGTCTAAATGTGTCCTGCTTCATATTAGGAACACATAAAATTTTATATATTTGAGGGAAATCTAACAGTCAATCGCTATATAGAAATTATAGAGGCAGCTATACCTGAATCACTTGACGATGTTCCTCTAGCGCAAATTAACGAAATTTATTTTCAACAGGACGTTGCTCCTGCACGCAAGTCTGGAATGACGAGATTATTTCTGGACAATAATTTTACCAATCAATGGATCGGAACAAATGGACCTATAAGGTGGCCCCCTGGGTCCCCAGATTTGTCGATATCAGATTTCTTTCTATGGGGATTTCCGGAAAATAGAATTTACAAAGACCACTATGATAATGTTTAGGAAATGCAATAAGAGGAAAATTTCGCTATAACATCCCGTTATTTTGCTTAATTCCCTAAAACGAATACGAAAATTGTGCGAAGCATGCATAGAACAAAATGAAAATCAGTTTGAACAGTTGTTTTGATTTCCTTGATTACTGTAGTTCTTATACGACAGTTGATTTTTGCTGAACATAATAATTTATTACTGTTTTGTTCTTGTGTTACATAAATCTAGGTAGGTGGTACTTTTTTGGTGCGAAATTATCAATACATATTTTGATAAATAGATTTAATTACATATTTATTTTGATTTATTGTTAGGATGTAGATATTGTTAACGACTTTAAATAAAAGGCAGCATTGTTTTGCATGGCCTACTGCAAAATTTGGGATGATAATTATAAAAATTAGGATTTTTGTTGTTGTAATTAAAATAGACCCATACTATTATATATTTTTGAGAAGCTTTTAAAAGGTCAAATCAATTTCTGGACAAATATATAGGGTGTCCCATTTAAAAAAACACAATTTTGGGTCATATCTAAAAAATAACAACTCAAATGAAAAATATGACTACGCCACTGGATCCAGCGTAAAAAACTGCATAAACAGCAATTTTTCTCTTTGCGTTAAGTTAAAGGATAACCGAGATACGAGGGGTGTCCCAAAATGCAAAATTTTCTATTTCGCCCTGTATCTCATAAACGAAGAAGGCTATGAAAATTTTGTTTACGGCTTCATGAGTTTCACAAAAAATTAGCTCAGGTTCGTGAAAACCGCAAGGTTCTATCTTTAAAAATAAGCGAGATACCCTGCTTTTGCAACCAAATCCGGACACCCTGTACAGACACACCGACAGACCGACGAACGTGAGAAAACATGTTTTGTTTTGTGACATATCACTTTTTATATACATACACATAAGTAAAGGTAGATATTTAATTTCAGAATATTTTATTATATAAAAGTTACATTTCTTTTAAGTGTTTTTCTTTCATTCAATTGTTTAACGGTGTTTAATATTATTCTACGAGTCGGTGTTGGTCTATCTGGAAACCGTCTATGATATTCGTTACGAGCTATCGATGCATTTTTACCATGTAAATAAAATAATTCTATCATGTCGAGTTTCTCTTCTTCCGAATGACCCATCGTCCAACGTATTAGATATTAAAATGCTCGTAAATAGATACTTCTGACCGGTAAACGTTAACAAGGCGTCGCGTCGTTCATTGCAATTGTCTTGACCATGGCTCACTATGTTTTAGCGCAAATTACCTTACCATTTCTTTAATGTTTAAACGCTTATGTATCCAAAACTAATTGACAAAATATATTAAAATTATATATATTTGAAATTAGAAAAAGAAGATCTTCAAGAATATGATTTAATATACAGAGTGTTTTATTTAAAAAAACTGACAACCTGTCAAAATTTGACATTTCCAATATTTTCGCACTAATGATATAATATTCTAAATCTTCATAAAAAACCCAACAACTTTTGTATTTACGACATTTCCGTATCTATTCAAATAAACTCTCTAGGTGGGTGGAAAAATATACGGGAAAACCCTGTACGTATATTTCAAAATTATACATTCTGTTCCACTTGTACAAAATTAATATTATAAAATACAGACTTTCTAATCTCAATGAAAAACTCCAAACAAAGCAATTTTACGCTGATCTTCAATCAAATAGTCAATTATTCTTTTAATTACACACTTATAATGCTGTCACATGCCTATATATGCCGCATTACCTTTCTGGAATGACGTCATTTTTGGTTATTTTTGTTTGATTTATGTTAACTGACAGTGACAAAAACATTTTGAAAAAACTCATTGTCGTTTCTTTACAACAGTCAATGCCGGTTTTGGTTATGTGTCTTTCAGAATATATTCGTCAAAATTGACATTGATTTGTTGTGATTCTTTTTAAACTTTTGCAAGATGCCGCGAAGATATAATCAGCAATCACAGCTAATAGTTTTGAATATCTTGGCTTTTTTTCAATTGAAAAAAGAGCAAGCTAAAAATGGAATCCTTCCGCAAACTGATAATATAATTGAACGAGCTTCAAATGCAACAAAACTTAGCCATACAACAATCATAAATATTAAGAAAAGAGGAATAACGAGCGATGAATCCTTTACCTCCAGAATGCCTCAAAAGCAAAAAAAGGTAAAAACAAAAATTACAGATTACTTAAAGAACAAAATAAGAGATACGATCTACTGCATGTATGTGAAAAATGAATATGTTACAATGCAGACTTTGCTTAAAAAACTAAAAGAGATAAATGAATATTTTAATTTTTCCATCACCTCGCTAAGAAAATACGTAAAAAGCATTGGTTTTAAGTGGAAGAAATCAAATAATAGAAAATACCTGATGGATTTGCCCCACATCGTCCACAAGAGAATCAATTTCTTGAGGGAATATGTCAAAAATCAAAATCTAGGACAAGATGCTTATACCACCGTATTTATTGATGAGACTTGGATTTTTAGTAAAGGTTCGTTTAGAAACAGCTGGCAGGATAACACTATGTCTACAAGTTCTAAAAAAGCTAGTGAAGGTAAAGGAAGTACGATATATTGTAGTTCACGCTGGATCAAAGGAAGGATTTATTAAGGGGGCCAGTTTAATATTTAAAAGTGGACTAAAAAGCGGAGATTATCATGACAATATGAACAAGCAAAATTTTGAAAATTGGTTTAAAAATCAGCTGGTACCAAATCTTCCTCCAAAAAGTTTGATAGTGATGGACAACGCAAGCTATCATTCCGGCCTTTTAGAGGATATTCTAAGAAAATCATGGACAAAGCAGAGATTGATTGGATGGTTAAAAGAAAAGAACATTGACTTCCCAAAGAGGGCCATGAAGGATGAAATATGGAGCATTGTAGAAAAAAATTGTAACATTGAAAAAACATTCTACCTTGACGAATATGTGAAACCTTTGGGCCACAAAATACTAAGACTTCCTCCATACCATGGTCAATTTAATGCTATTGCAATGGTATGGTCTGAGTGTAAGAGGAAATACGACCAATACATTGCTAGTCTGAAGGGGACACCATCGGAAGTTTTGGCCATGTGGGAAAAAGCGATAAATGAAGTATCTTCAGAGCATTGGAAAAATTATGTCAGCCATACAGAAAGGGTAATCCAAGAAGCTTGGAAGATAATACAGATATGTGATGCTTCAGACATTGCGCCACTTGTAATTAGTACCGACGAAGACAGCAGTGACGATGAAGAATTTAGTTCTGATTCTGAAGACAGTGAAGGGGAGTAGTTTTTATTTTTAAAGTTAGTTAGTTATACATTAATTTCTCTCTTTTAGTTTTTGAAGCAAAGTCTGCATTGTAACATATTCATTTTTAGCATACACGCAATAGATCATATCTCTTATTTTGTTCTTTAAGTAATCTGTGATTTTTGTTTTTACCTCTTTTTGTTTTTGAAACATTCTGGAGGTAAAGGATTCATCGTTCGTTATTCCTCTTTTCTTAATATTTTTTCAGTATTGTCTGTAATTGAGAATTAAAATAATTTTGATGAAAATGGGTAACTGGCGTCAATTTATTACATTGCAAACAAAGAATAAGACTAAGATGAAAGAATTTATATTAGTAAAGTCTTATTTGCAAAATAATTTTAGTTTTTGAAGTTATAATAGTTATTTTTGTATTAAGTGTGCAAAATGAGGGTTTTTTATGGCAATGAGAGTGTTAATTTTTTGCCAGCCATTTTCGACAAGTTGCAGCGCTTTCTGTACACAAAATGCCAATTTTAAATTCGCTTTAGCCAGTGCTGAACGCACCCCTCCTATCTACATCACTGCATACGTTTAGGTTAGGAATCATCGCTGAAATATAAATAATATAAAAAATACGTTATTTGAAACCAGCATGACGTCATTCCAGAAAGGTAATGCGCCAACTATAATCGTGTCCAATATTCTATATTTCAGTGAAAACGCCTTATATTTTCAATTAAAAATATGGAAACCCCCGGCCTTTAAAAGCTATTTTTAGGACTTGCCTCGTAGTTTAAACCGGAAAAAGACCTGTAAAAATTTATTTTTTTCAGTAATAAACCTAGAAATCGGAATATATATTAATATATTAAATAGGAGATGAAAAGCTATTTTTTTATGAAAAAATGATAGCTAAAAGTTATAAAATGGCGGCCACGCGCCATCTTGAATTAATATTTTAAATACAACACCCCGCATATTATTCCATTTTCAAAATCTGCTCATTATTCTTAACATTTTTCTCTAATACACTTTATTCCTAAATGTAATTGCTTTCGAAATAATGACGTTTGAAAATTGACATTTTGGTCATTTCAAATTCAATCAAAAATACGATCAAGTTTTCGTTGGAAACAAAATCGTTGTCGCGGTAACATCTTGATAACTAACTGTCAAATAGTCTGTTGAGCATCTTAATTATTTTATGAAAAGTGTGACCATGGCTCGCAGTTTACACGATAAATTTGAAGCAGTTTTGATTTTTGGAGAAGCTGGAAGAAATTTTCATCTAGCAGTCCGTATGTTTAACGATAGATTTCCCGAAAACCCTATTTCGCGGTCATATTTGCGCAAACTTTTAAATAAGCTCCAAGCAACTGGTACGATGAAAGATGCTCCAAGATCAGGAAGACCACCTCTTTCAGAAGAAAAAAAAATTAAAATTGTTGCTGAAATGATAATTAATCCTACTCAGTCGACGTCTGCAGTTGCTGAATCCTGCGAAGTAAGTTCGAAAAGTGTCCAAAGAGTCCTAAAAAATGAAAAATTTCATCCCTATAAAATGAAAATCCTGCATGCTCTCACGGAGGATGATCCAGACCGGAGGGTTGAATTTTGTGAGTGGTTAACAAGAAAAATTGAAGGAGAACGATCCTTCCTAAAACGTGTATGTTTCTCAGATGAATGCACGTTTTTCCTTAATGGAAAAGTCAACAAACAGAACGTACGATACTGGAGCGATACTAATCCGCATATTTTTAGAGAAGGGCATACCCAGTTTCCTGAAGAAGTTAATGTTTGGGCGAGGATTTTGGGCAACCACGTTGTTGGACCGATTTTCATCAGAGGCAATCTTACAGGAGATCGTTACAGAAATCTTTTAGAAACTGAAATTGAACCTCGAATAAGACAAATTGTATTAAACAATCAGGAAGAGTTTGAAAATCGTGAAATCATATTTCAGCAGGACGGAGCACCTCCCCATTTCTATCGCATGGCTAGAGAGTTTCTCGATACAAACTTTCCTGGGCGATGGATAGGTCGCAGGGAAGTACAGAATGACCACCAAGATCTCCAGATCTTACCCCTCTAGATTTTTTCCTTTGGGGATATCTGAAGTTAAAAATCTACGCCACTGAACGTCAAACAATAGAAGAGTTGGAACGCAGAATAAGAGAAGCACGTGAAGAAATAGATGAACAGACTTTCATCAACGTGAGAGAAGCTATTCATAATAGGGCACTTTATTGTCAAGATTTAGGAGGGGGCCACATCGAACACTTGATAAAATAATTATTGTTGGGGTTAAATAAGTGTTATTCAAAAATAAATAAAATATTTTTTTACCAACTAATTTCTTTTCCTTGTGAATTTACAGAACAAATTCGTAACCTTTAAGATTTTCCGGTAAGTGGTACTGTTTATCCTTAAAATACTGTCTTTACGCCTCTTATTAGTCGAATTCATTAAAAGATTTAACTACAAATTAATTAAAAAATTTAGTTAGCAGAATTTTTTATCGAAAGTGACCAAAACCATTACTTCATTTCATTTCAACCGGATTTTCAATTTTCAAACGTCATTATTTCGAAAACAATTACATTTAGGAATAAAGATATTAGAGAAAAATGTTAAGAATAATGAGCAGATTTTGAAAATGGAATAATATGCGGGGTGTTGTATTTAAAATATTAATTCAAGATGGCGCGTAGCCGCCATTTTAAAACTTTTAGCTATCATTTTTTCATAAAAAAATAGCTTTTCATCACCTATTTAAGCCCTCCAAATTTCGTTGCGATATACGAGTTGGCTCAAAAATTAGTAGGGGGGGAACGGACTTTAGACGGTCACTGTATATATATATGTATATATATATATATATATATATATATATATATATATATATATATATATATATATATATATATATATATATATATATATATATATATATATATATATATATATATATATATATATATATATATATATATATATATATATATATATATATATATATATATATTAATGTATTAAGATCGGTTTATAGACATTAATTACGATATATCGATATATATCAGCGCACATCAAAATATTAGACCATATTAAAAGTTGTAACACCCTACGTCGTGAATAATAATCGTTTAGAGAATAGCACTAATCCTAATCCTAATACTGTCTAACTAAAAAAAAACATATTTTACCAGTAAATATATACAAGGGATGTTACATTTAAAAATAAATTAAAGGAAGTTCTAAACTGTTGTAAGTAAAAACTGCTGTAAGTAATTTTATGCCATCTAGCGAAAATAACACATACAAAAATCAATGATTGCCTGTTAAGTTTGCAGAAACGTTCACATATTTGAGCAATTAGATCAAATTGATTTTAAGGGTGACATCTCTTCCGACATATTTTAGGTAAATCTTATTGATTTTCTTTTCTAGAAAAAAAAATCTATGCCTTCGTACTTAATAATGAAACTCATTATTGATTTCATAAACCATTTGACTTTATTGCCGTGTCACACAGAATACTGATCAGTAAATGAATGGAAGCTGTCTTGCTCTTGTAGTATGGATTTTCAGTTTTGTTTTCGATAACTGCCGTAAGAGTGCGCTCTATATTTTAAAAGGATGTCGGAGTTAGTTGCTCTATTAAAGTGGGTTGATACAAGAAATAAAATATTATAAAATAAGAAATAAAAATTTGGAAGTGGCCATTCAGTCAATTCAGAAAATAAATTTAAATAAGGAATAAAAACAATTTCTGTCAAATCCTCTAACACAACAGTTTTAAGTTTTTTGGTAATGATATGCTTATAGGATTAATTTGTTTCAACACAGCATTAATTTAAAAGAACACACAAATACAAAAATATTCTGTGGAATAGGCAATATCATATGTTCGAAGATGCAATGCGCAAGCGTATTTTCGGATTAAAAAAAATAAGATAGGAAGAAGTAAGTTGAAAGTCTCTTATTTTATTTTATTTCTTATTTTATTATATTTTATTTGCTGTAAAAGTCAACATTTAATCTATTATTTAGATACATTAAAAATTCTTTACAAAAAAAAAAATATTTTTATAAAAAGAAATCATCAAAGAGAGAACGTTTGTGTTTATATTTCAGTCAATAAATCGTTTGATGTACATCTGTGCTGAAATTATTGGCGAAACCGAGTTTTTATGTAGTAGGTTTAGTTTATATATATATATATATATATATATATATATATATATATATATACACTTTTCTTAAACCATACTTTATACTAAAAGTTTTTATTTTTCTTGGGCATAGGTTTGATAAAGGAAATTTATTTTTCTACAACTAGCTCGACGTTTCGGTTCTTGTTTGAAGCATTTTCAGGAGCATATTATTGCATATCAAAAAAATATACATAATACATGGATTAGTACTTTTCAACAAACATTTATATATATATATATATATATATATATATATATATATATATATATATATATATAATGTGTTTTCATTCCGGGTGTACATCCGTTCACTACTGTCGTTCTGAAAAGAACAGTTTTGCTGACGTTTCGCTAAAATCACATTTGGCATTTTCGAAGCTTTCTTTCTCGCGTCCGAATAGAGACTGAAGTGTTGGTGACTGCGACGCTTCCTTTTATACCCCCACTCGGGGCCGAAGGTTATATCTGCGCAGGCGTTGGTCGTTATTTATGTTTTCCGGATGGTGCTGTTGTTGTTGCGCTAATTGCGCTTGAGTTTTTGCGATTTTAGATTTGTCTATTATTGTCTTCCATACTGTTGGTAGTTTTAATGATTCGTCCCTTTTATTTAAATCACCTTGCTTTTCAATTTCTATGGCTTCTTGGATTATTCTGGTCTTATAATGTTCTATATTGGCAATCTCCCTACACCCATCGAAATTTATTTTATGGCCGGTTTCCTGATGATGTAGGAATAAAACTGAGGTTGTTTGTTTATTTCTGATGCTGTGTTTATGCTCTTCCACTCTTGCTGATATTCGCCTGTTAGTTTGCCCTACGTACAACTTTTCACAGTCCTGGCACGGAATATTGTACACTCCGTGGTTTTCCAGTTTGATTTTATCTTTTGGGTTTCCGAGTAGTTTACCTATAGTTGTTTGTGGCTTGTGTATTGTTTGTATGTTGTGTTTCCTCAGAATTCTTCCGATTCTGTCTGTTGTGCCTTTTACATATAGTAAGACTACTCGTTGCTTTCCCGGTTCATATTTTTTGTTGTTTGTTGCTCGGGAAACTTGAGCATTAATAGCTTTCTCTATGGTGCGATTTGTGTAGCCATTTTTCTTTAAAGCACTAGATATTACCTTAAGTTCGTTTTGTCTCGTCTGTGTTTCAGTTAGTCGCACGGATCTAGATATTAGAGTATTTGCCACAGCTTGAATTTGTGCTGGGTGATGATGTGATTTTGCATTTAAATATCTGTCTGTATGTGTTGGTTTTCTATACACGGTGTATTCGAAATGTCCGTTATGTAGTTTTGTGACCAAAACATCTAAAAATGGTAGTTTGTTGTTTTCCTCTAACTCTAGAGTAAATTGTATTCTGGGGTGGATTGAATTTACGTGAGTCAGAAATTTTTCGAGCTCTGCATGACCATGTTGCCATATAATAAATATGTCATCCGCATAATGAATCCATAATTTGGGTTTTAAACTTGCTTTCTCAAGAGCTTCGTTCTCGAAGTATATCATAAATAAATTCGCGACTACTGGTGATAGCGAAGACCCCATTGGAGCACCATCCATTTGTTTATACATTTGCCCGTTGAAAGAAAAATAAGTATTTTTGAGGCAATGCTCCGAGAGTTCTATTATATGTGCCTGGAAATCCTCGTTCATAGCAATCTTGTCCAATGCTTCGTCGATGGGAATACTGGGATATAACGATTTGACATCTAGGCTTTCTATGATGTCGTTTTTTCAAGGACGATATCTCGTATAATTCGAGTGAAATGCTCCGAGTTTTTTACAAATGAATCAGCTTTTTATACATTTGGTTGCATAATTTCAGAAAGTTATTTCTCCAGTTTTTGTAGCGGCGAATTAACAGCACTAACAATAGGTCTGACGGAACTGGAAAACCACGGAGTGTACAGTATTCCGTGCCAGGACTGTGAAAAGTTGTACGTAGGGCAAACTAACAGGCGAATATCAGCAAGAGTGGAAGAGCATAAACTCAGCATCAGAAATAAACAAACAACCTCAGCTTTATTCCTACATCATCAGGAAACCGGCCATAAAATAAATTTCGATGGGTGTAGGGAGATTGCCAATATAGAACATTATAAGACCAGAATAATCCGAGAAGCCATAGAAATTGAAAAGCAAGGTGATTTAAATAAAAGGGACGAATCATTAAAACTACCAACAGTATGGAAGACAATAATAGACAAATCTAAAATCGCAAACATTCTAGCGCAACAACAACAGCACCATCCGGAAAACATAAATAACGACCAACGCCTGCGCAGATATAACCTTCGGCCCCGAGTGGGGGTATAAAAGGAAGCGTCGCAGTCACCAACACTTCAGTCTCTATTCGGACGCGAGAAAGAAAGCTTCGAAAATGCCAAATGTGATTTTGGCGAAACGTCAGCAAAACTGTTCTTTTCAGAACGACAGTAGTGAACGGATGTACACCCGGAATGAAAACACATTGTATTTTTCCATCCGTGAAGGAGTAAAAATCAAAATATATATATATATATATATATATATATATATATATATATATATATATATACGCAGATATTTAACATGTACTATACATAAGAAAACAAACATTCATAATACTTAACTATTAAACAATTAATAAATTAAAATATATTTGTTCTCGCAACATTTAATAAAACAACTATAGCGTAAAATATTAAAATAAATTTTATATGTACCTTACGTTGGAAACAATATTATTTACAGTAACAATTTTGATGTTCCGAATGTTTTAACTGATGGGTGAGATCTATATAAATTCCGTAATTATAAAAACCATTATCTTGATTTTATTTATCTTATTAAAAACCTATGTATTTTGGTATACAGTGGATGGCTGAAAACATGTATAATTGATTATTTACAGGTGTTATTTAAATTGAATTTTAGTGTTTTGAAAATTATTATATTATTTTAGGTTATTTTTTTTATTATTAAATTTAATTATTATTTGATCAGGTTCTGATAAATTTGGCTTAGATTTGTATGTCCTTTTTGTCATTTACTGCATTCTGATCTTTCTTTATATGAATCATTTCTCTAATTCCCAATTTATGATAATTGCTGTCTCGACTTTTGTTTCGGAAAAGTTGAATTCATATTTTTCACTTATTTCGTGTTTATATAAGGCCGTGGAAGCCTTCTTTGTGTATTTAGGGTTGTTTAACCGATTTTTTAGGTATTGTGTGGTCATATCTATATACTTTTTAGGACAATTTATGCAAGGCACAGAATAAATTACATTTGATTTTTTCTTTTTTGGAATTTCACTTTTTAGAGGAGTGTATAAATTTGCTAATAAATTATGTGATTTATGATATATAATTATGTCATATTTGGATAAACTGTGTTTTAATTTTTCTGACAAACCGTCTGTATATGGCATTGATATGTATTTAGTATTGTTTGTGATGCTGTGTCTGTTATTCTGTTTCTGGCTATTATAGAATTTATATGTTCGTTGTTTAAAAATTCGTTTAATTTGTTTTATAGGAAAATGATTTTTTTCTAGGATGTCTTAAATTTTTTTTAGAATATCTGGTCTAAATTCTGGAGAAGTGAGAGCAATAGCTCGATCAGTAAGCCCAATTATAACGCTGTTTTTTTGGCTGTTTGGGTAGTGGGAATTAAAATTTAGGTATCAACCTGACCAAGTTTCCTTTGTGTACCATTTTGTTTTAAAGTTATTTTTGTCCTTAATCAATGTTAAATCGAGAAAATTGATTTCATTATTGTGTTCTAATTCAAAAGTTGTAGTTTTGGATGAAAGCTGTTAAATTTATTAGTGATATCTTGAATTTTCTTTGATAGAACTATAGTAAGGCAACTATCCAGAAACGTTGAGAAAAATTTCGAGTAAGAGCAGCTGAGACAATTTATAATATATATATATATATATATATATATATATATATATATATATATATATATATATATATATATATATATATATATATATATATATATATATATATATATATATATATATATATATATATATATATATATATATATATATTTTTTTCTTTTTTAAGGCTTTTTCTTTTTCTTGGATTTTGGATATATTTTAGGGTTTTGGTTCTTGGGGATGTAAGATCCAGGGATTAAAATAAAGTGTTTTCTTCGTTGTTTTTTTTTTATTTCATTTTTGACGTTTCGGTCAGGCACGACCTTCTTCAGAAAAAAATTTTTTTTACTTACTTACTTTTAAATTTTAAAACTCAATAATTATCCATTTCAACTAATATACAAAATCTTTACAAATCGAATTCGTCTATTCTATTTTTATTGTACAATCAAAACCAACAAAAAACCAATTCTAGTGTAAAAAAACTAATTATCTCTCTTTGCCTTACGTACCCAACCTTTCAGAAAAACTTACGCATTTATTGAAACCTCACAATATAAAAATTGCACATAAAAGTCACAAGCTTTTAAAAAGAAATTTTAGTCAATTAAAGTCCACTGTTCCTAAAAATAAGAAAACTCACGTAGTATATCAGATTCCTTGCAACAATTGTAATAAGGTATACATAGGACAAACCAGCCAATACCTTGGTAATCGCATAAACGGTCACAAATATGATAAAAAAAACAAAACGGCTCTAACAAACCACGTTGTAGAAAATAACCATAGTTTTGATTTTGAGAACGTAAAAATTTTAAGAACAGAAAATAACACAAAAAAAGAGAGTTTCTGGAGATGATTGAAATACAGAGAAATGCAGATTCAGTAAATTCAAAAACTGACACAAAAAAATTAAGTAATATATAATATAACTTAATTAAAAACTAGCAGTGGAAGTAAATATTCTTATATTTAAATGCCAATAGTTTCTTCCGGTAGCATCCGTATGCAGTAGGAAAGGAATTTCTTCTGATAAATAATAAATAATCTAACATATTTCGGCAGTCGGCATAAACAACTCGACATCCAAACCTTTCACCTGTATATGTGACAAATAATAAAATTTTAGCGTTTTTAATGTGTTTGTCTCAAAAATGAAAAATGTGCTATGTAACTAATTTTCGTTTTATCTTGTTTTTAAACTGTGAACAATGAACCTTCGAGACTTTTGTTTCTGGTAAGTTGTATAAATATCTTTCTGTGTGCATTTACTATTGCCTTTGTCACGGTTTTTTTACAGACCATAAAATTTTTTTTCTGAAGAAGGTCGTGCCTGACCGAAATGTCAAAAATGAAACAAAAAAATCAACGAAGTAAAACACTTTATTTTAATCCCTGGATCTTACATCACCGAGAACCAAAACCCTAATATATATATATATATATATATATATATATATATATATATATATATATATATATATATATATAGAAAAATACTAAATTAGTGGGGATGCAGTCAAAGAAAAACAAAGGCCTAGTTCAAAAGATGAACCCTTTATTGTATAGTCAAGCTTTCGGGATTATTTACCCCTTCTTCAGGACATTTCTACAAAAAAATTTTAGAAAAAGATAACCACGTTAGTAACTAATTCTAGAATTTTGGTTTTTTTATATAACTCACCAATGTGGGTTTAAAATAAAAGCAAGATTGCATTCCATCAAACAAGAATTTATGTAATGT